>JAJOZX010002366.1:422500-671226 GCA_023014485.1 Bathynomus jamesi
CAGCATCCCGCCTCATTTGCGGGACTTGGTGAAGGAGGGAATTGCTCTCTGATCGCCTCCTGCCCTCGTAGCCAGCCACGCATGGCTGGTCAGGGACTTTGCACAAGAATCTGTCCAGCTGGTTCTTGAAGTTATTCAGGTTGGTGTGCTGGAGATTCCTCACTTCTTTTGGAAGGACATTGAAAAGCTTTGGGCCCCGTATTCTGAGGGTATTTTCCATTCTCGTTTTCATGGCTCCTTGTCCCACCGCAGCTGGGACCGTACAAAATCTGCCTCTTCTCTCATTCCAGTTTGTTTCTACTTCATTTCTGAGGTTAGGGACAGTGCCCTCAAGTATGTTCCATATGTATATTATTGTGTACCGCTCTCGCCTTCTTTCAAGAGAGTAGAGTTCCAGGGATTGTAGTCGAGACCACTAGTCTTCACCTTCCGTTTCCTCTATCTTAGACGTAAAAGTCCTTTGTATAGCTTCAATGCTCGCAATGTCTCTTTTTCTGTGTGGGCTTGCGAGTACTGAGCAATACTCAATTATTGGTAGGACTAGACTCTTCCATAATTTGAGCATGATGTTTGCTTTTCTGCTGCGGAAGCTCCTCCAGATGATTCCCATTATTTTTCTAGCCGTTGTGATTTTGATTTTATAGTGCTCTCTGAATTCCGCATCCGACGACATTATTACTCCAAGATCCCTGACTTGTGGATTTGGTGTTATCTGTTTGGCTTGCGGAGTTTTGTACCCTTTTTTCTGTAGCTCTTTGTTATTACCATATCTTAGAAGTTGGAATTTTTCTTCGTTGAACTTCATATTGTTGTCTTCTGCCCACTGGAATAATGTTTCAATGTCGTTTTGTAGTATTCTTATGTCATCTTCGTTCAATATTTCCTTACATATCTTCGTGTCATCTGCGAAGCATGATACAATACTGTCCTTAATATCTGCATCAATATCTGCAATCATTATTATGAACAGCAAGGGAGCTAATACTGTCCCTTGTGGGACAGAGCTCACGACTTCCGAGACTTCCGATTTAACTCCGTTTACCACCACTCTTTGCGTTCTTTGCGTCAAGAAATTAAATATCCACCTTCCTAGCTTTCCAGTAATTCCTGTATCCTTAAGTTTGTGTGCTATGATTCCATGGTCACATTTATCGAAGGCTTTAGCAAAATCAGTATATATTACATCAATGTTTTGTCCTCGACACAATGTTCCTAATATTTTCTCCTGGTGGTCTAGTAGCTGTGACAGGCATGATCTACCCGCCCTGAAGCCATGTTGATTTGGGTTGTATAAGTCTTTTTCTTGTAGGTAGTAGGTAATTTTGGCTCTAATTATGCGTTCAAAACACTTTATAAGGTGTGAGGTGAGAGCCACTGGCCGATAATTTTTGGGCATTGCTCTGTTACCACCTTTAAATAGGGGGGCAATATTAGCGTTCTTTAAGTGGAGTGGAATTTGTCCTGTGTCGAGTGATTTCCTCCATAGTAAGTATAGCGGTTTTGCAATACTCTCTCTGCATTTCTTCAGAAATGTGGCACTCCATGTGTCTGGCCCTGGCGCTGAATTGTCTCGCATCTGTGATAAGGCCGTAATTACATCTCCTTCCGTGAACTAGAAGTCCATTAATAGGTTTGTGCCGGGATTTGTTCTTGGTTGATCTGTTTCAATGTCGAAAAACTCGTCTGGGTTTTCCACTTCCATCTCGGACTTAGGGGTGCTAAACACAGATTTAAATTGTTCCCTAAGCAGTTCACTTATTTCTTTCGGGTCATTTGTGTATTCGGCCTCCCCGTCTATCAACGGTCCTATACTCTCTTTACACTGCATTTTCCTTTTCGCAAAAGTGTAGAAGTATTTTGGGTTATTTTTTATGTTTTCTGCTACCTTGTTTTCCTCCTCGTTTGTCTTATGTATGAATGTTTGCTTTAGGTCCATTTCTATTTCGCCAAGTTTCCTCTCTAGTTTGAGTCTCTTTGCATCAGTTCTGCATCTGTGGAGATGTTTTACGGTTTGTCTTCGTTGCCTGAATAGAGTCCTGATTTTCCTCTCGAGCTTGCTACGTTTTCTTTCCTGTCTCTCTGGAATATGTTTCAGTATTATAGGTTTGGTTTCCGTCTCTATTATACATAGTATTTCTTGTGGAGTCTTCTCGTGTAGTAGCAATTCCCAATTTACCTCCTTTAAATCTTTATTTACGTTTTCCCAATTTACTTTCTTTGAATTTATGTTTAAGCCTTCAAATATTCCATCTGCCTCTCTGGGATGCGTTTTCGGACCTCTGGGTGCTAACTTCAATTGTATATCGATGAGGTTATGGTCGGAGAACTTTGTGCGCGTTACTTTTTTATTTATTATTATCTCGTTGTTATTTGTCCACATTAAATCCAAAACGTTCTCCTTTCTCGTGGCTTCACAGATTTCCTGGGTAAGGGCGTAATGTTCCATAATATCTAATAGCATTGTTGCTTGGGTTCTGTCATCTTTAGTAATGTTGCCATGAAACTTCTCAACATATATAAATAACTTCGTCATTTTTCTTCCATGATATGAATGGGAAATTAAAATCTCCGAAAATTAGAATATTTGTTGCTGGAGTTTCAAGTAATTTTAATATGTTTTCTATTTCATTTGTAGCAAATTGGAATTCACTTTTTGTGGTGTTTGGTGGTCTGTAGATGTTCATAATGGTTAGGTTCAGTTCTTTTACTTCTAATATAATAACTTCAACTGTGCTGTTTGATTTCTTTACCCTCACTTCACATGTGTAAGTGTTTTTCACGTAGATACAACACCCTCCTCCTCGTCTAGCCACTCTATCTGCTCTATATATGTTGTAGTCCAGCAATGCTATTTCAGTATTCTCGATGCAGTTTTCACATCCTTTTTCGCACTTATGTAAGTGTGTTTCCGTTAGGCCTATGATATCTATGCCGGTTTCCGTAGCTAAATTTTGCAAGTATTGTAATTTGCAGTCTGCATGGTCCGTATAGAGGCCTTGTATATTTGTGTATAATACATTTACCGGGTTTCTTCTAATCTTCGTGTTCGATTTTCTTAAATGCTGGTCGTTTCCTGGTCGATGTTGGTTCCTGTTTGGTGTTATTGGTTGGGCCGCTGCATTTGGGAGTATTGGGGTTGCGGCCCGTGATACCACTGTTGTTGTTGTATTATTGGTGGCGCCATGCCATATATATATATATATATATATATATATATATATATATATATATATATATATATATATATATATATATATCAGGTCATCCCATAAGTAATGTTTTTTAGATCGGAATTTGAAGGACAAAAAAAAACTCAACTGAAACTTTTTAATCTAGTATATATTTTCCATCGGAATCAATGACACTCTGCCAACTTCCTACAAGCTTTTCAATGCCATGTTTATAAAATTCAGGCGGTTTTGAGGCAAAAAACTTACAAAGACTGGTGTGCAGGTCATCTAAAGAAGTATACTGTTTCTCGTCAAGATAGTTTTGCAGAAGTGATCCGAGTGGTATGAGGACGTGCGTTGTCGTGGTGGAACACGATTCCTTTCCGATTAACCAAAGAAGGTCTTTTTTCTTTTAGTGCAGTGTTCAATCGATCTAGTTGTTGACAGTAGACTTGAGCGGTGATTGTTTGGTTGTGTGGTAAGGTTTCAAAGTATATTACACCACCTTTATCCCACCAAACACTAAGCAACACCTTCCGAGGGTGAAGATTTGGTTTTGGCTGTGGTGTCGCTGGTTCTCCGGCACAAACCCACTGTCGACGGCGCTTAACATTCTGGTACAGTATCCACTGTTCATCACCAGTCACTAAACGGTGCAAAAACGGATCTTGGAGTTCACGGGAATGAAGAACTGTGCTAATGTTTACCCGCACCCTCAGATTGTCGCCCGACAATTCATGTGGCACCCATTTTCCTAACTTAGGCACTTTCCCTAGTTGTTGCAAATGTCGATGGATGGTGGACGGGGATGAATTGAGTTTCTGGGCCAATTCTTCGACAGTTGTTGAACAGTCTTCTTCAAGTGCGGCTAACAGCGGGTCATCATCAAACTCAGCAGGGCGTCCAGAGCGTGCTGCATCTGTCAAACAGCAGTCACCATTCCTAAACTTTTGAAACCATCTTTGACATTTCCTCACATGCAGAATATCGTTGCCATAAACGTCCTGAATGTTTCGCGTTGCTTCAGTAGCACTATTCCCTTTTTTGAACTCGTAAAGCATTATATGCCTGATATGATCTTCTGATACCGCCATGTTTATGAGGGGTTCACATAAAGCAAAACACACGTCTTCACTGGTCAAGGTCTGTAAAGTATGTAGCGAAACACACTAGATCTCCTCTTAGATATAACCTTCGGAAAATTTATGCTTAAACCGAGTAGGACTAGTTTACACTTAATCTATCGTAAAAAAACGACATTAGTTATGGGATGACCTGATATATATATATATATATATATATATATATATATATATATATATATACACATATATATATACAGGGTGGTCCAAAAGTCCCTATCTATTTTGCTGAACTAATTATATTTCTATTTTATTTTCTACAGGCCATAGATGATGATGGATGTACAAGGACGTGTGATGGTAGTAACACTACGTATTCAAGGGAAGAAGTGCAAGAAATTCGATAAAAATTCGAAAGATTTCACATACCAGAACCTACAGAGAAAGCAATTCGCGAGCTGGTCAATAAATTTAAAAGAACAGGATCTGTTCATGATGAGGCAAGATCTGGACGTCCACGTACCTCTCAAGAAAATGTCGAATTGGTAAGAGATGACTTTGAAACAAACCCTAGAATGTCAACTCGCACAGCATCACGTAGACTGGGCATACCAAACACGACTGTTCTAAGGATTTTAAAATCAACATTAAAAAAGAGAAGTTACCATATTCAAGTGCTACATAAGTTACACGAAGAGGATTATCCAAGACGAGCCGTTATGTGCATAGAATTAATTGAAAAAATTCATATCGAAAACGTTTTAAACCCCATTCTCTTCAGCGATGAGGCGACATTCAACACATGTGGAATAGTTAATCGACATAATTGCCGTATCTGGGCTAGTGAAAAACCAACTGAGCTCTATGAATGGGAGAGAGATTCTCCTAAAGTTTATGTCTAGTTGGGTATGACAAGATCGAAGATTTACGGACCTTTTTTCTTTGCAGAAGCTACGGTAACAGGGCCAACTTATCTTGACATGCTTCAGCAGTTTCTTGAACCCCAGCTTTGTTCAGATGACATTCTCGACACTGTTGTCTTTCAACAAGATGGCGCTCCATGTCAGTATGGAAACATCGTTCGGGCGTACCTTAATGAGCTCTTACCAAATCGCTGGATTGGACGTGGTGGAAACAGGCCCTGGGCACCACGATTTCCTGATTTAACACCATTAGACTTCTTTGCGTGGGGCTTTATAAAGTCTGAGGCTTACAAATCAAGAGTTACAGACCCGCAGGATCTGCGAACCCGCATTGTCGCGGCAGTCGCTAAAATAACCCCAGAGATGCTTGAGAATGTTTCGCAATGCAATGGACAGATTTAAGATTTACAGAGGCACTGATGGTGCTCACGTCGAATCTTAGACCTAAGCTTGATAAATAAATATACATCTAATTATGTCACTACATTTTTATCCTAAAATACTATTATTTCAGCAAAATAGATAAGGACTTTTGGATCACCCTGTGTATATATATATTGAAAAATAAATATTCTTATGATTCCGGAATTTTGACACACCCTGTATTTTGTTGTATTACTGTATCCGTTGTATGTTTTTGCTTTAAAACTGAAATTAGTTAAAAAGTCCAAAATGTACTTTGCAAAAAGTTAAGTATTTAAAGAGTACATTGATAGTAGCTAAAAAAATCGTGACCCGACAATTCAGCGCAGGACAATTCAGCGCGGACAATTCAGCGCAAGACAATTCAGCGCAAGACAATTCAGCGCAAGACAATTCAGCGCAAGACAATTCAGCGCGAAAATACCAATAAAGAAGAAAGAACAAATCCAGAGGGAAGAGAGGCTTGCAACTGTTAGGTTAGGTTAGGTTTCTAGTTTTTGAAATAAAATCTTAATTTTAACAATTCTAACAAATTTTGTTTTTTTAAATAAAATTTTAATAATTATACTCCTTTGAATTTTATCTCCGATTTGTCACTCCTTCGTTATGTTACTCCTTCGTTACGGTATTTATGTCACTCCTTTGTTATGTCACTCCTTTGAAATGTCACTCCTTCGATACAGACCCAATTTAGCATATATATAAATATACAAATTTTTCTCTTTTTTATTTATTGCGATTTATTTTTATTATTTTTAACTAAACTTTTAACTGTACTGACTTGCGCTGAATTGTCGGCGCTGAATTGTCTTGCGCTGAATTGTCTTTGCGTTGAATTGTCGGCGCTGAATTGTCCTGCGCTGAATTGTCCTGCGCTCCTAAAAAAATACATGGACAGTAGTTCAAACAGCTGTCTCGTTTAGTGACAAGCTGAAATTAAAAAAAAAGTGTGTTCCAAGTGAAGGCAAACTTCTTAATTTCCTTTAAGTGTACCTTTAAAATTATAAGTGTACTTTTTAAGTACCTTATATTCAGAGTACACTTGGTCCTATTTTTACTGCACCAATTTTAAATTAAGCACAGCTGACAGTTTTTAGAGTGTGTAGCCCTTATCTATACCCTATACTTAAATATACTTCTCAATCGGGCTGAGTGGCGACGTTTTTTTAGCCTCGCCAACTGCCAGGCCATCCGCCTAACTGTAGTAGGAGGGTGAGCAGCGTGGGTAGGGTAAACAGAGTGAGCAGACTTGTATATACACAAACTGCTACACTTACAAAACAAACCTCATATATTACATATGCAGTAATATAAACTATAATTCAGGTTTATGAGCTTCATTTCTACATAAATATATCCAAAATGGAGAGAGAGAGGAAACGCCACAGTCCAAATACTTTAGAATATTTATGTCTATACAGATATACGGATACAGAAGTTGAACATAAAGAAATCAGGTTTATTTTGTGTTTGTATATTGTATGTATGCGTTTTAAGGTTATGAAATAATTGTATATACACAGTAATATACAACACAACACTGATGTAATAAAATAATACTGATTTTATATATATATATATATATATATATATATATATATTATATATATATAATATATATATATATATATATATATATCAGGTGACTTTATAAACTTATGACACATTAAAAAGTTTGTATTTTTTTGTTATTAACTGAAATAGAGACAAAATTTTTATTGTACCTTCTCTACAGATGTGAAATTGGTCCCGCAGTGCAAAATATGCTCTGCGTGATGTCCTCGCAGCTCATTAACTCTTTGCACATGATTTGCACACGAACAACAAAATTTTGCAATACTCTGGACAGAGTATCTGTTGAAATCTGGGAAATTTCTTGTTCAATTAATGATTTCAATTCTTCCGTTGTACCGGGTGATCCATTTAAAACCGTACTACTTTTAATTTGGGTACTGTGTTAAATGGATCATCCTGTATGTGGATTCTATTTAAACACTTTTTATCTTCTGAATAACACAATTAAAAGTCACACAGGGGCTTAGATCCAGTGATGTTGTTTGTTGGTCATGAAATGCCTTTATCATAAGTGGCAGGGAATCTGTTGGACATAGGACTCTTCCTTCGAAAGTATTATGTAAGAAGCGAAGCACCTCATTACTAGTGTGAGGGGTCTGGCTTAGGTAATGTTGGAACTCTTATCGCTAAACGACTGTGATATCGTACAACTTAAAAAAAAATAAATAATAATATTTCATGATTTTATTTCGGTTGATAAAGGAAATACAAACCTTTTGAAGTGCCATATATATATATATATATATATATATATATATATATATATATATACAGGGTGTCCATAAAATCACGCATCATAAGAAAAATACATTTATTTTGTTTATTTATTTTATTTATTTATTTGTTCGAAATGATTGCCAACAATCTCGAAACATGTTTGTAAACGAAAAAGCAGGTTTCTTTGAATGTTCCTCAACATATTTGGCCTGATGCGAGACATAAATAAATAAATAAATAGACATTGCTTATGTTCCTATGATGCGTGGCTTTATGGACGCATCATGGAGAGTAAAATTATATATATATATATATATATATATATATATATATATATATATATATATATATATAATTTTACTCTCTCTTAATAAGGTTTATATAAATCTTAGTAAGTGTTGTTTTATATTGAAACTAAGTATATATATATATATATATATATATATATATAAAGTATATACATATATATAAAGACGAGCAACTAAGATGATTCCGTCTCTTACGTCAAAGTCGTACGAGGATAGGCTTAAAGAGTTAAAATTGACTACACTCGAGACTAGGAGGTTAAGGGATGATCTAATCCAGGTTTTCAAAATTATGAATGGGTTTGATAACGTAGATAGAGATAGCTTTTTCGAAATATCTCAATATAATAGGACTAGAAATAACGGGTGTAAGTTGACAAGTAGAAGGTTCGAGACAGCAGTTGCGAAAAACTTTTTTACGCATAGAATAGTAAATAGCTGGAATAGTTTGCCGGTAGAAGTAATTAGTAGCACGTCTATAAACATGTTTAAGAATCGATTGGACGCGCATGTTGATAGAAAGGGTATAGTTTAAGGAAGTAAAATTAAGGCTTTGTGGGGATAGATCCCACAGCTCAACACAAGTGTTGTGGGATATAGGGAGGCAGCGTCTTGGGTTAGGGGATACTCTCTGTCCTTACACACCCCATTTAAAGAGATTCCTCTGCCGAGCGGTGCCCCCCATAGTACTTTGAGGTATTGAAAAACTCATGATCTTCACTTGCCCCACAAACACCTTTAAATGGGTGACACATAATGGGTGCACACACATTTCTACATTACTGTACAGTCTTTACAGCCACACCTACACTTTTCCTCGTATGTGTATACACAATACACGATTACGAACACAGTTAGGTAGACCAGCCATGAGTGGATCCTAGGGTCTTTGTTGGTCTGAAACATTATAACATTATTATAACATTATTATATATATATATATATATATATATATATATATATAATATATATATATTGCTTTTATAGAACCCTGAACTCGAAAGATTGCGTCGATGCAACACCTAAAAAGAGAAATGATGGATGATTCAAGCCCGGAAATATATCAACTGAAAAAGCTTTCCTGTTTTTTTTTTTTAATGTTTCATCGTGGAATTCCAAATTCCAGATTGCATCCAGCACATTTGAGGAAGAAATAATAAAAATATTAAAACTAAGTTCTCTTTTCAAAAGAGGATATTTTTTTTTTTATCTCTTTTTTTTTTACATTTTTATTTTTGTATACAGAGGAAACAATTATATATATATATATATATATATATATATATATATATATATATTAGTGATGGGACGATGCATCGCAATCGCAATCACGATACAATCGCACATTTTTTACAATCGCAATCGCAATTGCAATCGCATTTAATGAGTGCGATTGTTGCGATTGTGAACAAAAGATTTAAATCTCTACAAAAGTTGCTATGAAAGCTGCTCTTTCATGCGTACTTAAAGGAAAGTTTAGCTAACAACAATACGGAATAATAAATAAATAATAAATAAGTCAAAAACAGAAATGAAAACGGGTTGCGAATTAGTTGAAAACAGAATAAAAAATTGGTTTAATAATAACAATAAGTACACCTCTTTATTTGCTCTATGTAAAATTGGAATGTTAAAAAATCAAGCTAACCCTATGGTAGGTAACGCGTTTAGGTATTTAAAGCATAAATGAGCGTTATGTGAGGCTAAAGCTAAACATCGCAATCGAAATCGCAATCGCGCGATTTTCAAATTCTGACAATCGCAATCGCAATCGCAACAGCGATTGTATGAAATATGACAATCGTCCCATCACTAATAATATATATCCCTCGTTCACCAAATCCCGCAAATGTGGCGGGATGCTGCAGAGGAATCCTGAACCGTCGTCCAAACTCGCCTAAAGTAATCTAAAGTATATATATATATATATATATATATATATATATATATATATACACACAGTGGTGTAGTGCTGTGGGAACGCGTGGGAACGGCGTTCCCTTACTTTTTTTGGTAGACGGAACGGCGTTCCCTCACTATTTCAAATAAATCCGAACTTACAAATCTCTAACGTCATGAAATTTTAATTCCCACCCCTAGAAGAAATATGCGAAAGAGTCATTAACTGTTTCATTTCTTTTAGCTTCGACTGAGGCAATGCTAGCCTATAAAGATCTGGTGAAACAGTCACCACGGCGTACCAGTTGTTAACTTTTTTAGTTAATCATTCCAGTTGTTAGCTATTTTTATTGATCGTACTGGATGTCGTATATCTAATGACACTGGAAATACTGCATCTTCAACCTTGGAATATTCCTAATATCCAGTGCATATGACCTCAAAATATCCCTGAAATTGGTCAGATTTCAAAAGATTTCCCGGGGGGCTTACAGTGCCCCCGGATCCCCAGCTGTATGGGCTCGCCGCGCTCGCCATTGTCCCCCCTGCATCTGAGTAACACTTTCAAAATGCGTTCCCTCACTTCTTTATTTAGCACTACACCACTGTGTGTGTATATATATATATACTCTCACATGTGGTGAATTAACAAAGTTGGGTACTTCAATTTACAGTTTTTTGGAAACTGTAAATTAAACGATACCATCCAACCCTCAAGTGAGTTAAATTGAATGTTTTCCCTTGTTAAAAAAAATAATAATTTATAGCTAAATAACTCGTCCTTTTTTTTAACCTTTTAGCGCTCGGAGGTCTTTTCCGAGACTGAATAAAATCGTCTGGCGTTAACCAAATGAAAATCATTAAAGTGACACTGGGCATTAAAGGGTTAAGTTTACAGTATATTAGTAGAAATAACATACTGTATTCGGCTGTTTATCATAAAGTAAGTCAGTCCATTATTAAAAATAATAATAATAATAAAAATAATAATAATAATAATAATTATAATAATAATAATAATTTTAAAAAATAATAAAAAGTTTAAACGTTAAAAGTTGTCTTAAAAAAATATGAAGTAAATTAAGTTTTGGAATGAACTATTATACGATCTATTTGAGATGTAGAATTTGGTTGGTAAGTTTTTGTCATTCAAAATTTTTACCAGTTCTTTAAAGGAACTCTTTCCCCGCACGTAATTTCTTTCAAGAACTTTTTAAGGAATAAGGATAATGTGAATATATCACGAAAGCGCTCGGACTTTGTGTTTCCTTTTCCTTGTGGTTGTTTGCTTATTAATAAGGTCACGTGTTATTTTGTGATTCTAGTGCATATATTATATATATATATTATATATATATATATATAATGTAAAGGACGACGCTTGTTAAAAGAGTGTCCGCACAAGAGGAGAGGAGAAAACGAGCAATGAAAAATGAAGCACCTCTCGGGAATCGAACCCGGGGATCATGGAATTGTGGATGCCTTTGGTGTAATAGTTAACATATCTGACCGTAATCGGATGACCCCGGGTTCGATTCCCGGGAGGTGCCTCATTTTTCATTACTTGTTTTCTCCTCTCCTCTTGCGCGGACACTCTTTTGACAAGCGTCGTTCTTTATATTATATACACACTGTGTCGTTTGCAGTTAAAATGTATATATATATATATTGACAGACCAATAGTCTATCTAGTCCGTATTTTAAGAGTAAGCCTTCCCACGCTATTATTGTTAAGTGTATATTGAATAATACGCATCATCTCGCGTGTTTTTTGTATGGTACATAATTACCTCAGAAGAATTCGAACCCGGGACCCTCCTGAGTAGGAATCGCGATCGTTACCACCACACTACGCTGAGAAAAGCTAATACAGCCTACCATATATTTCACCAACCGAGAAACGCATAACGCTATGGTACCCTAGTGTTACAAATTTTTTTTTTTTTTTAATTAAGTGTTGTCATTACCTCGAGTGCGTGGGGGTTAACAACAAAATGCTTTGGACGCGAAAGTGTTACGCGTTTTATCTGTTGTTAAAATATATGCCACGTTGCGTTAGTTTTTCGCTCGTCGAAGTGTGGCAGTACAGCTCGAGACTCCTACTGAAGAGATTCCGGGTTCGAATAATTGTGCGAGATGGGTGGTGTAAGTTTTTATATATATATATATATATATATATATATATATATGTAAAGAACGACGCTTGTGTAGAAGAACGTTCCGCACAAGATGAGGAGGGAGAACGAACAAATGAAAAATGAGTTAACCACCCGGGATTCGAACCCTGGATCTTCCGATTGCCGGTCAGATATGCTATCCACTACACCATGGGCCTCGATTAATCAGAAGTCGTAATTCTCCTACATACGAGCAGAAACCAATGCCCTGAGGGGCACCTTCGCATGCCGCACATATATACATTTTAACTGCAAACAACACACAGTATAATTAATGTAAAGAACGACGCTTGTGTAGAAGAACGTTCCGCGCAAGATGAGGAACGTTCTTCTACACAAGCGTCGTTCTTTACATTAATTATACTGTGTGTTGCTTGCAAGATGAGAGAGAGAGAACGAAACAAATGAAAAAATGAGGTAACCACCCGGGAATCGAACCCGGGATCTTCCGATTGCCGGTCAGATATGATAACTGGGCCTCACTCATTCGGAAGATCCCGGGTTCGATTCCCGGGTGGTTACCTCATTTTTTTCATTTGTTTCGTTCTCTCTCTCTCATCTTGCGCGGAATATTCTCCTATACAAGCGTCGTTCTTTACGTTAATTATACTGCGTGTTTGCAGTTAATATATATATATATATATAATATATATATATATATATATATATATATATATATTATTCGTCGTCTTGGATGCATTGATCTTGTTGGCTTGTCTAAAAAAGACGTTTAGATTCTCATTAATCACTATCGATTTTTAGCCGAGCAAAACTTCACATTTGAGAACAAAAAATGGTTGAGAACCTTCATTGGTGTAAGAAGTCATCTAATTGACGTTAGTTCTTTAAGGAGTTTTAAACCATATTTGAATCTTTCTTATACGCGGCTCAGTTTAAAATTTGGAAATTGAATGATATTACAATAAAAATAAAGGTTAAGTTCTAATTAGTTAGTGGATACCGTTAGCATTTCTTGACACATCATTTATTTCACTGGAAAAGAATTTGGAATATCGTCAATACTGCGTAATGAATAGAAGCCAATCAGAATGAAGGAGAAAAGGCAATGGGGGTCTCTCTCTCTCTCTCTCTCTCCAAAGTATCATTAATGTATACTTCTCTCTCCAAAGTATCATTAATGTATACTGAGGCAAATTTTATAATGAAATTGGAGTTTATTATTTATAAATGTTGTTCAATTATTATTATTATTATTATTATTATTATTATTATTAATAAAGGATTGACATTTAATTTCCAATATTCTGAATAGTTTTTAATTTTCAGTCCTGAGTTTCTTAATAATAACTCTAGATAAGCGTTTGCAGTATGCTAAGAATACTGTCTTTATTTTTTCTTCTGCTGACGCGTTTCGTTCATATACTTTGAACATCTTCAGAGCTTTATACATAATTTTAAAGTAAAATTCTTATCTAGAGTTATTATTAAGAAACTCAGTACTGAAAATAAAAACTATTCAGAATATTGGAAATTAAATGTCAATCCTTGATAAAGACAGGCTGATATGGACTTTCTCTTATTATTATTATTATTATTATTATTAGTAGTAGTAGTAGTAATTTGTTAAATGTGGAGATTGAGTCTGCGCAAACAATCGCATCTTGATTGGTTTATAACTCATAAAAAAGCGAGTATTTTTGTTTATCTTAAGAACGTGTTTTTCAGATGTAATATTTTGAGTAAAGAAACACTTGTAATGAAGTGTATCTATTTATTACGATGAAAAATATCATTGTATAGTAATGAAAATTAGGCCTATAATAATCGATAAGGAGAGCCACAGATTGGCGCAGCTCTCAGGCCACACTAATTGTGACACTTCGCGCTAACTCCTGGATTATTGTTACCAGCAACATCCTTAATCGAATTCCTCATCTCATTGTCTTCATTTCGTTTCCAGGAAAATGGTGTTACCCATTGAGCTACGGGCGATGGCAATTTAAGCTCACACTGTATGTAGTTTTTGCCCAAATTGCCTTCATCTTTCTCTCATCTCTCGCTTTGATCCACTGCAACTGCTTCAAAAATTAATTAACCATGTAATTGGTTTGTATATATATATATATATATGATGCAATCCACAAGGAAAAAGAAAAATGATTCCAAGGTTTTTCGTGTATTCAGCAGGACACCTGACGAGGTGTACTGCTGAATACGTGAAAGACCTTGGAATAATTTTTCTTTTTCTTCTTTTTCCTTGTAGGTTTACATCACTCATTCATTTCACGTGTTTAATCGTGAAACTCATCCCATATACCAGGGTCATTTTCGGTGCTGTATTTTCTGATATCATTAATGGCGTTATGTAATTTATTAAATTGATATGTAACTGCATATAATATTGAGAACATCTTCTATTTTAATATGTTCATATTACTTTTTCATATTCTTGTAGAATAAATAAAATATGACGCTTGGAAAAAATGTTACCGACTGTGAAAGGGGCATGATAGTAGGAGCCCGTTTCGTAACCACAAATTGTCTTTATCGCGCTTATGTAGCCTATAAGCCTTAACTCTACTCTTTATAATATCCCCTATTCTAGAAGTAAACCACAAGGGCTTGTTATTTACTTTCGTACGTTTTATCTTGTACGGTACACAGTCCTCATTTATAGTCCCAAACACTGTTTCAAACGATTCCCACATTATTTTCGCGTTGGAGGTCCCCATTACGTCTTCTCATTCGAGGGACAATTCTTTACTCCATCACTCACTAAGGATTCGAGTACGGACCATGTTTCATCACTCGAAGGAAAACTAGCGTTTTCAGGCCCTGAAGTGTTTTTACGTGTTAACCCCCAACCCAGTGCACTCGAGCAATTACAGCATTTAATTCATTTCCAGCTATATGGCACGAGGGTATCATATAGATTGAAATAGCCCAGATGTGCACCCGCACATTTTACATATGCAAAATAGTCAAGTGGCCAGCGCCCGCGATCCCTAATCAGAAGTCTCATGTTCGAATCCTAGTGGGAGCTATTTTGCATATACAGACGGTGCGCCGGTTTATGCGTGCTATATATATATATATATATATATATAGGTTGGCCGAATATTTGTGTAAATTTTTGTCCGTGACCAATTTTTACCTAGTAGGTCGAATAGGCTATATATTTTATATTTTCAAACTTTCAATCGCATGCGAGCGAAAGCTTGTATTAAAGTAGGGGAGGGGGGGGGGGGGAGGGGTTCTCTGAGAAAGTTTAGAGAAAGCGTGTTTTTTACTCAATACAATGAATTATTTTTTCAAATTTCATCCACGTTACGATTTTAATTCAAAATACTCGAAGTCAAATAAGTCGTCCTTTATGCTTCCTTAGACTTTACACATCCTCTGATTTTAGGTTAGGTTACGTTAACCTAACCTAAAAAAATAGGTCGTACAAGAAAATCCAACTTATTTACAAAGTTCGACCTAATTGGTGAAAAGTGGCTTACTATTGACGTTACTTGAGGATATATATATATATATATATATATATATATATATATATATATATACACGATAGCCACTCAATATATTTTGTCCCACCTTTTTTTTTTCTTTCCAAGTTTCCTTGTAAGTTCTAGAAATTTTGTACACAAGTAGTTACATACCTTTTTTACAAGTTTTTATTTTTCCACATAGTCTCCATCCTTTTCTACGGCTTTCCTCCACCTCGAAACAAGGGCCTTTATTCCTTGCTGGTAAAAGTCCGCTGGGTTCCGCTCGATCCACCTCTTAACTTCCTCAACAACTTCATCGTCACTCTGAAACTTTCTTGTACGAATAGCATCCTTCATTGGCCCAAACAAATCGAAGTCTGAAGGTGCAAGATCCGGGCTGTATGGAGCGTGGGGTAACACGGTCAAGCGCATTTTTGTGATGGCCTCTCTTGTTTGTAAACTGTTGTGTGATGTTGCGTTATCGTGCAAAAGAAGGACGTGTTCCAGTTTTCTCTCCGGTCGAACTCGCTTTATACTTCTCTGGAGTCTCTGTAGGGTAGCAATATATGCCTCTGAGTTGATTGTTTGTCCTTTCTTCATAATGTCCACAGAAACATCCCTTTCATGTCCCATAAGATGGTGGCCATAACCTTTCCTGCAGAGGGAGCCATTTTGAACTTTTCTTGCGTGGGGAGTCTGCGTGATGCCACTCCATGGATTGGTGTTTTGTTTCAGGTTCAAAGTGGTGTACCCAAGTCTCATCCCAAGTCACAATTCGTGAAAGGAAGTCATCCCCTTCTGTCTCGTATCGAACCAACGACTCAGAAGCAATTTCTTTTCTTTGGGCTTTGTGATCTTTAGTCAGTTGGCGAGGACAAACCGTGAACAGATTTTCGAGTATCCCAGTTGCTGAATTATCGTATTCACACTTCCTTCACTAATTCCTAGCTCCAGTGATAGCTCCTTGTACGTGATGCGCCGATTTGATCGAATGATGCTCTTAGCACGTTGCATAGTGCGAGATGTGACAGCCGATGCCGGCGACCGCTGCGTGGCTCATCATCGAGGCTGGTTCTCCCTCTCTCCAATGATCTCACACGTTTAGACCAGCGTCCAATTGTGTTTCGATCAATAACAGCATCTCCGTAAACGTTTTGTAGACGTTTGTGAATATTTCCAACTGTTTCCTTCTCTGCGGTTAAGACTCGATAACAACTCTGTTTACAACGCACATCACCGTCAGACGCCATTTTCGAAAGTGCGTTAACCATCGGTTTTATACAAGGACGTTTAAAAGCGGTTTTATACAGGGAGGGGAGGTTCAAACTGGAAAAAATGTGGTTATGTGAAACGCAGAAAGTTCAAACTTACGGCCCAAAAGACATTTCAGCCCCATGGTCTATTATTTAGCTAAGAGAAAAGGGTGGGGCAAAATATATTGAGTGCCCCTAGTATATATGTATATACTATGTGTATATATATATATACTGTATATATAATATAATAATGAGTAAAAGTTCCAGAAACTGGCACAGCGCTCATGCCAGACCTACGCAGTCCAGGATTATTATCAAATAGCACTATCCAGATTCGAACTCCCGACCTCAGTGTTTTCCCTTCGCTTACAGGGAAATATCGTTACCCAATGCACTAGCCACGTCCGTTTCTCAGAGAATAACACCGTTCCTCTATAGTCAAAGTAACGACACTGAGGTTGGAGGTTCGAACCCCGATGATGATGGTAGTAATAATAATAATAATAATAAAAAAGCTAGAGCAAAATGGCCGTATTAGTTGGCTTGGGCACTATGCCATTTTCTTGGCATCCCTCCTGAATAATCATATTATTATTCCCCAGTGAAGTACGGGCACTGGCACTAATACGAGATACTGTACATTATAGGGGGGGCGAAAATATATCAAACTCAAGTTGTCAGTATGAAACATGACTGAAAAGGTGCTCTAGTACCCACCTATCATAAAAACATCAACTTTTATAGCCTATGAATATGTGCATTCTCGCAACTTTGACCTCAATTTTGAAGAAAAGCCAAAATTTTGAAGCAAATTTAGTTTGGTTAAAAATTATAACAATATTTCCTTTTATAAACCAAAACATGCGTTCATCACTAAATTATATGAAGTGTAACTGCTGTTGAATCACTTTTAAAATTTGACTTTGTTTCCCGTTTTGGATTCTCTAGCCGAGATTTCTTGCTGAGAATAACCATTCCATGGCGGGCGTCATGTCCGTAGACTTTTTCACTTGCAGAGGAGATTTCCTTCACATTTCTTTCAAATGCCTGGGAATGACACGGGTATGTGTTAAGAATTATGGGTTTTTGGCGGTCATCAGTGCTACTTATAACATCAGAGAGTAAGGAAGGAACAGTAATATCCATTTCGTTCCAATCAATCATATCCATGTAGGTCGAAGCTGAGAAGTTGAGCCTGATGGATTTCTTATCAAACATTCGAATTTCACCCGGTATAACACTCCTTTTCGCTTGTAGCACTTTTTCGACTGCTAGCTTCCGAATATTCTTATTCTTGTCAGCGATAGCAGATAAAAGGATATTTTCAGGATGACAAAAGTAACAGCTGTTTTGTAACACAGGACGAATAATGTCTCGGTCGATTGTATGTAGTTTTTGATAGAGCTCAATCATGAAGAAAAAGTTTTTGGCCCTATCCTGGCAAGGCCAGTTTACTTTGATATAGAACCATGCAGGAGCATAGAAGTTCAGTATAAAATGAGCAATCCTTTGAAGTGTCTCTGATGGTTTTTCGTGCGACATGTAATAACGTAAGAGACGATTTGCTTTTGTCAGCCACCGTGTTATTGAGAGACCCAGGTTGAGCAGTTTCTAACAATTTGATAGCTGGGCCTCTATCATGTCCGTTCTGAATTGACAAACACGCCTTATGGAAGTATTGCTGGTCACTGCTGAGATCTGCTAGCACTTCTGGTAAGTCCATCACTTTTCCAGCGAGAGGTGAAAATTTTGCAATTGGTCTGTTCTTTGGATCAAAGTTTAGATCCTTGCCGATTTTGCCATGTGAACTTCTAGGTCCTGTCGTTTGCCCGTCAAGAACTTCCAGGTATTTTCTCAAGGGAAGCTCATTAGTGTGAAGTAAGCAAATAAACTATTGTAATGGTCTTCCCAATGTCAGCTCTAGTTTTCTAATTACTCCATTTGATTTACCTGTATTTACTTTAGTTGCATCACAAACTACTGCTTTTAAAGTCGATGCAGAGTTGGTGTCAGTAATTACTGATATAATTTCTTTAGCAATATCACTTGCCCTTCCACTTTCAGGGGCAACATGGTCAATATATTCGTTTCTTGGAAATGAAACTAACACATAGTGGGCTTCATTCAAAGTCCGCTGGCATTCTCCCACTTTTGAAAGAGTTTTATAAATTTTTCAATCAAATCCAAGGCAAACTATTCCTTTATTCTGTTCTTCATGCTTCTTTCTTTCTATGCTTCTCCACAAGGTTGTTTGACGACATATTTTACTGGGATCAATCGTAGTATATTTTCAGATAATAGATTAAGATCTTTTAAGACAGCATTTGCAACTAAACAAGCATCACGGTTGCTATTTTGCATCGATCAACTGCCTTGCATAATCCTGGATATTGGTGTCGATTTTAAGAAGTGCTAGCTTCTGTATCTAACTCGTACTCGTTCAATTCGAAATCTTCATTTTGATGACCTTTTTCACATTCAGAGCTGATCTCACCAATATCGCAAGGATTCAACTGCATTTCCTGGACAAAACTCTTTTGTTTATCTTTAAAGAATTGTCTTTTATGCTTTGTGTTTTCCATTTGTTGTAGTTTTGAAGTTTTCACTTTGTCCAACTTACCTATAATCATTTTTCAGTATGTCGATCAATCCAGAACTCCCATTCATCATTCGGGATTTTCTCCGCCTTAGCGCATTTACACTCACTTCTTTCACGAGAACCGGAGGCATAGCACTTGCAGCAACATATGTCAAATAAATTTCTGAAGGAATCATATTTACTTTGATAAGTGCTGAAAGATATTTTACTCATGGGATATTTTCTAAGTTCTTGACTCAATTAATCACTCAATCTTCTCAATTAGTTTCTTTACCTTAATTACTACGCTTTTGAAGTCGATTGTTGGAATGGAAGCAAGGATAATTTCAGCGTATTTCTGAGTGCTAAATGTTGCAGTAATGAGCTTATGTTTAAGATAAGCTTTGAATACATCCTCACAAGTTGGTAGTTGGTTGCCAGGAAGCTCCGCTGACGTTCCGAAAACAGAATGCTTCACTTTTTCTCTCGTTATACCAGAAGAGGCCATTGCAAGCTATGCTATTAATCTGAAACAAATGAAAATAAAATGCTGAATCAGGAAACGCATGATAGGTCAAACGAATGATAGGTCACAAATACGCATGTAGGCACACAAATACACATGATAGGTCAAACACATATGGGTCCTACTTTTTAAAATAAGCAAAAACAATGTTTATTAATGGTTTGTGATAGACATTGGCATTAATTGAGTTTATTGTCGAGATCCTCATACCTGTGAGGCGAAAAATTAACGTAAAGAAACATGCTAAATAGGATCTTTTGTGGCCTTCGTTCGTAATTTATTTTTTCATAGTTGCCAGCAGCGAAATTAACATTTCTAAAAGATACGACTTATTCTTTAATCAGTGACTACTCGGGCATCTTTTTCAGCATGTTTCATTAAATTACTTGACACGCTTTTATGACACTTTATATTCCTTATTTAATTTACGTCCTTAAGATGACGAAAGTATTTATTTTCTCCTTCCAATTAATCTCTCTTTTATAATTTAATTATAATAAATTTGGTAGTAATTACCTTTCATGTAAGATTATCCGAAACCCATTTAAGAATTAAAGTCTCCGTCACTATTTAATTTGAGATAATTAAAAATATAAAATATTTTTCCTTTATTTCCTACTTTCTTATCAATATTGAATTAGCAAAGGCTTTTAAGAAACCTGTTATATATATATATAATATATATATATATGTGTGTGTGTGTGTGTGTGTGTGTGTGTGTGTGTGTGTGTAGAGAGAGAGAGAGAGAGAGAGAGAGAGAGAGAGAGAGAGAGAGAGAGAGAGAGAGAGAGAGAGAGAGAGTTCACCAGGGAGGATACCCGCGTCATCCCCGAGCCAGCTGTGAGGCACGAAGGTGCTGGCCTGGATAGTGTTAGATGTACCGCGACAGTCGTTGCTCATAGAATAGACAAACTGAGCGCGTTTAAGGCTCCTGGGCCAGACCAGTTTCTCCCCAGTGTTTTGCGAGAAGTGCGCGACCAGGTGGCTCCCCACCTGGCTACAGTCTTCAACAAATCGTTGGTGATGGGCCAGGTGCCTGGTGACTGGAGGGAGGCCAACGTGACCCCTATCTTTAAGAAAGGGGATCACGAAAGTCCAGGGAACTATCGTCCTATTAGTCTCACTTCAGTTGTAGGTAAATTATTAGAAAGGATAATAGCTGATAGAATCGTTGACCATTTGGATTCCCACAAGCTGCTTGGGGACTCCCAACATGGGTTTAGACGGCATAGGTCGTGTCTCACCAACTTGCTCGAGTTTTTCCACGTCATGTTGAGTGAGTACGATAAGAGTAGGGCGATTGATATACTTTATCTCGACTTTCAGAAAGCCTTTGATAAGGTACCTCACCGCCGGCTAATGGCGAAAGTGCGCGCGCTGGGTATCGGTGGGGAAATAGGTAGGTGGATTGAAAACTGGCTGAGGAATAGGCGGCAGAGGGTGGTAATTAAAGGGGCTAGTTCGGGTTGGGCCTCGGTCACTAGTGGGGTTCCTCAGGGTTCCGTTTTGGGGCCACTGTTGTTTACCATTTACATAAATGATATCGACGGTGACATCGTCAGTCGGATCGCCAAATTCGCTGATGACACCAAGCTTGGGGCCAATGTTGGGACGCCCGAAGCGATCGAGGAACTGCGTGCGGACCTAGGTAGGATAGGAGAGTGGTCCGAAAAATGGCAAATGCCGTTTAACTTGGGTAAATGCAAAGTGATGCACATTGGCTACGCCAATCCCAAGTCGGACTACTCGATGTTGGGCAGTAATATCGAGGTGACTGATTTAGAAAAGGACTTGGGTGTGCTAATTAGCAGCGACCTTAAGTTTACGAAACAGTGTGTAGAGGTGGAAAAGAAAGCCAGAAACTATTAGGTTATATCAGGAGGCAATTTCAGTTTCGGAACAAGGAGATTGTGCTCTCACTGTACAATTCCCTTGTTCGGCCGTACCTGGAGTATGCTGTGCAGTTCTGGTCGCCCACCCTCAGGAAAGATATTGAGAGGCTGGAGCGAGTGCAGGCGAGGGCCACAAAGTTAATCCCTTCCGTTAGGCATATGGGCTACAATCGACGGTTACGCGCCCTGAACTTGTTTTCGCTTGAAACTCGGAGGCTGCGCGGTCAACTGATCGAGGTTTTCAAGCTCTTACGAGGGTTCAACGATGTCGATTTTAGAAGTATGTTTAGTTTAAATGATAACCCAACTCGCAACAATGGTTGGAAGTTGGATTTGAAACGGTTTAGGACTAGTGTGTGTGGGAATTACTTTACGTATAAGATCTGTGACACATGGAACAGGTTACCTTCGGAAGTTGTGAACAGTTCCTCTGTGGATCAGTTCAAGAAAAGGTTAGACGAAATCTTGCACACTATTTGAGTGTGTAAAGACATTTAGGACCTCAGTCTGCGGAAATTTCTTTTCCTATAAAATAGTTAATATCTGGAACCAACTTCCCTCAGAGGTTGTTTCCAGTGAAAGTGTAAATCTGTTTAAAAATAGGCTAGACAAAGTACTGAACACACTCATAGTTTAAGATTAAAACCTCAGAAAACTCTGCAGGAGTTCGCTTGCTCGGTGTCTCTGTGAGCAAGCTAAATATAGAGCTTTTTATATATTCTCCACTTTCCTGTAAAATTTCCTTGGCTACTTTTCCAGGGTCAAGGTATTTTCTTCAACCTTTTTCCGTACCTGCCTCTGGCAGGGAGGGAGCGGAGGGTGGGGAGAGAGCCTTCTACTTTTCTATCCAGTTTTCTACTACTGCTAGGATAGTTGAAAGAAAAATAAACTTTTACAAAATTTTCCCTGGCACCCGTTGCCATTGGTACCTCCTCGGTATGGGCCGCAAGGCCTTTTGAGGTACTTCTTTTCCTTGTAACTCCTTGTAACTCTCTCTCTCTCTCTATATATATATATATATATACGTACTGTATATTTGAACCACACGTTTCCATGTATATTCCTCTCTCTCTCTCTCTCTCTCTCTCTCTCTCTCCTTATATATATATATATATATATACACCCGCTCACGTTGATCGGATCTTTTGATCCCTGTTCTTTCATACCCTACGAATATATTCCCATTCGTTTCTCACTCTCGATCCATATAGCCCATGACTCTCCTTTCATGTACCCCTCCACACCCCTCCAAATCTTCCCAAACTAATCCTTTAAATGTTACGTACTACTTTTTAGCGCGATTTACTCTTGTAATTCCTTGATTCTACAAGGAATGGAATGTTTATTCCTGGGTCGATTCGCTTTTGAGAGACAGGAACACGGAACATGCAACTGCTTCTCTTCCAAACTTTACTTAAAGGATTTTAACATTTCTAACTCAAATTAACTTTAAATTATATATATATATTTTTTTTCAGTCAATGTCTAAAATCAAGCAATTGTAAATTGACTGAAATTTTAGGCAATGTGTCAAATTGATGATACACACAAAACCTAACCTTTATGGTAATCCTGCATATGCATGCCCACTGGTATTTCCCAATATGCTGCCTGAAAATTCATTAGGTTAGGTTAGGTTATATTTTGTGTGTATCATCAATTTGACACATTGCCTAAAATTTCAGTCAATTTATAAATTGCCTGATTTTAGACATTGACTGTAATATATATATATATATATATATATATATATATATATATATATTAACTACAAACACAGTATAATTAATGTAAAAAACGACGATAAAAAATTACGACTTCTGAGTGATCGGGAACCTTGGTGTAGTAGTTAGCATGTCCGACCGGCAATTGGATGATCCCGCGTTCGATTCCTCGGAGGCGCCTCATTTTTCATTTGTTCGTTCTTTCTCCTCATCTTGTGCGGACGCTCTTCTACACAAGCGTCGTTCTTTACATTATTGTTATATACAGTATATATATATATATAATATAATATATATATGAATTATGCACCCCATACTACTGGTATGAGTTATCAAAAGACAGACAATGGCTTTTATTATATTATATATATATATATATATATATATATATATTATATATATACTGAAGGGTTTATTAACTTTGGTTTTCATATACTTTTCGTTTCGGTTTCTTCACTAAAAACTAATGAAATTTATTTAGATTGAAAGACTGATAAAAATCATAAATAAATGAATAAATGAGATAAACATAAGACGATAAATAAATTAATAAAAAAGATATAACTTCGCGATTCTTAACTTGAAAACTAGGCAAACTATCGAACATAACTCTTTGAGAGGCTCTTACGTTAGAGAAGTTATAGCAGTTTATATACGCTCATTGTTTGTCTTTTGTTTTATGACTTCGTTTTTTTTTTTTAAATTAGTTCCTTATTTCCTTCTGAAGAAATAACATTAAGATTGAAAGTTCAACGATGTTTTGTTTTTGTTTTTGTTTTTTTTAGGTATTTTTGTTATTTTTAACTAATGTCGTCCGTTAGTTGGTTTTTAAAATGACGCGAAAAAGAAGAACGAAAAGTACAAAAATATTGTTTTTTGGCAAAGATAAAATAATAAATTTTAAACGGGTTTTTAAAAAAAACAAAAAAACAATTTGTTTTAGTGTATATAGTATTAATCTCAAAGATTTATTAAGGTAATTTGTAGCGATGTAGTGATGTAGTGATTTTTATGACAGCGGGGGCTAAACCTGTTTTATTTCTAGTGTATGTTTTATTCAAGTTCAGTAATATATATATATATATATATATATATATATATATATATGATGCACACCCACAAGGAAAAATTGAAAACGAATCCAATGTCTTTCGTGCGCTCAACTGTACGCTTCGTTAGGGAATGAAGGGAAAGGCAAGAAGCCAAATATATAACCTCGGTTTTGCTTCCGCCCGTATTGTTCATTCTGACGAAGGTCAAGCTTGTCACTCCACCTTAGAGCTACAATTTAACGTGAAATCCAAACCACGCCCCACCAGCAGCCCAGCGTCTTAACCACTAAGCTACCCAGGGTACTCATTTATCTACCAACCAATTTTTTTTATTGTGCGGAAGGGTGAACACAAGGGTTTTGCTGCGCGCCGCCTACCGTCACCGGGTCTCGATCCCGAAGCCGATGGATTCGTAGTCAGCGACGGTAACCACTACACCACCGAGGCGCTAAGTATATATATATATATATATATATATATATATTTATTAGGCGTAAACAAATAGTTAGGAGGAATTAGCAAAATATTAACAAGAATTAATTAAGGGAAAAAGATATTTCAACAAATTGTTGTCCATTTCATAACCTTTCAAAACTTGTTGTTGAAATTTGAAATTATTTGAATATATAAAATGGTCGTAGATGGATGTACATTCCAGAATATTCCTTTCAGTTATGTCTTTATTTTTAGCAAGTTGAGAGAGAGAGAGAGAGAGAGAGAGAGAGAGAGAGGAGAGAGAGAGAGAGAGAGAGAGAGAGAGAGAGAGAGAGAGAGAGAGAGATAAACTGTTGAAAGTGCTCAACTCTCGCCTGCAAACAAAAATGGACACGTTGATTTATGTCGTAAGACACGCTCCACTTCATCTGACTATATTTAATGATAACTTCATTCGACTGTATATTAATGATGACTTCTTCTGATGACACAAGAAACGTCAATTTCAATTCTTGTAGAGGACGTTCATTGTTCACATAGACGACGTTTATAAGATTCCCTCTTCAGAGATATGAATCTGGAGGACGTTAAATATATACATTTTATCCATAGAAATGTCACTGTCAGAAGCTCAGTGGGTAACACCATTTCTCTGTAAGCGAAGTGAAGACACCGAGATCGGGGATTCGAACCCGATGATGCTAGTAATAATAAAAAGGGCTTAGACGTGGAGCAATGGGTCGCATTAGTTGGCCTGAGTACTGTACCACTTTATGACCCTCTTGAATGATTACACACGTAAATTATAATTACAGGGCATCTTCTTTTGGAACACACACCACACACACACACACACACACACACACACACACATATATATATATATATATATATATATATATATATATATATATAAAAAAGAGAGAGAGAGGGGGAGAGGGAGAGAGGGAGAGAGGGGAGAGGGGAGAGAGGGGGAGGGGAGAGAGAGAGAAAAAAAGTTAATTTCTTTTAAACTTTGCAAGCGAGCAAATTTGACGTTTTAAGTTGTCCTTCCTCGACTCTTATGCTACGAAATAATAGTTAATCTAAAGTTTCGAAACATTTTTCTCCTCTGTTTAAATCTTTTTATAAACTTATTTCTTTCTAAAATGTATCCTTTGATTTATTTTCGGCAACATTGCCGATAATTGGTGTTGAGACAAAGTTCAGTTTGCTCCGCTAAATGGTTTCTTGTTAAGGGGCTTGATTTCTTTTCTTTTTTTTCCTTCTATGTTTGTGGGGTAGGGATATATAATGGGAAAGATTGTTTGCACGAGAATAGACATTTACATTACGCAGGTAATTTAATGTTCGGTTTTATTGGCTAGTTTATATATATGTATAGTCGTCAAAGTGCTTTAAGTTCTATTTACTTTTCTTGCTTTGTTACTTCTTTTTTTTACTTTTTTTTGGCGTTATTTCTACTTTTAATACTTTACACTGATATTTGTATTCTGTAAACGGGTAGCGAGGCGAGTTCTCAGCTGAGACATAAAGCCTGCAGCCGACATTTTTTGGGGGGGAAATGACGACGATTATCACTATTTACTGGTTTATTTTAATTAGGACAGTAATAATAACGGGGAAAGCGAGCGCAAATTCATAATTTAACGCAGATCGTGAAGGAAACCTTAAGTTAAATAAATTTTAGATCACAAATTACATTTCTTTAGCCCCAAACAGCGACTTTATCTTGAGGACCCCAGAAACGAGAATGGTGAACAAGGTCCTTTTTTGAAATCTCGTAGTCCTACACTTGGTTGGCCGCCTCCACAATAATAGCGGGTATGATGTATGGTTCTATTTTAAAATATTTCTTTATGAAATTCTTTATTTATATATTTTTATATATTCTTATTTATATATTTGTACATATTCTTATTTTTATATCTTTATTTATATATTCTTTATTTATATATTTTTTGTTCCGTTTTGAAATAATTAGTAACAATTAATAAATCATTATAAACTTCATATTCGAATTCAACAGAATAGAGAAAAGAAATAGTTGGCATATATATATGCCGGAAATTTCTGAACGTAATTTTAAACACTTTTTTGTTATATACACGCAGTAAATATTAAACATTTACTCTTTTTTACAGATATACAGTAGCTCGCAAACGTCTTGAGACACTCTTGAATAATTCGCTTTTTAAGTAATTTCATATATATATATATATATATATATATATATATATATATATATACATATACACAGTAGCATCTTTCTAGTCTTGCATATCGGTAGTCTGACAACTTGGTAGTCTGACATTTTTCAATTGTGACAGAGCTCCCAGCAATCCGGTAGTCTCCTCTGATAATCCGGCGCCTCGTAATAAACCGTTAAAGTACATCCGCTCATACCTTACTTATCGAAAGAGGGTCCACCGCTGGTAAATATAAAACCCTTGCCGATGAATGCCACAAAATGGCGATCTCCCAACAATGATGCCCAACCAATGGGGAAGAACGGGGCAGATAAAGACCAAAGCTCTTCCCAACCTTTTTAATTAAGTTACGATTAACAACACCAAGCAAGGTTGCCTCATGCAAATTATTAACTTAAAAACGATGTACCAAGAAAATTTTCCATGACGCATTTAAACGGTTTTTAGGGGTTGGAGAGGGAGGGGAGGGGGGGTGAGAAGTCACGTGACATTAAATATCATAAAGTTATATATAGTTTTCATAATTATACGCTCAGTTTTATGAGAAATATATATGGCTTTGCTTTTAAAAGCATTCTGTAGCCTGTAAATTGCGAAAACCTATGAATTCTCTTTAAATAAAAAAAAGAGAGATACAGCTGAAACCTTTTACCTTTTGCGCAGTTTATTATATATATAATATATATATATATAAACTAGTTTATGACTACGCAGTAGTTATATTTTTTTCTATTGAATTTTTATTCACGCTCCCATTTATCGAAAGTTTTGCCCCCAATTTCTTTTTCTTTTTCTTTTTTTACAAAAATCTTTGCTTCAGGAAACCATTTATTTCTGAACGATAAATAAATAAATAGAGCGAACATATATATATATATATATATATATATATATATATATATATATGTGTGTGTGTGTGCGTGAATGTATTTAGAGTTTCGGCAAAACGTGCGCCTAAAAGCATAAAAATTTTCAAAAACATGAAAGATTACTAATTAGTAATATTATTTTTTAGGGGGGTGGGACAATAATTACTTAGCAGTAATTTATATACAGGGTGTTTATAAAGTCCTTATCTATTTCAGTGAAAACGTAGCAAAAATGGTAAAATTCAATAAGAATATAATAGAAGGCCTACATTTGAATACTTAAGTATATGATTCTCCATAAGCACCATCAGTATCTCTACAGAGTTCGAATTTGTCAGCAGCATTGCGGAACATTTTGGAGCATGACAGGGGTTATCTTTGTAACTCTTGTTACGATACGAGCACGTAAATGTCCCAGCTTCATTCAGATGGAATTTTAAACACCGTCGTCTTTCAACAAGATGGGGCACCTTGTCATTACGCAAACATTGTTTTGGAGTACCTAAATGAACGATTTCCAAATCGGTGAATCGGACGTGGAAGCAACAGGCCCTGGGCGGCTCCATCTCCTGACCTAACGCCCTTGGATTTCTTTGCATGGGGCTTTATCAAATCAAACGTCTATCAAACGAGGGTTACAGATCTGCAACATTTACGTGCTCGTATCGTAACAGCAGTTACAAAAATAACCCTTGTCATGCTCCAAAATGTGTTCCGCAATGCTGCTGACAGATTCGAACTCTGTAGAGATACTGATGGTGCTCATGTAGAATCATATGCTTAAGTATTCATTAAATGCATGCCTTCTATTATATTGTTATTGAATTTTACCCTTTTTGCTACGTTTTCACTGAAATAGATAGGGACTTTATAAACACCCTGTGTATAATTTTTTGTTTCTAGATTTTTTTCCCGCGACTTTACGAGTATACAAGATGTATTCCCTCTAAACAAATAACAGCATCATGACGTCAAATTTACGTGTCTAGAAAGTAGGTCATGTTGAAGTTAAAATGACGTTTTTGTGGCTTCAGACTGTCGTCATGATACCATCAGTTTTAATGATAACGTCAATATACAGGAAGAGCCGAACTTAAGTCAGTTTTGATGGAATTATTATGTCATTTCATTTTTCGATGAAACAGTTCGTAATATCGGCCTTAAAATTTTTTACAAATTGGATGTGCGCTAATAAACTTTTATTGAACCCGACAAAGTCACCTTATATGATTACAATTTTCTACGAGTTTTAAAGATGACAAAACCATTACGCCCATTAATGACAGCGTTCTGTATCTAAAGTTTTTTGCATTTATGCCGTGATGGATATACTCTCTTATCGACAGAGAATTGAATTTTTTGCCATTATTTTTTTTTTCCTCATGTAGCGCATGCGCAGTTAATGCGTGAATGATGACTCAAATCGTCCTTTGTATGGCGGTTTATGTTAACATGCGTGTATTAACTGCATTAAAAAAACTGATTGTATATAATTGTATTTTTGTTAATAATTTACGTATTCAATTGCGTAAAAAATAATCTAACCAACCAAATCTTTAAAAGTGACCTTTAAAAGATAACGTAACTCTGGAGTAAGTTATGAGAATCACTCTGATACGGGTAACCTACTGTAAAGATTCATATTGTATTCGAATTATTTCACGCATCATGATTCTACGTAATAGTTAGTATCAGTTTCGATTCTTAGTTTTATGACTTAATTATATGTTAATGGTTGAGAATTGTGAGTAGAAAGAATTTATTTCTAACGCTTACGTGGTACATGTTTACTACATCATGACTGCGAGTGGTTTTAAATTAGCTATTACAAAGCCAATTAATAGACTTCACAATGGCATTAGAAATTTGACTCTGTTAGATCAGATCTGGGTGCGAACCCCGTTGACTGCCTTTTGGGTATAATTATATTACCGTAAGTATCAATCACTTGCCTGCATACACTATGCTAATCACCCACTTCTCAGCAAAGGAAACTATAAAAGTTGACTATAGATCTTACGGCTATAATAACAAAGTAAAGTTCTTAAGAGAAATAACAGCTTTTGACTGGACTAGAATAACCGAAAGTAACTATGACACTGGAATAAAATTTCAAGCATTCTCAAACAAACTAATGGATATATTCAACATAAACTTTCTTCTTAACATCAAAATTAGTATCTAAAACTAAATACAGCAACCAATGAAATCACTCCAGCGCTCATTGTCAGTATTAAAACTGATATTATTATCGAACAGACATACAAAAGTTACTGTAACAGACTTAATGCAGTCATTAAAAAATCAAAAGCAGATTATTATTGTTCAAAAATTGATGAACAAAAATCCAATCCAAAAAGACTGGAACACTGAAAAAGTTAATTAACACAAAGAAGGTTAAAACAAATCCCTTGTCCTCCCTCACACAAGGCGGAAATTCTTACAGTGATCCCAAAGACATATTTATTAAACAACTTCTTTGCAAATATCGGCTCCAATACTGCAGCCTCCATCTCAATTACAAACACTCACTTCCGACAATACACGTCACAACCAAATCCAAACTAATTTTCTTTGATCCAATCCGACCATACGATATCTCTCTAGAAATGAAAAATCTAAAAAAATGAAGATTTTGACATCAATACAATCCCGGTAAAAATATAGAAATTAGTATCCGATAAAATTGCAATCCCACTCAGTAAACTAATGAATGAATCAGTAACACTACAGTAGGTATATTCCCTGACAGTCTAAAGGAAGCCAGAGTATGCCTGTATTTAAGTTGGGAAACCTAGACACCCGATCCAATTATCCCCATTTCCGTACTGCCAACTTTAAGTAAAATATTTGATAAAAATCGTCTACAATAAACTTACTAAATCCTCAATCACATATACGATATTTTAACTAAAACACAATTTGGGTTTAGAGGTGAAATACAACGGAAGATGCTATTAGAAAATGTGTAACAGAAATTAAACAGCAAAAAACACATTACCTTGATCTCCCCACAAGGATCTATTCTTGGTTCATTACTATTTCTAATTCATGTTAACGATTTTCACTTCTCAACCACATAAAATTACGTACAATACGCAGATGATATCATACGACTTCTTCCCATCATAACTCAGACTACTACTCTTGCAAGTGTGAATGAGGTTAAATACTTTCCATTAATTTGGACGAGAAGTTACATTTCAAAAGTCATGTACAACATATCAAATCCAAAATATCAAGATTTCTCTTCATATTATTTGAAATAAAAGAGACCCTTCCTCAAAACGCACTCCTTACCCTGTATTATTTCTTCATCCATCCATATTTATTATATTTTATTAGAAAATGGGGTAGCTCAAAGAAATTATAAAACATCCTTTGGAAGTAATTCATAAAAATGTCCGCGAACTCTCTCTCGAATAATGACAACAGACAAAGTTACAATTCCCCAATTTTTAAAAGAACTAAATATTTTAAAACTAAATGACTTATACAAATTCAGTGTTGCTGTCAATATGTTCAAAATTATCAACAAAAATCGACATACATCACCTATTCAAAGATCAATCACCCTCCCCCCTCATCAAATACACCATCGCTAAAACACTAGACTGTCTAGTGGGTTTTATACACAAAACTAACTGTACAATAATAGAAACTGCAGGAAATGCACTCACTTTCAAAGGAGCAGATGTATGAAATGCAGTTCTCATGAATATCAGACAAGCTTCATCACTGAATGTATTTCGCAAATCACTTAAAAGCACTTCATTAGCTCTTACTGATGCATACTTTCACTACTGCCAATTTTACCACATTAATGAAGTTCCCATTTTATAATCAACTATTTAAAATATGCTAATTTCATTAAACACTTTTAATTTCGTAATTTATTCTTAATGATTTTTTATTAAGCATCATTTATTCTCTAATAAATATACAATAAATCATTTAATTTAAAATTATGTAACATTTTGTAAACTTTATATTGTATTTATTATTATTACTATTATTATTGTGTGTTATCACTATTACTATTACTTGCTACTTTCACTTTATTTATGTACGAGAGTATAATAATAATAATAATAATAATAATAATAAAATGCCATTAATTTTGCCTAAAAAGCTTCCATGCTTCCAAGGGCATATTCAGATAACAGTACTATGAATGACATAATGTCATATCAAATATCTAAACGTTGTAAAACTCTATCACTTTTATTCTTTTTGAATAAAGATTTTGATTTTTGAATTGAATATCAGCTGCAGTTTAGAATTCAACTTTGTTTACTGCTTTTGTTCATTTGAAATACATTATTAACCGACTGAGAGAAACAATATATATAAATATAAATACACTGCATATATATATATATATATATATATATATATATATATATATATATATATATATATATATATATATATATATACACACACACACTATATATATATATATATATATATATATATATATATATATATATATATATATATATATACAGGGTGGCGCAAAAGTCAGGAGTCAAAGGAGACAGAGAGAGTGGATCTTTTCCGTTCTATGGCCGCCACTATTTTCAAATAAAAATTACTTTTTCAGTTAAAATTTATAATTTATAATTTTTTTCGTTAAAAAATGCATAATTTGTGGAATGATGATCCTTTGACTCCTGACTTTTGCGCTAATTCGATTGGGTGGCGCAAAAGTCAGGAGTCAAAGGGTCATCATTGCATAAATTATACATTTTTTAACTAATAAAGTAATTTCGATTTAAAAATAGTAGCGGCCATAGAATGGAAAAGTTCTTTTGACCCCTAACTTTTGCGCCACCTTTATATATATATATATATATATATATATATATATATATATATATATATATATATATATATATATATATATAAGGCACTCTGTGTGGCACTAACATGACTTCAATATTTAGTATAACATGTATATGACTATCACATATTTGATGGTAATATGACGCGATGATGACATAATTTGTTGTCGAGAATAATTAAGGCAAACTGTTCTATAATGGAGCAAAATTTGCGCCCTCCATTATGGAAAGTGCAGTTTCATTTTCATAATATTTTGCCTGAACGACAACAGTATGACGCAATATGGCTGTCACTTCTTAGACGGTAATATGACGCCAGATGGTCGTTATTTGTTTTAGTGGTGAAATTAAATCAATTCTGAATATTTTCAGTTGAGGCTACTTTTCATATTCGGTCAGGTGTACCGTATGGAAATAGACTTAGAAAGTCCAGTTGTAAGGTCACTTCGATCGACTGGCAAACATTGGAACAACCATACAAAATTTTCGCTTTCGGGACTTGATTTATTCTTATAATCTCCCTTGCTTTGATTGTTCAGCGTTAACTAAATAAGGTATAAGGATTTCTTTAGGGTTTAAAGCTTACTTAGCACTGGTTAGCTAGGTTAAATTAGATTTAAGCACGTTACGCTAGATTAGGTTAGGTTTACAGAAGTGCAGATAAAATTTCCCTTGTGTGGGCGTCCTCACACACACACACACACATATATATATATATATATATACTATATATGTTTGTTCGAAAGCACAGTGATTTTGCTAATCTGACACGTAAAGCTACGAAACCTTCCAAATAAAAGCCTTAATTATGGACATGAAATCTGAAACTAAACATGTTTTTTTCGTGTTTTTGCGAAAGAGAATCTCGCCCTTAATGAGAAGAAAATTATTCATTAAAGGTCGAGGCAAGAAATTATTACGAACTTTATCTTATTTATTCGTATATTTTGCTCTCGTTTTATTACGATCTTAAAGAGAGGAACAAGCGAGTCTTTAATCTCGTCTGCTTCCGGGAAAGGTTTTAATGATCGTCTTTGATCCACTAATATGGAAACAACCCACGCTTTTTAGGTACTAAATAAATCAAGATTTAGTAATAACCTATCTATCTATCTATCTATCTGCAGTATCTATATATCTATCTATCTCCGCAAAAGAAAAACAAGCACGCACGCACTTGCACCTCAGCACATAAAAGGGGCCAATCTCTTTGATTTCACATTGATTTGATTTCATATTGATTAACGTAACTTAACCCAATTTCACATAGGTACGACTAATAATTTGGGGATATTTAGATTTTAAAAATCGCAGAGTACCTCACTTGATGAATATCGTATACGACAAAATACGTAGAAAATAGTGAGGTAATGGGAAACATGTAAAAAAAACATACCGAGTGTTCTTATCCCCCCCTAAAAAGACTTCATAAGGCAGATAAAAGCAACGGGCGCCATCGTCCGTGGCTCAGTAGATAACATCATTTCCCTATAAGCGAAGTGAAGACACTGAGATCGAGGGTTCGAACCCCGATAATACTGGTAATAATAATAATAATAATAATAATAAAAAAGTTAGAATAATGAGCCCCCATTAATATGCCTGAACGTTGTGCTAGTTTGTGGCCCTTCTAACTAATTATTAAAACTAACGGGTACACACTCACACACAGGGTTGCAAAAAGCAAATAAACACCTTTGGTTTTTCCATAAGTTTTGATTTGATGATAAAAGATAATAAATAATATACATATTTACTGAATCAATATTTAGTATTTAGTACAATGTTGTTTCTCCACTTACTTTATGTAAAGCTGAAACACGTTCTGGCAATCCATTAGTGAGCTTTTCCATTTGTTCTTCAAATATATATATATATATATATATATATATATATATATATATATATATATATATATAAGGTGTCCATAAATTATCTTTACAAATTGAATTAAAATTGTGAAATTGAAATAAATTTGTAAATATAATTTATGAACACACTGTATATTAGTTGTTTAGACTTTATCTAACTGATATTTTCTGTTTTCCAGGTGTGCAAGTATTGTGGAACGTCGGTAAAAGATAAGTTTCACATTATCTTCGTACGAAGTGAACAAGAAATTTTTTACGTCATTGAAGAGTTTAAAATATTTAATTATTTGTTATAAAATGAATATATAATAATAATATTAATATTAATAATAATAATTACGTATGAATTAATATTTCATATATGAATTTATTTCTCTATATTCCCGTTATTTTTAATTATAATTTACATAAATATTAAATATATGTTGTTTGGAAAAATATATACTATAATACATACACTCACTTACTGTTGTTATTCGTTTGATCAAGTATAAATATATATATTATATTCATACCTATATATATACATATATATATACAGACAGTATCGGATTGTTAAAAAAAAAAGTGGCATGGTACTTTTTTTTAATTTGGTACGCTTAAAGACGAGGCATTGACGAAACTATTGGTTTAATATAACCAGAATAAAGGAATAAATATAAATCTCAAATTTAAAAAAAAACAAAATATTAAAAATCTTTCACCGAAATAACTTTTGTCGTCAAAATGTCGTCCAAAAATGCTGTCGTCTGTTATAATGATAAAAGTATCTTTTTTGACTTTTTTTTCTTTCGATTTGAAAACTATAAAACAAGACCTAAAAATGTAATTGAATAAACTTCAAAGATTTGAGAGAGAGTTTCAGAAATAAAACCGTAACTAAAAAAAAAAAAAAAAAAGTAGTTAGAAATTCTAGCAACGATAAAGGGCCAAGTGGTTGCCATATACACTTTTAATCTTTATTTACGAAAGAAATAACAAAGGAATAACGGTTATAAAGGAGGAGAAATAACAAAAATAACAATGAAATAACAGGAATAACAAAATTAACAGAACCCTTCATTTGGGTACGAGTCTACGAGAGTTAGATGCCTTCGTGTAGAAAAAATGTTTAGACAGTGTCTCTTCAAAGGTTATTGATTAATTAACATTGTGTATTGTGAAGTGGTATCAGTAATATTATGAGAGAACGGCATAATGACCTTATTATGAGCGTAATAGACAGAGTTAAAATAGCTCATAATATTTCTTTTTATATAAAAACCTGAAAGAAAGATGAATGAATCCTACTCGTTTTTGGAACACTGTTTCGTGAATACTCATTAATTCGAAGATGCCAAAAAGGGGAAGAATGCTCCTTCTCGTCGTCGTTTTGGGCCTTATAATGAGGGGAGAATCCGTGTCAACACCGCTGTATCCGGAGGAAGGTAAGGAGAAAAAGTTTGTTATTTTGGAAATTGTATTACTGGCAGGTTAAGTTTTTTTTTCTGTGTGTGTGTGTGTGTGTGTGTGTGTCTTTTTTTTTTGTTAAGGTCATTTTAATGTCAGAAGGTGAAAAAAAAAGTTTGAGTTGCACGTAAAGGACTTCTTTTTCAGAGTTTTTGAAATTAGGTTTGTTTTCTGTTCGACTTTATGGAAGTATTGTTTTGTATATATATATATATATAGATATATATATATATATAATTATATATATACAGGGTGGGCCATAAGTCGCTTTACCGAAGTGAGTTTCGTTATAATACGAAGGTAAAGCGACTTATGGTCCACCCTGTATATGTATGTATGTATTACGAAAGACTTTATACCCATTTGGTTGACAAAACAAAATCGACACTGAAAAACTAACTTAACCTAACCTAGCGTCACCCAACGTATGCTTAACCTAACCTAAAACTTAATGTAACCAACAATAACTTGTCTATTTTATGTCAAATCGACCACATGTCGTTAGCCCATTAAGAACAACGTTATGTAAACATTTACTAAGTTATTGTCTGCAAAAACTTGTGAATGCTAAAACTCGCAAAACTCGCTAAAACTCGTTAAAACTCGCTAAAACTCGCTAAAACTCGGTTAAAACTCGCTAAAACTCGCTATAAATCTTTGCTTTAAACCGCTTCTCAGATTCTCTCACAATCCGTAATAGGAGAGTGAAATTTTTCTTTTAGCTGAATAATTTTAGACGAGTTTCTTTTATTTTTTTTTCCAAATATGGAGAAAACCTCATTTTCTAATGAAGCGAATGGGTTAAATCTACCCATCCTAAATGCCATTGCATCTAAATAACCAAATTCTTAGTTTTCCCACTTTACTGCCCTTTGTATTTCCACTTTATTTAGGTACGGTTATTGCGCTTAAAACGCATTCATATTCTCTATTAAAGGCGAAGGAGAGTAATAGAGAAGGGCTACGTCGTAACCAGTATCGTAACACCGCTTCCAGTCGATCAGCGAAGTTAAGCAACATTGGGTTTGGGGAGTAGTTGGATGGGAGACTATTTCAATCATGTGTTAATAACCACGCTAAACATTTCTTTTGGTAACAAATGTAAATCGTTTAATTAATCATTTGGTTGTTTGTTAAAATGTTGGTTGTTAAATGTTGGTTGTTAAAATGTTGGTTGTTAAAATGTTGGTTGTTAAAATGTTGGTTGTTAAAATGTTGGTTGTTAAAATGTTGGTTGTTAAAATGTTGGTTGCTACGATATTGGTTGTTACGATATTGGTTGTTACGATATTGGTTGTTACGATATTGGTTGTTACAAACGAGTATTTTGTTCCTTGCGTCCGAATATCAGTAAGAAAAAGGATATAAATTATAAAAAATAAACAAATTAATCAATTTACAACTGAAAAGAAAACAATAATAATGTTTAAGGTTATTTAGCATCACCTTTCGAGTGGTAAAGGTCATCTGAAGGGGATCTATACTTTTACATGGAATCCGAACACCATCTACGGTTCGCAAGATCATTTGAATGCGGGGACACTCGCCCCTCCAACAACTAATAGATCCAATGTCACTTAACTTCGCTGATCGAATGAGAAAGCGGCGTTGCGACATGACCACGTGTAGAACAAAAATATATACATCAACCTCTTCAACTCCTTCGTAGTGAAAAACGAAACGATAATCAATGAGGAGAACCAAACACTGGCACAGCGCTCGGGTCAACTATTGCGCTCCATTGCTCTAACTCCTCTATTATCCGGATTACCAGCACCATCAGGAATCGAACCCACGACCTTAGTGTTTTCACTTCATTTATAGGAAAACTGAACTACGTGGGAGCCGGCTGGAGGAGGACGAAATACATCATTTTCCTTCGTTCACTTCAGTATTTAATCTTTTCCAAAAATGGCAGGTTGTTCCTCCAATTTTTGATAAACGGTTATGCTTTCACGCCAAATTAGCTCTGTCGCAGTCTTAATACACGAGAAGACCATCGGCGGTCGCGTTCTAAAGAGATTTCATCAAAGGGATCCCATATATATATATATATGGGGTAGCAGAGTACGAGTAGTAGAGGAGTGGCGAGCCGGCTGCCCTATTTCGCCATTGAAACCCTATGATGCAGTCAACTTCGGCGTTAAATTCACCATAGTGGACAGGGTGGTGGATACGCAGAGGAGATGGTACGGCCATGTGGAGAGGATGAGGGAGGGCCGACTTCTGAGAAGGCTGATGTACGGAAGAATAGTGGGATCGAGGCCCCGGGGACGCCCAAAGACGACGTGGCTCAAGACGGTAGAAAGAGAGAATCCGGGTTTAACCTGGCGCCAGAGAACAGATCTGGCCAAGAGACTGGGCGCAGTGGCGAGATAACCGATGGGGGGAGACGTATCGCACGGGACCCAACCTGGAGACCTCCAGATGGGAACTAAGTCTAGTCAGTATATATATATATATATATATATATATATATATATATATATATATATATACATATGAACACTGAAATAAAACATGTTACACTAAGGAGGGTTTGTACACGCGTCGCAAGTCAACGCCGTGGGTCCTCCAACATCTGACCACTAAATCATCCAGGAAGCCAAAAAACAAATGCTAACTAGTGCAATGAGTCGCGCTCAAAAGCTAAACTTGAAAGAAACTTTGGTGGGGAGGGGGGCTTCTTGGGGTGATTTAGTGGTAAAATGCCGGACTCATGGCGACTCAAGTATGAACACCCCCCTTGGGGCTTCACGCTCTAGTTAGTCTTCGTATTAAAATCAATCTCGGTTATTGTGGGTTTCTATTATATATATATATATATATATATAACTTATATGTAATGTATATGGTGGTAAATTTTGACTTGGTCCGCAATCGATATGGACCGTGACTTATTTTTGGTTGGCAAGGTACTAGTATTGATGGATACCGTAATGAAATTGACTGGATTCTTTGGATCTGATATATTTGCATGTCGGTTATAAATAGATATAGAGTGTAACATATTTGTGGATAGTAGTCTATTATGACTTGATCCTCTGGATCCAGAGATTCTATCTTTAGTTTTAAATCGATAATTAATTAGTTTTAAATTGATAGTTATTTAGTTTTGTAAAAACTGGTCGTTGCCAATGTGCAGGCAGATTTTACATAAATTTCTTATGTTCTTGTGGTTCGGAACCCACGTAAAATTGTAGGTCCCCTCCGCCACCACGGAGGACATACACAATACACAATTACGAACACATTTAGGTAGACCAGCCATGAGTGGATCCTAGGGTCTTTGTTGGTCTGAATATATATATATATATATATATATATATATATATATATATACAAAGGTGGGCAGGACCGAATTCCAGGAACTCGGTCCGTGAGCGGGAAAGTCGGTCCTTTTCTCAGTGAGGAGCGACGGTCCATTTTTAAGCAATTCCGGACGGTCGGACTTTTTTTAGTGATTTTAGTGTGTTTAGTGATTATTGGAAATTCTAAAGAAGATAGAAATTCAAGCATTTAACTTAATAACTTTTTTTCATCATTTATGTATTGTATTAATTATAATTTACGTTAATAAAATTAAAGATTTCCGGTGTCTTTAATTTCATTTTTCATTTTAATCAAATTTTTCACTTATATTATATATAAGGACCGAGGACCGAGTCGTTCCTAGGTCCTATCTTCAGAAAGGACCGTGACCGTGACCGTCGGTCCAGTTTGAGGCAAGGACCGGGACCGGGACCGTCGGTCCTTTTTGAGGCCCGGGTGCCCACCTTTGTATATATATATATATATATATATAAAATGGACAACGTTTTGAGACGGTTAAAACGTTGTTTTTTCTCCTCTATTTATAGTTATAAAAGTTGCTGCAAAATATTTTATATTTAGAAGCTGATTTGCAGTTTGCGCGGTTTTGTACAGTTTGAGTGCGTCTTTGCGTGCGTACACGTCGTTTTGCTGGCTATTCTTGCGAACCAACAACCTATTTCCAACAACCTCTTGCCAACAACATTTTGGCAGCAACTTCTACTTCTTGCCAACATAAATTCTTCGATACACTAGACTCACAATCCCTTTTAAGAGAGAACGTCGCTGTAGATCATATAGTGTCGCAAATTTGTTGAACGTGAGACCCATGCCATTATTTATTGTATACTATATGTTTTGCGCAACGAAATCTATTTAACTGAAAATGGTAGTGCTCATATATATATTTATGATGAATAAAACCACGAAGGGAAAAAAACAAAGTGGTGCTCAAGCGCTTTCGTCTAATGACATCCTCAGGAACACTGAAATAAAAGGAGAGTTCAAGACAATATATAGGTTACAAAAATATATGTACAGTGTATATATATAGTAAGTATAGAAATAATTGTGGGAGGAGCAAATTTATTTCTATACTTACTATATATAATATATATATATATATACTGTACATATATTTTTGTAACCTATATATTGTCTTGAACTCTCCTTTTATTTCAGTGTTCCTGAGGATGTCATTAGACGAAAGCGCTTGAGCACCACTTTGTGTTCTTTTCCCTTCGTGGTTTTATTCATCATAAATATTTTTCACGTGTCACTTTCGTGAAATAATTTTCATATATATGATACACACAGACCGTGCATGGAACAAGGAACTCTTTTGGGATAATTAAATCCACTATAGTCCGAATAAGTAATGGTAAATGACAAATACCATAGTTTTTGACCCGTTGCCCACGTCGGGCTAGCATCATGAAAAAGAAAAACTATGGTATTTGTCATTTACCATTACTTATTCGGACTATAGTGGATTTAATTATCCCAGAAGAGTTCCTTGTTCCATGCACGGTCTGTGTGTATCATAAAAAACTCAGGGGACCATTCTGAGTTCATTATATATATATATATATAGCCACTCGGGGAGGTTCCTGTCATTAAACTAGTGTATTTTTCAATTATTGTAGCAGTAGCAGCAAACTGGATGGAAAGGCATAAAGCTCTCTCCCACCCTCTGCTCTTTCCCCACTTGATTCGGGTACGGAAAAAGGTTGAAGAAAATACCTCATTGACCATGGAAAAGTATCCAAGGAAATTTTACAGGAAAGAGGAGAATATATAAACTAGCTCGACAATTGCCCGCTGCACACAAAAATCGTTCACTGGAGAGCCTCGTATTATAAACTCGCATAATAATAATGTATTTGTGCTAATCGTACATCAGCTACTTGGTATCGTCATTAAACCTCAAACACATATTTTGATTTTATACAAAATATTTAGAGCTCTATTTATCTAAGCATCGGGCCAACGAAGACCCCATCGTCATTCCAGCATAGTCGCGAAAGGACTAAGCAAACCTCCATGTCTACACTCATGTACGCGCAAAGACATCACGTTGACAAGGTGATGAAATGCTTCTACAGGAAAGGGGTTGAAACAGGAATTGAGAAAGGAAATCAGATTTTCCACATCGTGCTTTCACCCTTCACATGCACCCAACTAACCAAGAGAAGGAAGAAAAAAAATAGGGGCACCAGAAACGCAACTTTACCTCACCTAATCCGTATCATGCATTTTTTCCATTTTTTATTTTTGGTTCATTAGGAAGTTATATATTTCTACAAAATACTTATCTAGTCTATTAACAAGGCAGGCAAGTGTCTGAGCGTGTTTTCTGTAATTGGATGTCTGTCATGCGCATATGTCTGCCAACTCTTTGAAATGTCGCCGAGTTTCAACTTGGTGTTGAAAAAAGTGGTTAGAAATAACCGCATATATTTCCAAATAAAATATAAACAAAATAAATAAAAATAAAAACCCTCGTTTCTAACCAACTAGTGAAGTTGGGTTTCCCTAATTAACCAAAAGAAGGAAAAAAAAAGTTTCTGGGACAAAGAAAAACGGAGCTTTGTCCAGTCTTGAAAATTTTTGACCGCATGAAGCGGGCCCTTTTTTCTCAAAAAAAAAAAATTAAAATGCTCGTGGTTACCCAAACCGGGAAACTGAGTCAACCTTCAAACCTAACAACCTTTAATTAAACCGTATCCTTAATTAATAACCACTGCAATTAATCAAAACCCATGTTTAACTAAATAGAGGCCTATCAGAACTAGGTGCAAGTAAGTTAAAGAAAATAACTAAGGTAAGAGAAAAACTAGGTACCTAGACGAAACTCGAACCGGGCTACAACGGCCCTAACTCAATAATTAAATGGCTGTTATAGCCCCTATTAAAACCTAAAGGCAATATAGCCCTAACTTAACTTAAATAAAACCTTCTAAACCTTAAACCTTTAAAACCAAAAACTTAAGGGCAATCCAGCCCTAGCCTAACTTAACCTGCAAAACCTAGGTCTGGGAAATAGCCCCTACAAATAAATAACCTAGCAGTGTGTTAAACAATAACCTAAAACTTAACAACGAAAATTAAAAACCTGGAAACTAAATGAAACTTATGAATCAGTTAGAAACTGAAAGGGTAACGTTCAACTGGCAACTTCATTTTTGGTAAGTCTAAATTAATTTTGATGAATTTAGCTTCACCATAGTTAGTAATCTGGCTGCTGACCAAATTTAACCTGAAAACCACTGCAACCTACAGTGAAAAAGTCTGTAGCTGTGTTGACAGTGTCTAAATAGGCCATTATTATTTCTATAATTACCGAGTCTATTTAAAGTAAACTTAACCTTAATACTACACCTAAATCAAAATAATCTCTCTCAAGCTAAATAATAAATTTTTCAATACTTGGGCCTCCCGCCGTGAAAGGTGTTTATGCGGCAAGTGATATATCGAGTCGCTCATACTTCGCAGTGTTGTGCTACCGCGATTGTAGAGAGAATCTCTTTCCAGCGAGGAATATCAGTGGGAGGTCCCTGTATCTATGAATGAAAGGGTTTCGTGGATGATCACCCGTTGTTGCTACGGCGAATTCAAGAGTCTTCCACTTAGAGGTGTTTATGAAGCAAGTGATAAAAAAATGAGTTCCTCGATGGGTGGTCATAAATTGTGGGGCACAATGCAACCAGAGACGTCTCTCTAAAGTGGGGGAGGACTAAGCGTCGGAGGAAATGTTTAAAGAAACTCCTGCAGGATTACGTTATAATGCTATTTTCAAAACACTTCTTTAATCGATTCTTGATTTATGTTGTATGTGGGATGAGTCTTAAACCCTGAGTTCGAATAACCTCCGAGGGAAGTTGGTTTCAGATTTTTCCTGTAAAATAGTTAATGAAATTACCGCAGATGGAAGTACTAAATTTTTAAAATTTCATTTTAAAGCCATTATTTCTTGTCGGCTTCTTATTAATTAAGAATAATTTCCTGTAGTCTACCCTGTCTATTCTATTGGGCATCTTGAAAACTTGGATAAGCTGACCGCGCAATCTCCTGGTCTCTAAAGTACACAGATTTAAGTGCTCTAATCTTCTGTAGTAGTTTTGCAGTCTCATTGAAGGGATCAATTTTGTGGCCTTTGCTTGTACCCTTTCCAACATTCTACAGTATATCCTTCCTAAGGAACGGAGACCAAAACTGTACGCAATACTCGAGTTGAGGTCTAACTAGTGAATTGTAGAGACATTACAGTTTCCTTATTTCTAAGTTGGAATTCTTTTAATATAACATAGTATTTTTAAGGCCCTCTTCCATTCAGACTTCTGCACAGTATTTTGACGGTCTGAGATCAGTACTCATATAAACGAGAGAGAGAGAGAGAGAGAGAGAGAGAGAGAGAGAGAGAGAGAGAGAGAGAGAGAGAGAGAGAGAGTTACAAGGAGTTACAAGGAAAAGAAGTACCTCAAAAGGCCTTGCGGCCCATACCGAGGAGGTACCAATGGCAACGGGTGCCAGGGAAAATTTTGTGAAAGTTTATTTTTCTTTCAACTATCCTAGCAGTAGTAGAAAACTGGATGGTAAAGTAGAAGGCTCTCTCCCCACCCTCCGCTCCCTCCCTGCCAGAGGCAGGTACGGAAAAAGGTTGAAGAAAATACCTTGACCCTGGAAAAGTAGCCAAGGAAATTTTACAGGAAAGTGGAGAATATATAAATAGCTCTATATTTAGCTTGCTCACAGAGACACCGAGCAAGCGAACTCCTGCAGAGTTTTCTGAGGTTTTAATCTTAAACTATGAGTGTGTTCAGTACTTTGTCAAGCCTATTTTTAAACAGATTTACACTTTCACTGGAAACAACCTCTGAGGGAAGTTGGTTCCAGATATTAACTATTTTATAGGAAAAGAAATTTCCGCAGACTGAGGTCCTAAATGTCTTTACACACTCAAATAGTGTGCAAGATTTGGTCTAACCTTTTCTTGAACTGATCCACAGAGGAACTGTTCACAACTTCCGAAGGTAACCTGTTCCATGTGTCACAGATCTTATACGTAAAGTAATTCCCACACACACTAGTCCTAAACCGTTTCAAATCCAACTTCCAACCATTGTTGCGAGTTGGGTTATCATTTAAACTAAACATACTTCTAAAATCGACATCGTTGAACCCTCGTAAGAGCTTGAAAACCTCGATCAGTTGACCGCGCAGCCTCCGAGTTTCAAGCGAAAACAAGTTCAGGGCGCGTAACCGTCGATTGTAGCCCATATGCCTAACGGAAGGGATTAACTTTGTGGCCCTCGCCTGCACTCGCTCCAGCCTCTCAATATCTTCCCTGAGGGTGGGCGACCAGAACTGCACAGCATACTCCAGGTACGGCCGAACAAGGGAATTGTACAGTGAGAGCACAATCTCCTTGTTCCGAAACTGAAATTGCCTCCTGATATAACCCAATAGTTTCTGGGCTTTCTTTTCCACCTCTACACACTGTTTCGTAAACTTAAGGTCGCTGCTAATTAGCACACCCAAGTCCTTTCTAAATCAGTCACCTCGATATTACTGCCCAACATCGAGTAGTCCGACTTGGGAGTGGCGTAGCCAATGTGCATCACTTTGCATTTACCCAAGTTAAACGGCATTTGCCATTTTTCGGACCACTCTCCTATCCTACCTAGGTCCGCACGCAGTTCCTCGATCGCTTCGGGCGTCCCAACATTGGCCCCAAGCTTGGTGTCATCAGCGAATTTGGCGATCCGACTGACGATGCCACCGTCGATATCATTTATGTAAATGGTAAACAACAGTGGCCCCAAAACGGAACCCTGAGGAACCCCACTAGTGAACCCTGAGGAACCCCACTCAGAGAGAGAGAGAGAGAGAGAGAGAGAGAGAGAGAGAGAGAGAGAGAGAGAGATGAGAGAGGAGAGAGAGAGCATTGTCCACTTACTTTTCTAGAATATATATACCATATGTCCCACAAAAAAGTACACCCAACTTTAGATTGTACTAACTCCTCCAAAAATTGAGATATTTTGGATCTGTTTGTTTGATTTAATATAGCAAATTATTCTTTGTTGACGTTCAAATTTATTCATGTTTAAACGATTTAGTGTTTAAGCATCTGCTTTTAACTGAAGGGTACAGCAAAATGGGTTGCGCGGAATGATCATTTCTCCCAGCCAGATAGCTCCTCTTGCTTTAACCAATGTGCTACTTTTTACGTCGAAGGATATTGCAAATATTTTTTTTTAATAATTCGAACTTTTGTATCTAAGATACGAGTCATACATATAAATGAAGAATCTGAATTACTAAATTTACAAATAACTTTGAAACCTTTATCATGCAGTTTACACGAAGGCAGCGCGTTCTCATGGTCACAACTTATCTGCAAACTAAAAGCTTAAAACAAGTTCAGAATACCTTCGAACTGCAATTTCCAGATAGAGCTTCTCCAACTAAACATACAATTTTGAAGAATGTTCGGAAATACAAAGAAGAAGGAACGGTCCTCAGTTTGAACAAAGGACGTTCAGGCCATCCGAAGACGGCAAGAACAGACGAGAACATTCAGCATGTTCGGCATTTATTAGAGACACATCCAAAAGTGTCCACCAGGCGAAATGGTACAGCACTCTCACGCATGTCATTTCATCGAATAGTTCGTGAGGATTTGAATTTGTACCCATACAAAATGGAAATTCGACATCAACTCATTGAAGGAGATCTACCTCGCCGCCTAAGATTTGCCCAGTGGTTTCTTGAAAAACCAGAAAGATTCACGGAACAATTAGTGGTTGGAGATGAGGCGGCCTTTTTTATGAATGGTCTAGTGAACAGACAAATCTGCCGTCAGTATGCACCAAAAAATCATCCACCTGACAATCATATCTACGAAAAGAATAACTCTAGACAAAAACTGTCTCTCTGGGTAGGACTGTGCGGTAATGGAGCGGTAATTGGCCGGTCTTTTACGATGGTAATCTAAATGGTGAAGCTTACCTAGAAATGATAGACCGAGAAATCCTTCCACAAATACATATTACTTATGGAAACCGATTTAATCGTATTTGGTGGGTGCAAGACGGCGCTCCTGCTCACAGGAGTGTTATTGTGAAGGAACGCTTGCAGGAAGTCTTCCACCAAAGAGTAATTGCTACAGGCCATGACATTGAATGGCCTCCCAGAAGCCCTGACTTGACCCCGTGTGATTACTTTTTATGGGGTCATTTGAAAAATAGAGTATTTGCATCACAACCTATCAATTTAGATGATTTGAGGACTCGCATCACAGCTGAAATCAACTTGTTTAAAGACAATCCAGATCTTATCAAAAGAGTGATGGGGAAGATGAGAGCTCGACTCCAGATTTGTATCGATAGGAATGGCGGTCATGTTGAAAGAAAACGAAACTAAGCATAACTTTTGCAATAAGGAATAAAGAAAAATCTGTTTTGTATCTTATTAAAATTATGTTAAAGTATCTATTATTATGTATTTGTCTTTTCATTGCATCGATAGCACACACATTATTTTTTCATTGACCAATTTTGCGCAATTCATTTTGTTGTACCCTTCAGTTAAAAGCAGATGCTTAAACACTAAATCGTTTAAACATGAATAAATTTGAACGTTAACAAAGAATAATTTGCTATATTAAATCAAACAAACAGATCCAAAATATCTCAATTTTTGGAGGAATTAGTACAATCTAAAGTTGGGTGTACTTTTTTGTGGGACATATGGTATATATGATATTTCCATTCTACAGTGTTCATAAAGTCACACAAGTGAATATGGTGAATGTACATATTCATTTGCGTAACTTTATGAACACCCCGTATTTATTTATATTTACAAACGTTAATTAACGTAAGTAAATGAATTATAGTTTTGGGATCAATACGATAACGCATGAATTCAATAATTTGTTCCTTTATGAAGTAAACCTTTACTTCGTTGAACAGTAATTATTCGTCACACTGTAACAAATTACTGCATTCATTAATAATAAACAGTAACTTTGCCTAAATTGTGATCTGTGTTTGGGTATTTCACTATTATAAATTCCACAAAGTTTTCATAAACAGGGTGACTCAAAATTATCAAGTAATTTATGAAATAATTTTGGAGCACTCTGTACTATTATCTTCAAAAAACTTTGACACGCATGCCCTACTTTATAAGTTTTATATGTATACATATAAAACAAGCCTGACCTCCGTGAAATGAGGAATCATCGCATGGAAAATCTGAAAGGTTGAAAGGTATATATATATATATATATATATATATATATATATATATATATATATATGTGTGTGTGTGTGTGTGTGTGTGTGTAGTCGTCGACTAAATAGTGTTTAAAAATAGACGCCAAACTAATGTAATTTTAGCGGTAACTGTGAAATAAACGTTGTATGTAATTATGCTGTCATTATACTGTAATAATTTATTTTTTCGGAGAGAATATTTTTTAAGAATAATTGGAGGCTTACTTCAAGGGATTTGGAAGCAAGGCCACTTAAAGTGGGTAAACTTTTGGGGGGGGGGGTGCTCATAAAAAAGTTTATATTATCTCTTGCGGACTGTTTTTTTTTTTTTTTTTTTTTGAATAGGCGTTCTTAACTGTTCCTAAAAATAAATTTTAATTCTGCGTGGATTCGCGGGTTATAATAGGTCGGGACACGCTTCCACGCAGAGGTCATGCATGTGTTAATTAAAGCATAAATAAATAAATAAATAAATAAATAAATAATATATATATATATATATATTATATATATATATATATATATATATATATATATATATATATATATATATATATATATATATACATACACACAGGGCGTCCCAAAAAAATGTATACACACTTTAACAGCTGATAGCTCAATTGATGTTTCTTTCTTTCCAAGTTAAACCCATTAGAATTAATAATGGTAGTCAGACTAAGTTTTGAACAAAGGAAATTCATTCTAAAATGCTACTGGAAGTGTGAAAACGCAGTTGAAGTGCAAAGACAGTTTAGGAGGGAGTTTCAAACAGATCCACCAACGCGACTTACCATCACTCGAATTAGAGATAAGTTTGAAGCCGATGGAACTGTTCAGAATGTCCACAAGAAGCGTTCCGGAAGACCACGGACATCGACAAGCCCCACAAAGCAAGAAAGAGTACTGGAAACGTATCACCAAAGTCCAAGAAAATCTGTGCGGCAAGCGAGTCGTGAGGTAGGAATTTCAGAATCGTCTGTCCAACGCATTTTGAAACGCTGTCAATGGAAAAGTTACATTCCAAGATTAGTCCATGCTAGTAATGAAGATGATCCGGACCGAAGAGTGGAGTATTGCGAGTGGTACTTGGCACGATGTGGATGTGGATTGGACGAAGGGGTTTCGTAGAATACCCTCCGCGTTCACCAGACCTCACACCACTAGACTTTTTTTTATGGGGATACTTAAAAGACAAAGTCTACGCTATAAAACCTGCAACAGTCGCTGAATTGAGAGCAGCCATTGAAAGAATGCACACAAATACCAAACGAAATGTTTCGTGATGTTTGCGATTCCATTGCTTCGCGTTATCAGCAGTGCCTGGACCAGAACGGACGTCAGTTTGAAAACAGGCGTTGACAAAACAATTAAATAATGTCTGTAGATTCTATTACATTTTGAAAATGAAATGTATTTTAATAAACACTGCCTTTATAATTATTTAAAGTGTGTATACATTTTTTTGGGACGCCCTGTATATATATATATATATATATACACACACACACGTTATTTTGTTCTTTTTATGCGTTGTATAGAAATGCAAGGAAGGTTCAGTTTTCAATGGCCCTTATTAGGATTGAACTTCAACAAGGCCAGTGTTGGTTGATATTTTTCAATGTACTTTTGGGTTATTCACGCTTCGAGATAAGCAATAGAAAATTTAGATATTTGGCGCGTGCAAATTTCAGTTTCTTTTGAAGGTTACGCAGAGAGTGTCCACAAAAGAATCTTACAAACTCCATTCGAAATAAACTAAATTTGAACTATTGTTTTGTGGATTGTGGACGCCCCGTATAAGGAAAGAGCATGAACATGTTTAGGGCATTGTATGTAGGATATACTGTATGTATATATATATATATATATATATATTGGTTAGCTTCCGCGCCGGCTGCCGTCAGCGGGTCTCGATCCCGGGGCCGATGGATCCGTAGTCAGCGACGCTAACCACTATACCACCGAGGCGCATAATGTATATATATAAATAATATATATATATATATATATATATATATATATATATAATATATACACAGTAGCCTCTAAAATTATTTGGAGCACCTCCAGATTTGTCTATTTTTGGATAAATCCCAGAGAAGATGGCAATTGTTGATAACAATTATTCATCTGAGACTACGTGTGTCTAGAGTCTAGACATATCACAAAAAGGCAAATACCCATAAACAGCTTATCTTAGTCCTTTGAAAATCTTCTAAATCTTATTCCACATCAAATATGTAGGTGGTCCAAGTAATTTTATTAGCCACTGTGTATATACCTTTCCTTTTAACCTTTCAAACGTTCCGCGCGATGATTCCTCATTTCACGAAGGTCAACCTTGTCGCCCCTCCTCTCGAGTTGGCCTGGTGAACTAGTGAGTTGGTTTTTTGTACTCTCCACCTCACATAGCCAGGTACGCCCGGCTCATTGGGCATTGTTCTGAGCCAGGCGTCTAATCTTCTTTTGAAGATGTCCACCGCAACGCCACTCGTGTTCCTTTGGTCTTTGGGCAGCTGATTAAACAGTTTTGGTCCTCTCACAACAAAACTATTTTCTTTCAGGGTTAAGGATGTTCCCTGTCTCGCCTTTAATTTGGGAACACGACAGTCTTCCTTTTCTACTTTCCACTGTTGTTGTAGGAGTTACAGGGTTCAGAGTAAGATTAGGGACTAGTTTCTCCATTATTTTCCAAGTGTAAATAATGGTGTATCTCTCTCTTCTCCTTTCCAGTGAATATAGGTTTAGTTCGCGTAACCTTTCCAAGTAATTTAGTTCTTTCCATCCCTTGATCTTGGCTGTGAAGCTTTTCTGAATCCCTTCTAGTTGTCTAATGTCTTCTTTTTTATATGGGCATGTTAGGACCGAGCAGTATTCCAATTTGGGTATGATCAGTGTTTTCAGTTGAGAAATCATTATATTCCCTTCCCTTCGTTTAAAGGTTCTCAGTATCTGCCCACTTATTCTCTTTGCTCTGTTTACTGCTATCTTATTTTGTTTCAAATTTCGCATCATCACTCATTACAACCCCTATGTCTTTTGCTTTAGAATTTCTCTGAATTTCCTGTCCATTTGGGGTATAATATTCCATGGATTTTAGGTCTTTTCTTTTTCCGTACCGTAACAGCTGAAATTTCTCAGTGTTAAACTTCATATTGTTGTCTTCCGTCCACTTGTAGATTCTGTTCATGTCTGTTGTAGAGATCCTATATCTTCTGGGTTTCTTATTTTTCTGCTGATCTTTGTGTCATCGGCAAAGGATGTTACTGTGCTGGCTCTGGTAACGTCCTCATCCATGTCAGTTAGCATGATTATGAAGAGTAGTGGAGCTAATACTGTTCCTTGTGGTACTGAGCTGAGGACCTCACTAAGGAAATTATATATATATATATATATATATATATATATATATGAAAAGAGCAGAGGTACTTACAGTCGTAACGAAAGGTTTGAAATCGAACAAAGTTTTAATAACACCGGTCTGCATGAAAATCGATTTCTTTTTTTGAGTTGTGATTCTGAAGCAGTTCGCTGCGCTGAATTAAAAAATGCTACAAGTTTTTTTCTCTCACCCACAGTTTTAAAGTTATTAGCAAAACAATTTTGGGGCGTTTTGTAATTTTTTACCTTTTTTATTTTTAATTAATTTCGTTTTTTCATATTTTTCAGATAGATAATTCTAACATTACGTCTTTAAAATTTTAATAATGGCTTCTAGAGGATGTACCCATAGTCCAGACATATTTTGTTATATTTGTGGTCGGTATGTTGTTGTAAAACAAAGGACAAATGTAACGACCTTCATTAAGAGAGCTTATCATGCTTATTTTGGAATTAAATTAGGAGATCAAGACAAAAGTTGGGCTCCACACAAGGTTTGTCTTACGTGTGTTGCGGCACTAAGGAATTATAGCAAAGGTAAAAAGAAAAGTTTGCCATTTGGGATCCCTATGGTATGGCGCGAGCCTAGAAACCATACCGACGACTGCTACTTCTGTTCTTGCAATGTTAAAGGTTATAATGCAAAGAATAAGAGAGCCTTCAATACCCAAGTCTTCCATCTGCAATAAGGCCGGTACCCCATGGTCCAGAAGTTCCTATTCCCCGCCCACCCGAGAGTCTGGATCAATACAATTCAGATTCTGATTCAGCTCCAAATCCAGACAATGATGATGTTTATGAACAGCCAACAACTGACCGAGATCCTCCTAAACCATTAACCCAAGCTGAACTAAATGACTTAGTCAGGGATTTGAATCTGCCTAAGGACTCTGCAGAACTTTTGGGGTCTAGATTGCAGGAGAACAATTTATTGGCATCCGACACATACTTCGCTTGGTACAGAAATCGTGAGAAAGACTTCGTGCCTTTTTTCGAAGAAGATGGTCCCTTGGCATTTTGCAAGGACATCACAGGATTAGTGTGCAAGCTAGGCATCGAATACCAAACCAGTGACTGGAGGTTGTTTATAGATTCCTCTAAAACCAGTCTAAAAGGAGTGTTACTGCACAACGGTAACAAATATGCATCAATCCCAGTGGCCCATTCTACTCATTTAAAAGAGACCTATGATAACATGAAACTGCTTCTTGAAAAAATTCAGTATGAAAATCACAGATGGATATTGTGTGGGGATCTCAAAGTCCTTTGCATGTTACTTGGGCAGCAATCAGGATACACTAAGATGCCATGTTTCATCTGCGAATGGGATAGTCGAGCACGTGACCAGCACTGGAAGAGGAAAACTTGGCCCCCTAGAGAGAATCTTACCCCAGGATCAAAGAACATTTTACATGAACATCTAGTTGAACCAAATAAAATCCTCCTACCACCCTTGCACATTAAGTTAGGCTTGATGAAGCAGTATGTCAAAGCATTGAATAGAGAAGGCGAGTGTTTCAAGTAAATTTGTTCAAAATATCCAAAGATTAGCTACGAGAAAATAAAGGAAGGTGTTTTTATAGGTCCTCAGATTAGAAAGTTATTGACAGACGATCATTTCCTGAACACAATGACCAATAAAGAAAAAGAAGCATGGCTTGGTTTCAAAGATGTTGAAAAACTTCTTGGGAAACTACAAAAGCCAAAATTATGAAAGACTGGTGGAAAATATGCTTAAAAAGTTTTGCGCCTTAGGCTGCAACATGAGCCTGAAAGTTCACTTCTTATTTTCGCATCTTGACCGTTTTCCCGAAAATCTCGGAGATGTCAGTGAGGAGCAAGGGGAACGATTTCACCAGGACATCAAAACCATGGAAAGAAGATATCAAGGAAGATGGCATACAATATGATGGCGGATTACTGCTGGTGTCTGCAACGAGATCAGCCTAACGCACAGCATAAGAAAACATGAAAAAGCACCGGTTTAGTCGTCATTAGTCAGATCTACCTTCGTAGTCTTAAGTCTTTGGAATAAGTCCTGAAATGTTTGCAAGTAAAGAAGGTAAATATATTTTGTTTCTTTCAGTTATTTTTTATTCTTTCATAAACAAGCAATATGCTTGTCCAAGAGCTAGGAGCTATTTAATTCTGCTTTAATTAGGTTTTACTCTATCACCTAAAGATTTCGTGCTACAAGGGGTTTTGTAATACCTCATCTGTCCCCAAATGTTAACCACCCATTGATGGGAGGGGAGAGAGTATTTTGCTGGGAACGGGACTGGTTGTTATATATATTTACCCTACATTATTATGTAAGCGTTACTGTAGTCTATAACAACAAAATTTATGGTTTAGCATGTGCAATCCAATGTTGGTCTCGATAAGATGGTTCACATTTGGGGATAAATGGGGGATTTATGACACACCCTGTAGTAAGAAAACCATACGTGATAGGGAAAAACTAACTATATTTTTGAGATCAGCGCACTCAAATTATATAGAATTATCAACTAGTTTGTAAAAATCGATCGACAAGTTTTCAAATGTGTACTGGTGTAATTACTGTACATTTCTGTTTAATTTAATATTCGGCGAGATCTCCTTTGGCATTAATGACTGTTTTAAATTTCTTGGGAATAGACATGATAAACTTTTGGTCCAATTCCGGGCCATTTTGAACCCCCAAACTTTTTACAGCGGAATATGTAAATCTTCGCGGGATCTTCGTTTCTTTTCAAAAACTTTCACCATCAGATATTTTCAACAGCTTCTCATTCGAATTACGAGGAATGTTATCAGGACATTCCAAAGCTGAAATGCAGTTTTTCATAAACCACCATTTCACAGCTTTAGATCTGTAGCATGGTGCATTATCCTGCCGGAACTAGGTATATCCACCCTCCTGTATTGTTCTAAAAAAATACTGTTTGAGGATGCTCAAGTAAACAAGGGAATTTAATGTTGTATCTTTTCGACAAAACTATATAGATTTCCCTGTGCCCTTGCACCAAAACATTCTAAAACCTTGACCTTTGAAGGGTTTTTCACGGTGGTTGTATAATATTTGGAATGTTGTTGTTGTGTGTTGACTGGGTGAACGTTTAATTGACGTAATCTTACTCTCGTCGCTGAACAAAACTTTGACGCATTGTTCAGCTATCCATCAACATATTTCTTTGAAAAAAAGGAGACGCTTTTTCTTTTGCTTTTTGTTTCGGAGTAACTTCCTCGATTATAATTTTTTTCAGACTAAATTTCTCATTCTAATGCCTTCATCGAATGGTTCTTCTACAGGAAGGTGCTCATCTAGCATATGGGCACTGAAAGGGTTAATTTTTGCTGTCCTTCTGAATGCATTATTGATGCATTGAGTCGTTATTCGTGGCATGTCTGAGCTTATTTTTTGGCTTGCGCTCTATTTCGATAATCCTCCTTTTGATCTTGTGTTCTAATGATTGAAATATTTGAAGTCGGGAAGCTGCCTGCCAAAAAACTTCACTTTTTTTCTACGTGAAGGTCAAAATATGAAAATAAAAACCCACTCTAATAGACAGAGTTTATTTCCACAACAGTTTCGACGCCCACTGGCATCCTCCTCGGGTGGATACAGAACACGTGTTTCTGTATCCACCCGAGGAGGATGCCAGTGGGCGTCGAAACTGATGTGGAAATAAACTCTGTCTATTAGAGTGGGTTTTTATTTTCATAAGCTACCTGCCTTTGACTATAACATTTTTTTTACGCACACTTCCACCTGGGCTCCCTTCTCTGGGGTAATTTCCGGTTTCTGCCCATGTTTATCCTTCGTAAATTAGGAATTCAATGGGTATATAATGCGCATGCGTCAAAGGAATAATTATGACTTCACAGCCTTTTGTCGGGCCAAAAACCAGCAAAAGTAATATCAAATTGTCACAATTTCAATTGAAGATGGATTATTTATTCACGTATATTGTGATGACATTTCTAAATTGCAAAAGAAACTTAGGACAGGATTGGCTGATTCAGATATTTTAATATTTTGAAAAAAAATATACATACAGTTAATAATTAAGTGAAAATAATAGGTATTAAAACAAGTAAATTTCAAATAGAATAAAATGTATAAAATTTATATTCTAATATCTTTACTTAAGAACTGTTCAAGAAATCACAATTAAAGATCCTTAGTTTTCATCACAATGAAATAAAGATCTTAGTTTTCATCACAATGAGAATAAAGATCCTTAGTTTTCATCACAATGAGAATAAAGATCCTTAGTTTTCATCACAATGAGAATAAAGATCCTTAGTTTTCATCACAATGAGAATAAGATCCTTAGTTTTCATCACAATGAGAATAAAGATCCTTAGTTTTCATCACAATGAGAATAAAGATCCTTAGTTTTCATCACAATGAGAATAAAGATCCTTAGTTTTCATCACAATGAGAATAAAGATCCTTAGTTTTCATCACAATGAGACTAAAGATCCTTAGTTTTCATCACAATGAGAATAAAGATCCTTAGTTTTCATCACAATGAGAATAAAGATCCTTAGTTTTCATCACAATGAGAATAAAGATCCTTAGTTTTCACCACAATGATAAATAAGATCCTTAGTTTTCATCACAATGAGAATAAAGATCCTTAGTTTTCATCACAATGAGAATAAAGATCCTTAGTTTTCATCACAATGAGAATAAAGATCCTTAGTTTTTCATCACAATGAGAATAAGATCCTTAGTTTTCATCACAATGAGAATAAAGATCCTTAGTTTTTCACAATGAGACTAAGATCCTTAGTTTTTCATCACAATGAGAATAAAGATCCTTAGTTTTCATCACAATGAGAATAAAGATCCTTAGTTTTCATCACAATGAGAATAAAGATCCTTAGTTTTCATCACAATGAGACTAAATATCCTTAGTTTTCATCACAATGAGAATAAAGATCCTTAGTTTTTCATCACAATGAGACTAAATATCCTTAGTTTTCATCAAATGAGAATAAAGATCCTTAGTTTTCATCACAATGAGAATAAAGATCCTTAGTTTTCATCACAATGAGACTAAAGATCCTTAGTTTTCATCACAATGAGAATAAGAAGCAATTCCTGTAATAATTGTGATCTTGTATTTTCACTCACTTTATTTAACGTGTGTCCACTTCAAGGGTCATCTCGAACTTTAAAACATATTAAGTGCAAACTTGTGAGGTGAGGCAAAAAATTCCAAATATTTGTGAGTGATGCTAAATTCTTTCTTGGCCCCGCCTGCACGTTTCTGCAATGCGAAAGGTAACGGAAAAGAAACCGAAATGTTAAAATGGTTAAATGAAGTTTATTCGAGTTATTCCCCGCCACACGCAGAGGAGAATGTCCGGTGTTTTTTTACCGTGAAAATAATGGTTTCACCTCTTTTTTAATATATCTCGTCCATTCTCCTTCCGATGGCCGCATCGCAACAGGTACGACAGAACATACTTTTATACACCACATCCTGAGATATATCACACGAGTTAAAAGAACGGAGAAGGGGAAAAATGGCCGTTAAGTTGATAAAACCAACCCGAAATGATCATGAAGGTTGGTATTGAAATGCGTCCTCTCAGTAAAGAAGCCAATAATAACGGCACTCGAATGAGCCAGACTTTCTTTCTCTATACGGCTATACTCATTAAAATAACTAAAATTCGAGTTATATGAACCTTAATATCCCGTTTTAAAACCAAATAATGCAATATTTCAGGTTATATTATCACACACGCGCGCGCGCGCGCGCGCATACACGAGAAAATTCTTTCCGAAAGTTAAACTCTCCTTTAGATGCTCGGATAGGAAGGAATTCTTAATTAAATTGGAAATACGAGTCAAGTAAAGAAAGGCAAACCACTAAAATCCTCAAGTTTAAAGTATAATTAAATACTGTTTGTAAGAATAATTGCTTCTTGAAATTGGTCCTCATATTTTCAATTGTTTTTCAAGTGAAATTGAAAAAGATTCACTTATTGCTAAATGTTATAAGCAATTTATTTTGTTATTCTCTCTCTCTCTCTCTCTACTTATATATCTATCTATCTATCTATCTAGCTATCTGTAGCGTAGTCGTAGACTAAAGTGTGTTTAAAAATAGACGCAAAACTAATGTAATTTTAGCGGTAACTGTAAAATAAACGTTGTATGTAATTATACTGTCATTATACTGTAATAATTTATTTTTTCGGAGAAAATATTTTTGAAGAATGACTGTGATTGATACAGTTAAATTTGTGCTACCTCAAGGAGGAAACACAAATTTGCCGTGCATCTAGCTCCTGAAGAATCATACACCAGGACTGATAATAACTGGAGGTGTGTGCAATACAACTAACGAAAATTGCAATCAATTGAATACGGATGTTTCTTTAATTAGACTAACGCAGAGCATTGTTGCTTTCAGTGGTAATGAACCACGTACGGAAGGCTCATTAGTACTTTGACCCTATTTGCTTGGCAATGCTGCTGGGAGCTGCTCGTACCCTCTGTGTACAAAGACGTTTAACTCGTCATGCTTCCACTTAAAATGTAAATGCATCGATGAATAATGCATATACAGTATATATATATATATTATATATATATATATATATATATATATATATAATATATATATATATATATATATATATATATAATACCTCGTTAACCTCGTTTGCTGTTCCGTGCGTTGGTCTCTCTTCACACGAAGGTCAAGCTGGTGGCCCCCCCTCTAGGTCTGGCTTGGTGGAGGAGCGAGTTGCTTTCTTGCGCTCTCCACCGTACATAGCCAGGTACATCCGGCTCATCTGGTACCGTCCTGAGCCAGGCATCTAGTCCTCTCTTGAGACTTCAACTTTGACCCCTGTAACGTTTCTGAGGTCCTTTGGAAGCTGGTTAAAAAGTCTTGGCCCCCTGAAACCAGCTATTTTCCTTCAGTGTTGAGGAGGTCTCTTTCGGGGCCTTTAATTTTGGAACACTACACATCCTGCCTTTCCTATTTTCCAGTGTTGTTTGAATGGTAATTGGGTTTAGGTTGAGGTTTGGTACCAGTTTTTCGATAATTTTCCATATGTAGATTATGGTGTACCTCTCTCTTCTTCTTTCCAGGGAGTACAGATTTAGTTTACGTAGTCTTTCCCAGTAGTTGAACTCTTTGCAGCCATCAATCTTTGCTGTGAAATGTCTTTGATTTTCTTCTAGTTTATTAGTTTCTTCCTTTTTATATGGGGACGTCAAAACTGAGCAGTATTCAAGATTTGGTATTATATATAACTGGTTAACCTTGGTTTTGCTTCCGCCCGAATTGTTCATTCTGACGAAGGTCAAGCTTGTCACTCCATCTTAGACCTACACTTTAACGTGGAATCCGAACCACGTCCCACAGGCAGCCCAGCGTCTTAACCACTAGGCTACTCAGGGTACCCATTTATCTACCAACCAATTTTTTTTATTGTGTGGAAGGATGAACAGCTGGGTTTTGCTGCGCGCCACCTGCCGTCACCGGGTCTCGATCCCGATGGATTTGTAGTCGGCGACGATAACCACTACACCACCGAGTGAATATACGTTTTCAAAATAAAAAAATAGAAAATGAAAAATATGCCCGTTTTCTGTCTGGTGTTTTTTACTGATAATATTTCTCTGGTTATTTCTCTGGTGTGGTTCTTCTGAATTATCTGTATTCACACCAGGAATTTGTGTTATGAGGAGTTGGCGGTCCTCTCTCTTCCAGACTAAGGGGGCTACGTCTAGCCAATGTCGTAACACCGCTTCCCGTTGATCAGCGAAGTTACGCGACATTGGGTCTGGGTAGTAGTTGGATGGGAGACCGTCCTCCGCGTCCAGATTATATAGCGACCCGTGGTTCGGATCCCCACGTAAAGCTGTAGGTCCCCTCCGTCATATGACCTTAAATGTTGCGAATGAGGTTAAACAAACCCAATTATTATTATTATTATCCAGTATAAGGTATTGTATCCGGTCCCGGCCAGTTCACCCAAATGGTAAACCACTTTTCCGAAGGGTTGTGAATTGTAATATTTAGAAATGATTCGGTTAATACAAAGTCTTTATTGTAGGTGATATATAGTGTGTTCTATACATACGTTCGAGTCCTATTTCTCGGTTCGACACGGAATATGAGAGTTCTCAATTTCGGAGGCCTCTGTGCCTCGCTCCTTTGTCTCTCTCTTGAGCGTTACCTCTCAACACTTCCTGAAGATAGCCATAAAAAATCATGATAGTGAGGATGGTACTTGAAAAGCGAAGAATATTTAATACGTAGACAGATTCTTGAAAGAAAATACGTATTAGTAATTTTTTGAGTTTATAACAGTTTTGGGTTTTTTTCCCTGCTGAAGTGTCATCATTATAAGTATATAAAAACCTCACATAATTAAAATAAATAATGAAAAACCGTTAAATTCTAGTAAATATTACTTTAATAATATTATTTAATAATTTATTATTAAATTAAATAATTAAAGTAATCGTATAAAGTACCATCAAAATCCCAGTAAAGTTACTTCAAAAATATTCAATGAATTATGAATCATTAAGTCAAACAATCAAATTAACCCCATCAAATACCATAAAAACTTATTCTCTAAGTCTCAACATTAAAGAAAGTATATAGTTAAGCAGGGGCATAATGCCCTCGGGCATAATGAGGTCCCGGGCCCCTTGAAATCCGATTTTTTTCATATTACAGTTCGATTAGACACTTGACCCAATTGAGAACACACTCACTCTTTTATGATGACTGCGGGCCGGGGTCACCGGGGCCGCCGGGTCCCCTAATGGCCCGGCTCTCGGTCCATGCCCGATTACCCGACCGCTCAGTCCGCCCCTGTAAGTTAAGACTAGAACATAAACACAAAAAAAAGAAAACTAAATTAGTTAAAATAACTTCAGTATTTCAATTCGAAACTTTATTCGAAATTCTATTCAATTAATCCCAAGTCGAAATCGAAAAATGATGTTTATTGTAAATGCAAAAAAAAACGCTCGTTTTTCTGTATCAACCCGAAGAGGATGCCAGTGAGCATCGAAACTGTTGTGGAAATAAATTCTGTCTATTAGAGTGGGTTTTTATGATGATATTTTATATTATTTTATTTATTATGATATTATGATATTTTATATTATGTATTTCGAGAATTCGTTCACTAAAAAAAAAGAAAAAATTATTACGAATATATTCATTATTCTTTAATTTTTTTTTTAAATCTGGAAAAAATATTTAGTAAAGGAAAATGGTACGAGAGAAATTGAAATACAAAGTTGTAGAAAATTCAGTTATACTATAAAACAACAAAATTCATTTTATTTCCTATCTAATCAAACAAATAACGTATCTTCAGTGTAAAATGTAATGTTAATTTGTGTGCAAAAATATATGGGTTTATGCGTTTGTATCGTTTGCAATATATATATATATATATATATACAATTCAACTGCAAAGAACACGCAGTATAAATAACGTAAGAACGATGCTTGTATAGGAGATATTCCGCGCAGACGAGAAAGAGAAAACAACAAATGAAAAAATGAAGTACCACCTGGGAATCGAACCCGGGATCTTCCGATTGCCGGTCAGACGCGATAACCACTACACCATGGACTTCACTCTTCCAAATGCCCGTATTCCTCTACATACTCGCAGAAACCAATGCCCCAAGGGGGCACCTCCCGCATGCCGTAACATTATATACATTCAACTGCAAAGAACACGCAGTATAAATAACGTAAAGAACGACGCTTGTATATATATATATATATAATTGAGGGCTCGCGCGTCTTAAGGTACCTAAGCGCCACCACAGGCGAAAACGTGTTTTTGACGGATATCACTATTTTCATCCTTCCTCTATCGCGTGGTTTGGGTTATAATGACCTTACGACACCAGAAGTATGGTTGAAAACCTTATGAAGCGAACTACTTTTTTCACCTCTATCGCCAGCTGGGCTCTGCCGCCCAGATGTGATAGTGCTATTTCTTCTTTTTTTATTAATTTCTTTCATTTTTGTACTAATAATAATAGGCAATAAGGCATTGACTTTTTACTCATTAATGTTTATTTACCTGCCATACATGTGATTTACATAATATGGAATCATTCTGTGCCAGAAATCGCACCCAAGTTCTGCATAATAAGAAAATCAAAAAATTTAAAAAAATATATATAAAATATAAAATATGAAAATCTATTCCAAAAACTCATCAACATCTTCATTAGCATACTTACTGTAGAACTCTAATTTAGCCAAAATGAACGTTTCTAGCTCAATTAATAACAGAGATCTACTGCCAGAATATTGCTGAACTTTGGAGGCGATTTCTGGCGAATTTTAATTTTGGCGCTTAGGTATCTTAAGACGCGGACCCCTCAATATATATATATATACATTCACTGCAAAGAACACGCAGTATATAAATAACGTAAAGAACGACGCTTGTATAGGAGATATTTCCGCGCAAGACGAGAAAGAGAAAACAACAATGAAAAAATGAAGTACCACCTGGGAATCGAACCCGGGATCTTCCGATTGCCGGTCAGACGCGATAACCACTACACCATGGACTCCACTCTTCCAAATGCCGTAATTCCTCTACATACTCGCAGAAACCAATGCCCCAGGGGGCACCTCCCGCTTGCCGTAACATTATATACATTCAACTGCAAAGACACGCAGTATAAATAACGTAAAGAACGACGCTTGTATAGAGATATTCCGCGCAAGACGAGAAAGAGAAAACAACAAATGAAAAAATGAAGTACCACCCTGGGAATCGAACCCGGGATCTTCCGATTGCCGGTCAGACGCGATAACCACTACACCATGGACCCACTCTTCCAAATGCCGTAATTCCTCTACATACTCGCAGAAACCAATGCCCCAAGGGGCACCTCCCGCTTGCGTCGTTCTTTACGTTTATTTATACTGCGTGTTCTTTGCAGTTGAATGTATATAATGTTACGGCAAGCGGGGAGGTGCCCCCTTGTGGCATTGGTTTCTGCGAGTTGTAGAGGAATTACGGCATTTGGAGAGTGGAGTCCATGGTGTAGTGGTTATCGCGTCTGACGGCAATCGGAAGATCCCGGGTTCGATTCCAGGTGTACTTCATTTTTCATTTGTTTTTTCTCTTTCTCGTCTTGCGCGGAATATCTCTATACAAGCGTCGTTCTTTACGATATATATATATATACACACTTCACGGGATATGTTGAAAAAGAAAAAATATTGAAGTTTTATTACTACGGGTGTTTCCATTTAAATGGAATCATAGGGCGTAATTAATAGTCTTTTTTTTTTTCCAGAGTTGTAAGGGTAAACGTAATAAAGGTAATAATAAGGTAATAAAGGTAAATAAAGGTAATAAAAGTACCAATATCATTTCCAATCCTTATTACTCCCATTTAAATGGAACCATAGGGAGTAATAAAGATTGGAAAGGATAATGGTACCTTTATTACCTTATTTACCTTTATTACCTTTATTACCTTACCTGTATTACCTTATTATTACCTTTATTACATTTACCCTCGCAAATCTGGAATAAAAAGACATTATTAATTACTCCCTATGGTTCTATTTAAATGGAACACCCTGTAGAAAACTTCTCATGTTATACTTCAAAAGTTTCTTCAATAATGATTTCATTTAAACTTCACTTCATAAGTATATAAAGGAACATATTATTATTATTATTATTATATTAATGTCCTAATGTTATAGTTCTCTGTATTAATACTGATAAGTTTTCAATGTTTTTCGTCGTTAAGTAGCTAAATTAAAAGAAAAAAATAAGTGTCTATTTCGCCTAATTTCGTCTGTTCATTGACAATTTCGCGAAGTTTGTACGTGTCTATGTTGTTATTTATCTATCGCGTGCCATCTGAAGTCGATCTTAGGTATTTAGGAATAGTGGTGCATTCCCTAAATGCGTGACATCCATCGCATGACATACGAAATAGAACTCGGCATCGCAAAACTTCGATGCATTCCAATGTATGACATCCGAAGTAAAGCTAACTTGAAAATTCAAACAAGGAAGATTTTGTTTTTTGTAAAGTTTTAAAATTGTCTAAATTGAAAGTCACAACTGTAAATAATTATTTTAAAATGCAACACGAGAAAATTAGTTTTCAGTTTGAAATGAATTTATAGTGAATTATTCCGAAGGATGACTAATATATTTGGTATTACTAAAAGTTAATAAGTATTTATTAATTAGGAATTTTCATTTTCTTCTTTAACAACAAATTATTGAAAAAGAATTATAGCGTATTATACAGGGTTGTGTCAGGTCGACCCTAGAAATAAACAGAAATATTACGGAATTACTATGACAAATACCAAATATCAAATACAAACTACAAATTCCGCCAATTTCCATATTTCTAGGGTCGACCTGAAACACCCTGTATATTAAAAAGGTCTTTATAAACATGATAAAAGTATATTAAAAATTTTGGTTACAAAATAATATAAATTGTTATGTGTTAATCACCAAACAATGATCAAGGTTCGAAACCATGTAGAAATCATAAATAGGATGGGTTTTAATTTTAAAAATAACTAAACTGCTTTCTACTACTTCGCTAAAGACGTAGGTTCGAACCTTCACATTTTCTGTCAACAGGATTTCTTAAGAATATCTAATATTTCTCAACTTTTTATGATATTTATGCTAATAAACTGTGCTACGCTATGCTACGAGTATGTTATGCTATATTATATTGTATATTTTATCATACTAATTTTTCATAGTTTCCTAAATTCTCACTTTTATTCCTAAACTTCCTAAATTTCCTGTTTTAATTCCTAGAATTCCTAAAATTCCCATTGCACAACTTATACTGTAAATATTTGAATAAGAGGAAATTTCATTGTGAAAATTAGAATTAGGAGCTATTGAAGAATAGGGACCCCAGCCTTTTTTAGTTAGCTTTATAAGGCTAACTAACGAAAATATCATGACCTAACCTAACCAATCGTCAAGGGCGTACAGTTAACCTAACGATTGGTTAGGTTAGATCGTGATATTTTCGTTAGTTAGCCTTATAAGCCTAACTAAAGAAGGCTGGGGTCCCTATTCTTCAATAGCTCCGAATTATTACGATTAATATGACGAATTTTACATCACTTACAGTTTCATAAATAAAACAAATCTTCGTTGTTTGTACATTTTACATCACTTATTTTAAGCTATATTAATTTAAATTACTTATACGTAACAGTATAAACTTAATTAATTTACTCAAATCAAATTTCCAGTTAATGTAGCTTACCTTATTTTCGGATCAGCCGAAGATCAGGGCCCCCAGCTTCATTAGTTAACCTTATAAGGCTAATGGATCACCTGAAGATCAGGGCCCCAAGCCTTCTTTAGTTAGTCTCATAAGGCTAACTAACGAAAATATCACGACCTGACCTAACCTAACCAATCATTAGGTCAACTGTACGTCCTTGACGATTGGTTAGGTTAAGTCGTGATATTTTCGTTAGTTAGCCTTATAAAGCTAACTAAAGAAGGCTGAGGCCCTGATCTTCAGGTGATCCCATTTCCGGGTCAATACAATATAAATATCACGCATTTATTTATTATAGTTTAGTGAATATTTTCCCTTTCGGTTATACAAGACTTAAAACTCATAACATACTCGATTTCACATATTTTGTCAACAGGAAAATATCTCTATAGCACAACGTCACTAGTGCGCTGAACCTCTGGTCCACTCTGGAGAGGACGAACGGTTACCTGCGCGCCGCCGGCTTACTCGATCAGGGTGGGCTGATCGGCTAACCAACAGCAACAACAACAACAGGAAAATATATATATATATAACCTCATTCATGAGGGTTAAAACTTCAACTTTTCAAAATTCTCAAACTTGTAAATTCCTTTCAAGTTTAAATTATTGATTCTATTTACATGAGCTATTATCTAAGCATCCTTTTCCAAAAGAACTTCTTTAAAAAAACTTTTACAATTTTTCATTTTCACGTTGACTAACTTCGTCAAATCTTTCCGTTTGTATTTCTTTCAAACATATTCTAGTTTTATCGTGTACATTCTCGCTGTAACATGAAATTTCCTTCTTATCAGACGCTTTGTAATCACTATCAACCTTGGATTTTTCCTCTTGACCCGACGTTCGATAACTCCTATGAACCGTGGATTTTTTTCTTCCTTACCAGACGCTTGATAATCCCTATCAACCCTGGATTTTTGTTTTTTCATTTGCAACCCCATTGCAACACGAAACATTCTCGCGATACGGCACTTCCAATTTACTTTCGTGTGAATTACTGTTTTCAAACAGTTAAAAAAAAGGGCAAAAACATCCCTGAATACATTATTTTCTGAAACAACTTCACAAGGGGCAAAAACCATCCGTCAATTTATTAGTTTCTGAAACAACTTCACAAGAGTTAAAAAACCATCCGCCAATTTATTATTTTCTGAAGCAACATTCGAAACAACATCCTCCCGAAATTCAATAATTTCCTGGGAAGGGATAAATCCCTCTCTAATCCCAAAACTCGGGGAGAAAAAACTTCTTCAATTTCCAAAATAATATTTTTTGCTTTTCTCTTAAAATTTTTTTATTTGCTTATTCCAACCAACAACAGTATCGTTAGCAGCTCTCTCATTTCATTTCAGCCGTATCGCCACACACACACACATTACTAAAAATCATTATTTGTTTACATATTTTCATCGCGTAGAATAAAATTTAGAACGCTTCTCCGATCGCTTTCATCGAAATGCTCATCAGCATTCATCAATGCAACATCATTAGGAATCTTTCGTTCCATTTTACTCAAGGAATAATCATCGAAAATTAAATATTCCTCGCTTAAAACTTCATTTTTAAATCAATTTTGAGTATATATCACCTCTGTATTATTACGAACATTAGACGCGTTTCACGTCTTGTAAGAAATTGAATCATGCATCATGATAATTTGTCTCAGAACACTTTTGCTTTCATATTTTCTATATTTGGCTTCCGCATCGTTTTCACCCTCTCTGCATACATGCATCACAGAATCGCAAATTTCCACATCAGAATTAACATAACAAAATTCATAAATCATTTCAGTTTCTATGTTTTCAGTGCACACATACTACACTATGGAATCGTGAATTTCTATTTCAGAATCAGCATAACATAATTCATCATATTCGTTCTCATTTATCCTCTCCTGAATGGATATGCGTGGTTGAGAGTTCTCTCTATCACTAACAACAATCAATTCAGAGAAAAGTTTAGGAATTTCTAAATAATGATTCATTTCATTAACTATTTTATTTTCTCCGTTATCAATGCGCACATACTACGGAATCGTAAATTTCTATATACGAATTAACATAGCATAATTCATTTTTCACTTTCGGTTGACTTATTACACATGAAGCATATATAGGTTTGCAATAAAAAGCTTCCATGCTTTGCAACCCACAAACATTATTTACGTCAGACTCAAAGGATTTATTGCAAATCTCGCAAAATTTCAGATCTTCCACAAACATCTCATTCACCATCTCTGCCAGTATATCCCTTTTACTTTAGAGTCTCCCTCAATATTAAAGTCATTATTGCAATCATTATCCGTCTCTTGCTCTTTCGACCGGTTCTCATTATACCAAATATTTTCGTTTACATTATAAAATATCGAAACGAAACACAAATATTTTCCCGTTCCCAATAATCAGTCATAATTATTTATCTCAAACGCTGAACCTCTCCCATACTCCATTGTTTTAGTTAAATTTCACAACTTTGGTATTTTGGTAGATAAATGGGTACCCTGGGTGGCCTAGTGGTTAAGACGATGGGCTGCTGGTGGGGCGTGGTTCAGATTCCACGTTAAACTGTAGGTCTAAGGTGGAGTGAAAAACTTGACTTTCGTCAGAATGAACAATTCGGGCGGAAGCTAACCAAACGTTAAAGGTCATATATATACATACTGTGTCACTAACTTTACAACTAAACTTCATGTATTGTAAATAATGTATATGAGAATTTGGACTAACTTTTATAAATACTTTAAAACAGTAGTGACCAAACCAGAGCTTTCCAAACTGTGTGTCGCCAGTACCTCCCAGGTGTGTCGCCAAATTTAGTTAATTATTTTCAATTTTTTTGTATTTTGAAAATTTTGATTTTTGTATCAACAAAATCGGCTACAAGATGAACCACTTACTGAAAAATTATCTGATATTTGATATTTGATAACAAAAATTAATTAGTGTGTCGCCAACGTGAAAAGTTTGGAAAGCTCTGGACCAAACTTTCTTCATACTGTATATAGGTTGAAAACTATTTTTGGTTGGTTGGTTGATCCATTTTAACATCCACCATGCAAAAGAGGGAGACTAGTTCTGAAAGAGTAATGATGTTTCGAGATTTAAACCTGTTTTGTTACAGTGATAAATGCCTTCAATTGATTTAGTATTAAACATTTCATTACGTGGGAAAACCTTGAAATCTGTAAATTTCTCTTGTACTGGAATAAACTTGGCTATGTCTATTTTCCATTGTATCATATCAGTTTCTAGGAGACACTAGCACTGTGGATATTCGTTAAATTTGGTTAAACTGGGATATAAATCCTATCGAGGATTTTTTATTCAGTAAATTCTAAGATTCAACAAACATTTAGTCGATTTAAAAATTTTAATTGAAACTCAAAGAATATGTCATGTGGCTTATTGCAACTACATATAAATTTATGGGTTTTTAAATTTTTTAAAATTTTTTTTTTTTTTTTTTAAATTTATGGGTTTTTAATTTTCAATTTTTTTTTAATATTTTAAAATTTATGGGGTTTTAATTTTTTTAAAATTTATGGGGTTTTACATTTTTTAAAATTTATGGGGTTTTAATTTTTTAAATTTATGGGTTTTTAATTTTTTAAAATTATGGTTTTTAAATTTTTTAAAATTTATGGGTTTTTAAATTTTTTTTAAATTATGGTTTTTTTAATTTTTAATTTATTCCTATCAAAAACTTCATTAATTTATGTCTACCTCATTTCATTCCTACCTCACTTCTAGTTGATGCTAAATGGGACTAAAATTTATTATTTTACGTTATTTTTATATTTAACGTGATGAGAAGTGAGCTAATGGAGGAAATACGAGAATTTAAATATTTGGGTCAAATTATCACCGCCACCACCACCTTGACTGATGACTCATATTTAAGAAAACAATATCGAAGCCTCTGTGCTAAAGCAAGCACGATTATAAGAAATTTCCGATTCTGTAGAAGTGATGCTAAAGACTTCCTCATTCATACCTTCTGCACTAATATATGTGGACAACAACTCTGGGTGAATTATAAAAAAAAAGAGTTGTGGCAGAATTCTAAATTTGCTTTCTCACAAATCTTTCAGACTGCTATATACGTTACCTCCAAGACGCTCAGCTTCACAAATGTTCGCTAACCACAGTGTAGTTTACGTTCCCCTACATTATCCTAGTGTAGTTTGTGTTCCCCAACTTTGGGTCTTTTTCGTTTGGGGGCTAGCAGCGAATTTTAATGAAAATCGGTATACTAATGTAGTTTTGGTCACTGATTTCAAAAATAACTTTCTTTTTTTGGAGAAATGAAAAACAAACATGTTAGAGCACTTTAAATAATTAATATGTGTTTTAACTAGCTTAAACTCGTTACAGAAGATTGTATTAAATTTAGCCAGTCACAAACTGCTACTGTTTATGAAAAAGTGCTCTAAGTGTGGGAAAGTGTGTTCCTTTGATAAAAATACCCAGTTCTTTCGCTGCCAAAAGCGTCGGTCAAATGGTAAAAAGTGCAACTTTAAATTAGCCCTAACGAAGAATACGTTTTTTGAAGGATCCAGGCAGATCTGTAAAAGTAGCAGAAAAAAAATCAAGAATTAATGCCCGGTTAGGTCAATTGAATGCCCGGTTAGGTCAATTGAATGCCAGGTTAGGTCAACTGAATGCCAGGTTAGGTCAACTGTACGCCCTTGACGATTGGTTAGGTTAAGTCATGCTATTTTCGTTAAAAACACATTAATTATTTAAAGTGTTCTAACCTGTTTGTTTTTTATTTCTCCAAAAAAAGAAAGTTATTTTTGAAATCAGTGACCAAAACTACATTAGTATATCGATATTCATTAAAATTCGCTGCTAGCCCCCAAACGGAAAAGATCCCCAACTTTGTCCGCATATACCTAATCAAATAAAACGTTAAAACTAACGAAAATATTACGACTTAACCTAACCAATCGTCAATTTATATATATATATATATATATATACTAGCAGAGAACCCGCCCTTCGTGCGGGTGACAAAAATATCCCAGCCGACGGGCGGAATATTTTTTGTAGTTCGAAGGCTGTTATTAGTTAGGTTAATTGAATGCCCGGTTAGGCTAATTGAATGCCCGGTTGGGTCAACTGAATGACCGATTAGGTTAATTAAATGCCCGGTTAGGTCACCTAAATGCCAGATTAGCTTAATTGAATGCCCGGGTAGGTTAATTGAATGCCCGGTGTAGGTTAATTGCACACCCTTGACGATTGGTTAGGTTAAGTCGTGATATTTTCGTTAAAACTAAAGAAAATATCACGACTTAACCTAACCAATCGTCAAGGGCGTACAGTTGACCTAATCGGGCATTCAATTAACCTAACCGGGTATTCAACACCCAGGTGCACAATCTCGGGACCTAATCAATATGTGTGTGAAGTTTCATGTTTGGAACTACTTTCATTTTGGACCTATGGCTGGAACACACACACACACACGCACACACACACACACCACACGCACACGCGTCCTTTTATTGTTATAGATTATGGGCGGCAATGTGAAGCTCACGATTTTCATGACTGCGTTCTTTTCTATAGTTTTATTGACCAAATAATTGAACCGACAGTAATTGGGGGTTCAATTATTTGGTCAGTAAAACTATAGTCATGAAAATCTTAAGAGTCATAAATCTTGACACAATGTGAAGCTCAAGATTTTCATGGCTGCGTTCTTTTCTGTAATTTTATCGCGGTGCTGGGGCCTTCGGGCCCAGTAATTTTAATTATTTAATTTATTAACACTCAGGTGCACATCCTCGGGACGTAATCAATATGTGTGTGTGAAGTTTCATGTTTGTAGCTACTTCCATTTTGGATTTATGGCTGGAACACACACACACACACACACACACACACACACACACACACCCGCGCGCGCGCGCGTCCTTTTATTATATATATATATATTATAATATATATATATATATATACACATTATTTACACTTGGAAAATAATGGAGAAACTAGTCCTTAATCTTACTCTGAACCCTATAACTCCCCAAACAACGGTGGAAAGTAGAAACGGTAGACTGTGTCGTATTCCCAAATTGAAGGCGAGACAGGGAACATCCTTAACCCTGAAAGAAAATAGTTTTGTTGTGAGAGGACCAAAGCTGTTTAATCAGTTGCCCAAAGACCTAAGAAACACGAAGGGAGTTGCAGTGGAAATCTTCAAAAGAAGACTAGACGCCTGGCTCAGAACAATCCCCGATGAGCCGGGCGTACCTGGCTATGTGAGGTGGAGAGCGCAAGAATCCAACTCACTACTTCACCAGGCCAACTCGAGAGGAGGGGCGACAAGCTTGACCTTCGCGAAATGAGAAATCATCGCGCGAAACCTTTGTAAGGTTGTAAGGTAAGGTGTATATATATATATATATATGACGATTGGTAAGGTTAAGTCGTAATATTTTCGGATCTTTTCGGTTTGACAGCCTGTAATATTTTTTAACATTACTTGTTTTTTATTGTCCAGTTTTAATCGAGGATTTCAAAAATAACATTCATGTTTTAGAGAAACAAATAGTGAGGCAGTTATATGCAATTTAACAAATTTAAAATTTATATTTTTAAACCGTCTATTCGGATCTTTTTGAAAAACGAGTCATGGCTACGGGACCGTCAAATTCTAAACTCTACCAACTGGTTAAGTTAATTGAATGCCCAGTTAGGTTAACAGAACGCCCGGTTAGGTCAACTGTACGCCCTTGACGATTGGTTAGATTAAGTCATGATATTTTCGTTAGTTTACTGTCAAAATAAACGAAAATATCACGACTTAACCTAACCAATCGTCATGAGCGTACAGTTGACCTAAAACTTTCAGGGATTTTGGAATCTTAAAGCGTAATGATATTCTCTAAACTAAAATGTATAACTGCCTCACTATTTCTTTCTCTAAAACATGAATGTTATTTTTGAAATCCTCGATTAAAAGTGGACAATAAAAAACAAGTAATGTTAAAAAAAATATTACAGGTCGTCGAACCGAAAAGATCCATATTTTCGTTAGTTTTAACGTTTTATTTGATGGATTCATTTAAAAAAATGTCTCCTAAAGATCCTAGTGTACTGTAGTTTACGTTCCCCAACTTTGCTCCAATATTATTAATGAACTGTAAGACAATAATTTTTAGTTATGAACTACGTGAGCTAAGTGTCAGGATATATATATATTATATATATATATATATATATATATATATATATATATATATATATATATATATATATATATATATATATATATATATATATACACTTTACTTTCTGTTGCTTTATGAGGGTTTGAACGACGGTTCACGATCGACCTGCAGTCGATGACGACCTCTCTGCAGCGTGAAGGAGGGAATTACTTCCCGATTTCCTCCTGCCCTCGTAGCCAGCCACGCATGGCTGGTCAGGAACTTTGCACAGGAATCTGTCCAGCTAGTTCTTGAAGTTATTCAGGTCGGTGTGCTGGAGGTTCCTCACTTCTTTTGGGAGGACATTAAAAAGCTTTGGGCCTCGTATTCTGAGGGTATTTTCCATCCTCGTTTTCATGGCCCCCTGTCCCACCGCGGCTGGGACAGTACAAAATCTGCCTCTTCTCTCATTCCATTTTGTTTCTATTTCATTTTTAAAGTTAGAGACAAAACCCTCGAGTATTTTCCATACGTATATTATTGTGTACCGCTCGCGTCTTCTTTCCAGAAAGTAGAGTTTCAGGGATTGTAGTCGAGACCAGTTGTCTTCATCTTTCGTTTCCTCTATCTTAGACGTAAAAGTCCTTCGTATAGCTTCAATGTTCGCAATGTCTCGTTTTCTGTATGGCTTGTGAGTACTGTACTGAGCAATACTCAATTATTGGTAGGACTAGGCTCTTCCATAATTTGAACATGATGTTTGCTTTTCTGCTGCGGAAGCTCCTCCACATGATTCCTATTATTTTTCTAGCCGTTGTAATTCTGATGTTATAGTGCTCTCTGAATTCTGCGTCCGAATTGTGGATTTGGTGTTATCTGTCTGGCTTGCAGAGAATTTTGTACCCTTTATTCTGTAGCACCTTGTTATTACCATAGCTTAGAAGTTGGAATTTTTCTTCGTTGAACTTCATATTGTTGTCTTCTGCCCACTGGAATAATGTTTCAATGTACTTTTGTAATTTTTCTGTGTCACCTTTCCTCCATAGGTTCAGTTTCATATATATATATATATATATATATATATGTCCGTGTGTGTGGTGTGTGTGTGTGTGTGTGTTAACTTCCATGCGGAAGAAAAATTCAAACATTTCCAAAGATATATTTTATCTGAGAAATGATGACGGCTAACAGTAAAAACTCACTATTCAGGATTTCTTTGTATTGACCACACCCTTGTATACATGTAAGAATCTTATTAATTCCGGTTTTATTATCCCTCACGAGTTGAAAGTTAAATAAAATAACGGACGAAACCTTTTAAAAAAATTATGTAATCTATAGATGACGAAGGTATTGAAATGTCTTGAAGAAGACGGTTTGAGATGAAGGTTAACCTCGCTAATCGGACTAACCAAGAAATAAAAATATGCAGTACTGCAAATAGCACTATATATATCAGGGCATTATTACTCTTGAACCCATGGACTGCAGCTCCACCGCTGCTCTATACAGTGGCAACCCAGGGGTTGAGGTAAGTCAAGAACTAAATTTGTGCTGCCCAAATGATTACAATAACTTTCACCAGTTCTCACATAGCCCTTGCTTCACGGGATCAGTTAGACCTCGTGGATCAGGTTGAATTAGGATAAATTTGGTTAGGTAAGATTATATTGTGCCAGGTCAAATTCGTTTGGAGTCGTCATTGATTAGGCCAAGATAGATTAGATTACGCTTAGTATAAAGGGTGAGTTAAGGTGGGTTGAAGTGTATAAGGTTAGTGTGGTTACGATCACCTGTTTTGTGGCGTGTTTGGAATAAATTCACTCATTTTATGAACATTTCTTCAAATTTTACACTAAAAATCATTTAATAATTTTAATTAATATTTTTTCCGCAATTAATATTAATATATATATATATATAATACACACACACACACACACACACACACACACACACACACACACTGGCCCCTAAAATTACTTGGACCACCTACATATTTAATGTGGAATAAAACTTAGAAAAGGTTTTCAAAGGATTAAGATAAGTCGTTTATGAGTATTTGCCTTTTTGCGATATGTCTAGACACACGTAGTCTCAGAGGAATGATTGTTATCAACAATTGCTATCTTCTCTGGAATTTATCAAAAAAATAGAAAAATCTGGGATTGGTCCAAGTAATTTTAGCAGCCACTGTATTACGTCTTTCACGTGAAATTATATCGAGACTTGATTATTATATTATAATCCGATATTAATAAATTATTATATTGTCATCTGATATTAATAAATTAGATGATTGGGAAAATTAATTTCATCCAGTGAAGTATGAGAAATATTAACCTGACAAAATTAATTAAATTTTTGTTTTAATTCTTTTTCAGTCAGTGTATCGCACACACTATAAGTATTAAAGTCCCGTATGATAAGAACGGTTTTAATTTTAAGGGGTTTTTGAAAATTAAGGATGTAGATCGAACTCTGTCAAAAGCTTTTGATATGTTTAGCGCAATAGAAAAGGTTTTACCGAAATTCCGAAAGGAGGATGACCAAGAATCAGAGAGATACGTAAGAAGATCGCCAGTAGAGGGTCCCTTGCGAAACCCATAAGTGACAATCTCGAAAGAAGAGTGTGAGTAGAGGAGGTGTTTAAGAATCATCCTATTATGGATAGATTAAAAAGCTTTAGAAAGGAAGAATTCGAGGCAATTGGACGATAGTTGGAGGGTTGAAAGCGGTCTTTGGTACAGGTTGTAGGTACTTTCAGTTGAATGCTTTTGAAACGTTCCTAAAGTTTATGATCGGATCGGTGCATCCAGTGCTATATTTAGAAGTAAAGGAAGGGTTCAAATCTTCGAAAAAAAAAAAACCCTACAATTTTTAGTTTGACTCTCGGTGTCATATTTGGTTGCATTTCCCTAGGCACTAGGCACTAGGCACTCGTATTTTGTGGCTGACGTTTTATGCATTGCGTTTCATTTGTATTTGTTTAAGGAAATACTGCATATATTCAGCTGAACTCTCTCTCTCTCTCTCTCTCTCTCTCTCTCTCTCTATCTATCTATCTCTATCTATCTATCTCTCTTGCTTTCCCTATCTATCTATCTATCTATGTATCTGTTTTCATTAACGCACTGCTTCACTAACCATTTAATTTAGAAACTATGCCATAACAGTTCAATCGTAACAATAAAACTATGACAAGCCAATAAGCGATGGCTTTTCTGATGTCCTGCGTTTCAATGGCTTAAACGGCTGGACGTCACAAACGGTTCAGCCAGCCGTTCGTATTGTCGAACCTTCGTCACAGGATTGACCTGGCTGACCTCTTTTCTTTCCTTCTCGTTAACATATTCACCACCACCCGTTTGTCTTTTATGCAAGTAAGTGTTCAGAGTCCTTTTTAAATTGTCCATTGACAATTCAGTTCATTCAGTCGATAATTAATCAAACGGTTTGGACGAAAGCTTCGTTGCATATATATATATATACACACATATACTTTTTTCTTTTAATTCTCATTCTTTTTCGGTGTTTGTTTGGGGCAGGGTTGTCATAAATAAGAAATACTATATAATTTTTATAATAATGATGACCTAGTCTCGTATGAATAATAGAAGAATCTCTCTCTCTCTCTCTCTCTCTCTCTCTCTCTCTCTCTCTCTCTCTCTCTATTTGAGTTATAACTATCTAATTTTAATTAAGCAATCACAAAAATCAACGAGCATTATTATATATATATATATATATATATATATATATAATATATATGGGTTTTCCCCTGTATTTTTTATATATTTTTATATATGGGTTTTATATGGGTTTATATATTTTTTATATGGGTTTTCCCCTCTATTATTAAAAAAAAAAGTATTGGAATGTGCTCAGACCACTTTCGACGTTCGAGAAGATCCCATTCTTTCTCATTCACAGTTAATGATCATGATTCATTAACTTTGACAAGTTACTTCCTTATTCTTTAACCGAAGGGTATATTTCTCGTTACAACCCCCCGATTAAGGGTATTATAACGATATAATCTGATTACATTCATTTAAATCTATACCCACATCATAGGATTTTCTCTCTCTCTCTCTCTCTCTCTCTCTGTCTCTCTCTCTCTCTCTTTCTCTGTCTGAACATGAGGCGAAGTAAGGCAATTCAATTATCGAAACATTCAGATAATTTCCTTAGCGTCGCTTTCCTAATGACTTTTTTATTCTGACAACTTTTTTCCCCCAGAACATGAAAGAAATTTGCAGGAGTAAAAAACTTCAAAACCTGAATTGAGATAGTCAATAAAAGTTTTTAAATTCATAGAGAGAGAGAGAGAGAGAGAGAGAGAGAGAGAGAGAGAGAGAGAGAGAGAGAGAGAGAGAGCAAAAATATATTCTACATGAGCAAATAATCTAAATTTAATGAAGTAATCAATTGGCTGTGTGTGTGTGTGTGTGTGTGTGTGTAACTTGTTTTTGCGTGCGTTCACTCTCTCACTGCGTGCATGAATAATACATTTAATTAAGAATCTATTCTGTTTACAAATCATTTACATTCAACTCTTCTTCTTTTTTTCCTTCGTTTCGATTAAACTCTGTTTACTTCTTTTATCTATTTTAAACTCTTATTTTTTTGTTTTGTCATTTATCCTCTTATTTATTTACTCCTAAAAAGTTTTATTTTTAATGTTATACAACCCTGTATAACCACTGTTGAAGAAAAGGCGGAGGAGTGTGACTCACTTCCATAATAGCCACTGAGTGTTATTCTACCCGCAACCTCGAGAAAAATGTCCCAAAATAAGACAACAATTTGAATATTCGTTCTAGTTCTAACGTATTACTAACGTAAATTTAATTTAAAATAAATTTTCCTATGAGACCGGATATATGGGACACCCTGAATATATGGGACACCCGGAATACATGGGACACCCTGAATATATAATGTACCCTTCGACATACGATGCAATTATGGAAAAATCTACAAGAGTAACCATAACAACAATTTATGCCCAACTTTTTACATTATTGTTAAGTTTCTTTCAAATATTGTGTTATAGGCGAAAGTCAATTTAATATTGAGAATAAAATTTAGCCCCATAAGAAAATTTGTTTGCAGTATTTCGTCCACCTTATTTGAAAATAGAATGCATTAACATGCATAAAGTTGTTTGCATATTGAACATGTGATAATGCTGAAGAGGTTCCGCAAATACAAAGAAAACGTAACAACAAAAGGTCTTCCCTCCTCTCAACGAAACTTCCTTTCTGTGTGTGTGTGTGTGTGTGTGTGTTTTTCGAAACCTCCTTTCTGTGTGTGTGTGTGTGTGTGTGTGTGCGTGCACACGGTAACTGGACATAAGTTAGGTCGAGTCTGTGATAATTCACCGATGAAGTGAGGTGATTTTTTGTGGGGTAACATTGGTACCTCAGAACATTCTTTGGTTGTCGGAAAAAAAGATATGTTAGTTCTGATAATTACTTTTTTAGATATATAGATTTAAAGAAGTTAGTACCTCACTTATACGGAGATGCGCACATGTGTGTGTGTGTGTGTGTGTGTGTTCAGTGACATCACACCAAGATTCATCCAATTCGAGTGACATTGTCGGTTAGTTGGCTGTCATTGCGTGATTGACGCACTTCATACCATACAGTAGACTGTATGTAAAGGGTGTCAGGAAATGATTGCCCCCCCCCCCTGTACAGAAGAAACTGAAAGGAATAGAAAAAAACAGACAAAACCACGCGAAAGAGCGTTTAATTTTGAATAAAAAACACTTGTTTTAATATCGGGTGTTGCCCCCATTTGCAGCTCTGACGGCCATTAATCGACGGGGGTATGATCCCAGAAGTGTCTCAAAGAGATCGGTATCATGACTCATTTCTTCAAGGACTTCGTTGATCTTTGCAGTCATAATTTCTGTTGAATACCGATTCTGAATGGGTTGTTCCAGCATTAAGGACTCCACCCGATCCTTCATGATGATCCGACATGTTCACAGACATTAAGATCGGGAGAATTGCCAGGCCATTCATTATTTCCGAAAAAATCAATGTTATTGTCCTTAAGCAGTTGTTGAGTCGCAAGTGCTTTCATACAGGGGGCTTTGTCGTGAAGAAAGGTTGCCTGTTCAACATCCAAAACACAATCGGGGTCTTTCAAAAACGGAATTACATGTTGGGCTAAAATTACATTCAAAAATAAGGCCCATCCCAACTGGTTCCTCTTGGTTTGATAACCCAGATGAGCTTCCGAATAGAGAACATAATGAAAACACCCACACATGCTGGATTTTTTACTATTTCTCGATACTTCTGGTCGTCTGGGACTTCATCAGGAGTTGTTGCCCAAACCCGATCATTCTGAAAATTTGGTTTTCTGGAGACATAAACGAAGAATTCATCGCTGACAACCAAGTGAAGGAAATCGTCTTCCGTCCATTCCTCAAGATAATCACAAAACCATAGCCGATCTTCAATATTAAGATCACTCTTCCGTGGCTTAGCTATTTCATGCCAAGCACTCAAGCCTTGGCGAACTCGAAATTGATGCACAAGTTGCTGATTGACTATCTTACCACGACGGATAAGTATCTCTTTCGTTACCTCAGAGCAGCTCTTCTTTCGGCGCCGTGATGCAGCAAGCACAATGTCTTTCGATTCTTGAGATAATTTCTCCGGTCTTCCTCCTCGAAATTCTGTTTCACAATCTTCAGGATTCTTATTCCAATTCCTTTTGACAAAGTGTTCTGATCTTTTTAATCTCTCAGCCACCCAGTGTCGAGTTATGAAAGTTGCACCAGCTTCCTTTGCTTCACGAAATGTGACAGCTCGAATGCGGTCAAGAACTCGCTTTTTCTCTGAATCGTTCAAAATAGATGATGCCATGGTTTCTGTGGGGAAAACAATGGTAAGAATTAAAATCACAGGAATAGAATATAATGGTTTTTATTCAGACTTTAACGCTCTTTCAAGTGGTCTCGCCGGTTTTTATCTATCTCTTCTAGTTTTTGCTCTACAGGGGGGGGGGGCAATCATTTCCTGACACCCCGTACTAATAGTAGATTGATGATACGCGGGTTACACAGTTTTACTTCACTGTTAACTCAAACATTTAACGATGGTGAATTAGTCTAATTTCTGTCTGTCTGTCACCAGTGGTGAAAGAATTAAGGAGGACATAGGTAATTTGTCTGAACACCGGTATATACTGTATATAGGGTGGCGCGGAAAAAAACGCGTCCTGTTTGAAGAGCCGCTGTTCCATTAATATAATTAGTAGACATCTAAAAATTTTACAATTAAATAAAAACATATCAAAATAAATTTCATAAAAATGTTATTCAAAACAATGACTTTCCCACAAAACATCAACTTTCATTGGAAACAAACAGATACTAGTAAGAGTTATGCGCGATATGACCACCATTTTCATTAATCTCTCTTATCACACGTCGTTTCCATTGGTGAATAGCAGCCTGAATTTGATGTGATATTTGTTCCTAACATTCTTCAATGGATCGCGTAGTTCCGCCAAGTTGTCAAATGGTTCGCGGCGACCCTCATACACTTTTTTTTTGGAGTGTATGCCAAATAAAATAATCCGGTGGGTTGAGATTCGGAGAATTTGGTGGCCATTCGCTGGCTGCAACGAAATTTGGTGCGTACTGCGTCAAATACTCTTAAATCACTTTTGCCCGATAAGAAGGCGTACCATCTTGCACGAAAATGTAATCGCCGTCAGGATACAAGATTTCGCACTCTGGAAAAGGCTCATTTAAATGCTGTACATAACGATCAGCGTTCACTTTAACCTTAACACCTTGGTTATTTAGGATAAACAATTTTGTTTTCCCTTTTCACGATACGTAACAGGAAACCATAAGCTTTCGCGAGAAACGCGACCTTTCATGGTACAAACGTGCTGCTTCGATAGCACTTTTCTTCTGTTTGGAATTCACTCTCTTATTTTGCGAAATGGTTGGAATTTGTAACTCGAAATCTTTCTTGTCCTGGAAACACATTAGCTTCACATCACCAGGAGAGTATTTACGAGAGAGAGAACGGCATCTGCTCAGTCGTTTGTTCTTCGAAACTGTAGAAATGCGCCGTGCTTTCAAAGGTTGATAAGATTTTATTCCTTTAGATTTGAAAATCCGTTGCACCATACGTCTCGATATTCCTAACTGTCGCGCAGTTTTTCCCAGCGACAAGCGAGTACCTGGCCGACTTTCTTGGATAGCACTAATTCTTCAACTTGGTTTACGACATCCACAGTTCTGACTGTTCGCTTTCGACCTCTACCGGCCCTTCGTTGAATAGATGTTTAACTGTGCACGATTAACGGAACTAGTAGTCCAATGTTTGCCCGGAAACTCTGTAACCAACCTCTTTCTTCTCCAACCTTTTTCATGGAAACACGTTTCAATAACTGAAAGCTCACTTCTTGTCGACTGAGACAGTGTTGCAGCCACGAGCAGAATGACTAATCGTGCGTACTAGCGAAAGTTTCATTTAAAAATGAAAGGCGCGCACATACTGACGAATATCACATTCAAATTGGCGCGTACTTGCTGATGATGTTATAATACATTTCAAACTGGTGCCTAAGTATTGACGAACATCACATTTCAAACTGGCTCGTGCGTATTGACGAATGTTACATTTCAAACTGAAAGCAGCACGCATTCGCAAAATTTCATTGTCATTTAAATAGTTGTAAATCTGTTAATAATAATTATATTATTTGAATATAAATTTTATAGAAATTATTTGGATATATTCTTATTTAACTGCAAAATTTTCAGGTCTTTTCAGATGTTTTAATGCTGAAAACCATTGTTTTTAACCTTTTTCAGTTTAGACAGCTATAACTCTCTTTGTATTTATATTATTTGAATAAAATTGTTATGGAATTTATTTGGATATAGTCTTATTTAACCTCTTTTGGACCACTGGGTCGAATATGTACCGTTTCCATTACACGCACTCATAACTTAACCATGCAAAAACTTCGGTCGTTAAGAGGTTAACTATACAAAATTTTCAGATGTGAAAAGATGCTTAATTCTTCATACTTGCACTTAAACTATGAATGCATCGATGAATAATAATAATATATATCATAGGCCTATATGTACGATTTGTTGTCGTAACGTCCTACACAAGGGTAGTCGAAAACTTCCTTTATACCCTGAAATTTATTAATAAACAAACGCTTCCCTTAAGTTAGTCGAAGTTTAAAGTGCGCTGCAATTATTTATCCACACTCTTCTCAACTGAAGAGTAAAAAGTGTTACGAAAAGCTTAACTCTTCAGCACCGAGCGGCACTCTATGGTATTGTACAAACGGTTACTGAATTTTGTACCGGTTTATGTAAAATGATTTTATTTAGTCTCAGGAAAGATATTTGAGCGTCGAAAGGATAAACAAACGTCTCTTAAAAGCCTAAAAATAACATCTTAACAATAACATCTTAAAAATAACATCTTAACTGGAACAATTCTGCTGAAAATTTTCATATTTGGGGGTGGGGAGTCATTTACGAGAAAAGACTATACAGAAAAAATACATAAAATCTAAGACAAAATCTGGAATATTTTCGGCGACACGAATTAATTCCGTATGTATTATATTCGACCTTATTCACTAAAGTTCGATTTGTACCAAAAAACAAGGGAATAAAATAACTTTCTTATTTTTTTAAAGAAAAGATCCATGAAATAATAATGAATTTGGCATTTATACCCTCAAAAATATTTAGTTAAATGTTTCATGTCGGTTTGGTAACGAAAGCGTTTTGCTCAAAAATGGTTTTAAAGGTTTAAAAGTGCTTAAAGCTCTTAAAATTTTGCGATGATTTAGGCCTATTCTCGAAATTATATATTTCCTTTCGCGTAGACCAAAAGGACGCCCGCCTCAGAAACTGGCAATTTCAAATCCAATTAGCGTTACCAGTTGGCATTCTATAGTTCTACCGGTTTTCTCTTACACGCCAAAACCACGCGTTTTCAGCTACTCGGTTTTAGTACCGACCGGTACATAGTTCATCGAGTGTCTGTTATTTCATTTTTCAACATTCCGGTACACTAGTCACCATTTGTGAATATATTTGTGTTTGGAAACTTATTACAAAACAAATATTATCATTATTTTTCAGAGAAATCATTTGGCGATATTATTATTATTTAAATATACATTTGGCATTGTAATTATTTGTATTTATTATTTTATTTCACCGATTTCCAATACCCTGAAATCAGAATTCGAAGCAGCACTAAACAAACTTCGTGTCTACCTTCAATTTTGTATCACATAAATACACTTAAGATTAAATTATACCTATAATACAAACCTCTCTCTCTCTCTCTCTCTCTCTCTCTCCTCTCTCTCTCTCTCTCTCTCTTGTGTGTATATGTGTGTGTGTGTGCAGATGTGTGCGCAACAGCAAATTGGTTTAATGGTTGAAGGTCACGCTTTTCACGATGTGAGGAGAGCAGAACATGAAGCACGAAATTAAGTTATTGTGAGTGGATTTTATTCCCTTTTTCACCTACTCTTTCCCATCGGAATAAACTAATCAACACCATTCAATCTTAATCCGTTTTTTTTTTACATGAAATAGAATTAGAATGATCATTATCCATATTATCAATATAATATACCGCCCGCGACTCCAACTCAGAGGTCCCGGGCTCGAATCCTCATATTGGGGTTAATTAAAAAAAAAAAAAAAATTGGAATTATGGAATATATATATATTATATATATATTATATAATATATATATATATATATGTGTGTGTGTGTGTGTGTGTGTGAAAATCGAGTTAACAGTATCTTATTAATTATGACCATTGTGCATTTATCCGTGATCATAACACCGCGTTAATCGTGATTTGGCTTTGTGTTTAAATCTTAGTTCACGAGATATGGTTAAATACAAAACCAAAGTTTTCTTTATTTGGTAAGAAACACAACATGACGGAACAAACAAAGATTTAATTGAAATCCATTATGGAAATTTTTTAGTCATTTATCATCAAGATTTTAAAGCAGCTTACATCCGGTTACATCCGATTCTATCCGGTCTTTCTTAAACCGGTTAATTAATTATATAAAAAAAAAAGCTAAACTATCCAAAACAATAGTAATAGGAGAATTTGGCCATTGATAACCAACATTGTTCATTTTAGGGTTAACTACTCAACTATTCCTCTTTAAGGACGCATTAAATTCTCTAAAACACAGCGTGAAACGAAACCATTAAATCGTTACATTCCCATACCCACTTCACCATCCTCCCTCACCTCCTCCCCTCTCATTCACTCCTTTCGCGTGTATTCATTCTGAAGATGTATTATTCAGTATTGCCAGTATATATATATAAATATATATATATATATATATATATATATGCGAAATTTACGTCGAAAGGAAATAGATACGGTTTTTGAAAATAGCGGAAATTGAAGAAACTCAAGCCACCGATCAACGTCCTGTATTACAGTTTCTATCGCTTAAATTATAAGGGAAACTGGAAAGAGAAAAGAAAATTGAGACAGAAAAAGAGGGAAAAAATAAAGGGAAACATATTAAAAATTCATTTTTAACTGACAACGCCTTTCCCCCCCCCCCCAAAAAAAACCGAAATTAGAAACAAAAATAATACCGACGTGTGTATATATATATATATATATATATATATATCTATATATATATATATATATATATATCCTTTGTAGTTCTTCCTTTTAATTCGATAATGGGCTTTTATTTAACTTTTTCGTTTTAAGAGACGGGATTATCGATGGGGTTTCCCCCCTATGGTTTTTTAATGTGTTTACAGACATTGTTAACGACTTCTTTTTTTCTTTTTTTTTTAAAAGAGTTTAATATGGTTTTGTTGTCTCGCGTGTGGAGCGGAGCGCGTCGTCAGTCGAAATAAATCCTCAAACTCGAAGGAGCATTCATGCAAACGTTATTAGGAAAAGATCTGTAAAGAAATATTAGACTCGGCGTTGCGAAGAGCGGAAGTAAAACTAAGGTATTTTCGTTCTCGGATGGAATTTCCGGTTTTATGCTGTGTGTGTGTGTGTGTGTGTGTGTGTGTGTGTGTGTGTATATAGGACGCTTTTGCCTCGCCTCCTTAATATAAAACTAAAATTTATAATGCACACACACACGCACATGTTTGGCTAACTTACATAAATGCGGCATTTTCATAACTTCATTTGTACATGGCAACATTTAATCTCACCTAAATAACCCTATAAATTAATCGGGCCTAACCAAACCTAACCTAGCCTAGCCTAATAATAATCAGGGAGGAGGGCCAGAAGTTGGCACAGCGCTCAGGTCAACTAATGCGGCCCGTTGCTCTAACTCCTGTATTACTATTACTAGTATCATCGCGATTCGAACCCACGACCTTACTGTCTTCACTTCGCGTATAGGGGAAAGGGTGTTACCCACTAACTACAGACGTTGGCCTAACCTAAAATTCACGTTATCCCTTTTTCATGATATTTAATGATTTTAAGTAAAATAAATGTCTGAATCTATGGCGACACACTAGAGGTGGGTCCAGATGGGGGAGGGGCTTAATTGAAGCAACGAGGCTTAATTTGGAGGCCCCATCCTGGTTAAACGAAATTAGGTAAAACGTTTGAATGCTTATGTCCACGTTGCTTCAATTAAGCCCCCTGTCTCCCCTCTGGATCCGTCTATGAACACCACTAATGTCACTATCCGCCCGATCGTGTGAGGATAAATAACGATTCGCAGATATTAATGACTTATTACTCGTTAGACTAAACTTATTCATTCGTGTCTTCAGCGTAACAGAATGATGCAAGATGATTTTCAGGTTTGATCCGAGGAACATTTGCCATTTCTATCCACTTTGAGTCCGTCTCAGTGAGCCTTCGTGCGTGGTTGAAGGTCATCAAATTGGACAACCGGCCATGCTTTCATCGACATAACCAAATCGACCCTCTTTCAATATCAAAGGAGCAGGCATTCCTTTGGTTGGTTAGCTGATTTGCTTAATTTCTTTACGACGTTACGATCATTGAGAGAGAGACTATTATTACCGCCCGTTTGTAAAATGAGACCAAATATTTGCGAACCATACTCAACCCGAAAGAATTATAGACAGAGGTCTCAACTAGGGTTGACAAGATACCGACATGATACTCCGAGCAACTCGATGCTCCTCACTGTATCTCCAGACTCTACTCCGTATTCCGCCTGTAAAATTTTTCTTCGCTCCAAATTAGCAGCTCCAAGCTTCAATCCATCCAGAAACAAAAGCTCCAAGCTTCGATCTACCCAGTAACAAAAGCTTGAAACTTCGCTCTAGCGTCTATTCTTGTTTTTAACGTATTGTGAGATTTCCATTGTAGTATTTGAATAAAACACAATAATGTCTGCGATAAAAGGAAGGAAACAAATAAAAAGAAAACAATCGGATGATGCATGACATCGCATCACAGTAAAATCACTAAAACAATTTTGAAGGAATTAGAAATCTACTAATTAAAGTGTATAAAACGTTAGATTTACAGAGCGCTTTCCTGAATCAACGAATGCAAAACCAACAAGGAGGAACAGCTCCCCTAATTCCTTTAAAGTAATCTTTATTATAGTTAAACAACTAGAACTTATTTTTCCGGATTTTTTTGCATGCAACTGTATACAGTATGTTGTATTAATGAAAAATAAATAAATAATTGAATAAATATCCACTTCTAGGTTTGATTTGAACATAAAAAAATCCATATTTTGTTAAGAAACGACAAAAATACAATCCTTCTATCCTATCTTTTCATCCCGAAAGGGATAAAGGAGAGAACTTATGGTACAAGATTACTTCCCACTCAATGTCATTTCCACTCCTTGGAAGTGGGAATACACAAAGTGAGAAATTCATATTTGATGAAAAAAAGTTTTTTCAATTGAGAAACTCGTAATTCCATTCTTATTCGCGGTAAAGAAATGAAATGAGAATGATTGATATTTCCAAACCTAGCCTTAACTTACCAACTTAACTAAACCTAACTAGGATTATTAAAGTGGGGAAACCCGTGGACGGGAATGAGAATAGCATGAAATGGGAGTGTGGCGTAAAACGCAATAATCAACCAATCAAATCTGGGTGGATCGATTTGTGAACTGACTTCTTTGAGATTCTCGCTTTTGAGATTCCTTACTTTTGGCCCAAGAATGGAAAGAGAATGACACTGACTACAAAGATCATCGTACAACTTTCCGTACCAACCATAAAATGACCAACCATAAAATGACCAACCATAAAATGACCAACCATAAAATGAAACTGGTTCAATGTGACTAAACTACGAATTAATTGAATTTAACTTTCTACATTATTTTATTTTATCCAAATTAACGCTAAATAATTGTCCCTATGAAGGTTAACAGTGGTACGACATATACCCGGAGGACAATAATGAATTCACGAAACGAAAGTCACTTAGAGCCTAATAAATTTCGATAAAGAGAAGAAATGATAACTATATTTCACAAAAATTTCTCAACCAATAGTTTTCAGTTCTATTAACAGACCCCGGGCTCAAAGCAACTAGCTCCGAGTTCCGCTCCAGCTTCATTTCATCCAGCTCCAGGCACCCTAGCTCTTGGCTTCCCTCGGCTCCGTAGTATTTGAAAATTTTTTGCTACAGGCTCCACTTCAAGGGGTCTACTCCGAGTTCCGAAGCAGTCCGGAACCATCCCTAGATTCAACACCGTTCCTCTGTTCCTCAGAATTGACGTTAAACAATATATATATATATATATATATATATATATATATATATATATATATATATATATAAATAAATTTAATTTTAAAGTATTGTACAGTTTTATATCAAGTTAAAACATCCCACGACGCAACAAAGGTATCGAAGAGCAGAACCATATATTTTTTAGAATATAAGATCTTTTATAAAAAATAATAAGTATCCTAAATTTCCTTTCGTACAGAATTGAAAAATCGAATTATATAAAATAAGACTGAGCGAAACCTTTTCTTTTTACATTACAACCTTTGTCCACCCATCTGCAGTCTTGGTGATATTCATTGACCTTCAGTAACTAACTGTTCAGTGACTTTTTAAAGTTCCTGAGAAAGACGCTGAGCAAAATCAGACGTATTATAGCAAGCATTTACTTGAGACTAAATAATAATAATAATAATAATAATAATAATGATAATAATAATAAGTGAAGAGGGTCAGAAACTGTCACACGGCTCAGGCCAACTAATGCGGCCCAATGCTCTAACTTTTGTATTATTATTACTAGCATCATCGGGACTCGAAGCCACGACGACCTTTAGTGTCTTTACTTCGCTTATAGCAGTTGTACTCATTGGGCGGCTCGCGAGCCAAATGTGCTATATATATGTGGCTCGCGAGCCGCCCAATGAGTACCACTGGCTTATAGGGAAACGGTGTTATACCCACTGAGCTACGGATGCTGGCAAAACTAGACTATTGATAAAAAGAATTAATAGGCTTAGGTTCTTTATTATTTAATAATTTAAAGCAAATTTTTAAAGTTAAAAATCCAGCAATTCACCTGATGAGAAATTAATAATCACCGGAAACTGTTGTCAAAATTACCTTATTACGATTTGTAGCATCGTAAAGAAGTAGAGTATCCTCTGGCATTGGTATGGAAGACGCAGAATTACCCCCCCCCCCCAATAATAATTTAAAGCAAATTTTTAAACTTAAAAATCCAGCAATTCACCTGATGAGGAATTAATAATCACCGGAAACTGTTGTCAAAATTACTTTATTACGATTTGTAGCATCGTAAAGAAGTAGAGTATCCTCTGGCATTGGTAGGGAAGACGCAAAATTAACCTCCCCTCCCCCCCAAAAAAAAACAGATTTTGAATCGTTGTAGAAAAGTGTCGACGGTATAAATAGACATTGAGAGTAGACCTACTTTATGCAAAAGTATTTGTATCTGGACAGAGTGAGTATCTGTTGAAATTTGAGAAATTTCTTGTTCAGTTTTAATTCTTTTATTGCGTGTGGACGTTATTTAAACTTTAAATATTCTATCTTTTAAATAACCCCATAGACAAAAGTCACAGGGGTTTAGATTTGGTGATGTTGGTAGCCATGATATTTCTTTATCATAAACCGCAGAGAATCTGTTGGACAGGACTCTTCCGTCAAAAGTATCGTGTAAATATCATGAACTGAGAAAACATCCCATAGAGCATGTTTTGCACTAAGGGGACTAATTTTGGACGTTTTCCAGTTTATGTACCGTTTTCTACAGTACATTACATACAGCATAGTAAACATCCTGTGCCCAAGTGACGAAAGTTATAATGTGGGTTAGGTTAGGTTAGGTTAGGTTATCAAGAACTCATTTTTGATCACTCATTTTTGATCTGAAAAGAAGCAAAAATAAATTATATGAAAAACGGTACACAAACTGGAAAAGGTCCCTAATTTTCCTCATGTGTAGAGAAGGTACAGTAAAAATTTCATACTTTTATTTCAGTTAATTAAAAAAATACTAACCTTTTAAAGTGTCACGTGTTCAAAAAAATTTACTTTATATATAAATTAATATAAATATTGATCTGCCAATAAACTTTTTCATTTTCATTTTCATTTTTAATTTAATTTTCATTTTCATTTTCAATTTCATTTTTATTTATATATAATCTATATATTACATGACTGAGACCAATTATTCGTCAATCATTTAATAACGAAATTTCCCCTTAATTAAAAATTAGAATTTATCTAAATTCTTGAAATTAAACTAGAAATTTAAATAAAAAAAATTAAAACTATTTTCTATATCATGAATTAAAAATGAATTAAAAATGAATTAAAAATGAACTAAAAATGAATTAAAAATGAAATATTAATTGTATCAGTATATTAAACCATTAAACGATAAACTTATGTCGTAAATTATATACAGGCAAAATCACCCATGTACATTTTGGGGCTGTTTAACCTTGTTCTTAATGCGGTGTACGTACAACTTTACGTGGGATCCGAGCTAATGGTCAGTACATCATCTGAACGCTGAGAACTGTCATCCATCCACCTACTGAATAGAGCTAACGTTGCTTAACCTCACTGATCTAACGAGAAGCGATGCTTCGACGTGGCCACGACGTAACCTGTGAGATAACGAGCGAGAGTGTAAATAAAACACCTTTTCACCGCGGTCATACAGGGTGATAAAAAAGTGTACAAAAATTTATTAAACACGATTTGGGGGGGGGGGCATTTTTTTATCACTCTGTACATTAAAAAAATCGTCTGTCTCATAGTTTCTTCTCCGTGTTAAACAAATATTAATATAATGATCAGTCAGTAAGGCCAGAAACTGGCACAGAGCTCAGGCCAACTAATGTGGTCCATTGCGCTAACTCTCGGTTTATTATTACTGACACCATCCGGGATCGAACCCCTGACCTCTTTGTCTTCACTTCGCTTATAGAGAAATGGTACAATCCAATGAGCTAGGGACGCTAACTTAAACAGGCGTTACTCCTGAATTAACTGCGTCGCTATCATTATTTATGAGTAATACACTGAATACAATATACTGTATACTATATATATATATATATAATTATATATTTATTTATTACAATTATATTACAATATATTACACTATTATATTACAATATATATATTACAATTATAATACAATTATTATTAATTTTTTTGTTTTTTAATCATCGTAATTTATTTGTTCCATGTAAATTAACAAGAATGTTGAGAACTTTTGCAACCAATATTAATTTTATTAATAAAGTTTTTAAACTGGCGTGGGAAGACGACCCTCTAGACACGTCCAATGATTACATTCTCGTGATTAAGATAAACGTAGAACTTTCTTTCCTAATTGTTTTGCGATATTCTATTGAACAATGAAGCACCGCTTTTCGAGTTTCATTTGAGGTTTTTTTTTGTTTTTGTTTTTTTTGCGAGTTTCAACGAGAAAGGAAAGCAGAATCCGAGAGTTTTGGTAATAAAAACGAGTTGAAAGAGAACTCACGCTATCCTAATTAAACAATTAAACTCTTTTAAAAACATTTGTTTGGATAACGGGTAATACCAAATACACAAACAGCTATCACTCAAATTTGATTTCTTTTTTTTATGTAGGAGGGAAAGTCCAAGGACGGACGCCCCCAAAAATAGATTATAATGAAGTGCAAATATATTTTGGTTCATACCTATTAGATAATTCCATATCTAACTCTAATTTACTTCTAAATAGAAAGATAAAGAAATAGATAGACGGGTAAATAAAGATATAATTAGATACAACACGAGTAGAGAGAGAGAGAGAGAGAGAGAGAGAGAGAGAGAGAGAGAGAGAGAGAGAGAGAGAGAGAGAGAGAGAGAGAGAGAGAAAATTAAATTGGACACGTAATTGAAGACGTAATAAAGAGGAAAAATTCTCAGTATCTCTTGTAATAATGACGAAAGTAATTAAAACCAGATAAGATCGTAGGTTTCATATACCTAAAATCTATTTTCAATTATTTTCATCCTCCAATAATCAATTAATCTTAATTGAAATTTGGGTTCAAATTAATGAATTAATGACGTAGAAATTAAGTAATTAATTTAGTAAGAAAATTCTTTGGCATTAGAACATTAGGGTATTCCTGCATACCTTCAGTTCCTAAGGGGATACCTCCCCCAAAGGAAATCTCTCATATCTGAACTTATACGTTTAAATACGTAAGTATTTTCTATTAAAACACTCCATTAGAGTAAAATTGATTCGTTTAACAATACACACACACGTTGAAGTGAAGTTTACTGACATGTAGTGAAATTTTTATGGATAAAAGTAGTATGAAAGTGTCGGGTTAAATTAAATTAAATTTTACGAGTGTGGGTTTGTATTCTATATTTTAAAAGTTAATTTAACATTTTCAATTAAGTCATTCGTTAGATTAAGAGAGGAAAAGATGGTGAATTCTGTTAAACAGTTTGAGTAACCATCACAATTGTATATGTTGCTGTAGTTCATTTAGTTAATCTTTTAGCTCGTAAATGACCCGTACTCCATGGGTACGTTTGTTATTTGACTGGATTGTTTAACCTCCTTCCCAACATCTATATAAGGTCGTATGACTCGCGGGGGGGGGGGACCTACAGCTTTACGTGGGATTCAAACCACTGGTCGCTACAGAATCTGAAAGCGGCGTGTGGTCTCCCATCTACCTATTCTACAGACCCAATGTCGTTGAACTTCGCTGATCGACGGGAAGCGGTGTGACGACATTGGTCACGACTAGGGCCGGCCCAAGGGTTTTTGGCGCTCTAGGGGAACTATGACTTTTGCCCCCCCCTCCTCCCACCCCCGACACTCACTATAGAGAAAAATGAGAAGTCTAGAATGAAATTTTATCTTTATTTACTTGACATTCGAAATGAACAATGTAAAAATAAAAAATATTTCTAGTGATTTTTTCTACTTTTCATTAATCCTAAAACAATTATAATACAGTAGACGCCGGATTTAGTGTCCCCGAATATTGTCTCTCGCCGCTTATAGTGTCTCAAAACTAGGAAACAGTTACTTTTATATGGTAATTGCTATGGATAGAGTGTCTCTGATTACGTTTATAGTGTCTCTTTTCAGCTAGTATAGTCTACTTGGCAGCTCTAGTTTACACTTGTATTTGTGATGCCGTGCTGTTTACAGGCTTACTAGATGGCCATGGAAGGAAAATGTTTTGTTTTAATGTAAAATGAACATAGTTTTGATGTTTCAGTTGAATTGTAAAAACAATTTTAATGAGAAATTGCATAATAAAGGTGTTTATGTTGTAAATATATTGATATACAGTACATATTCACTATTTTTAATCTTGCAACTCTCGAGAGACCAAATTGTGGATATAGTGTCTCATCGGATATAGTGTCCTTTTGGCTTGGCACTGAGTGGGACACTATAAACGGCGTCTACTGTACAAGATTTAGAACTTTGTTTGTCGTGCTTTTGCTTCCGCAAATTGGGCAATAAGTTGTGTGAGACAAAGTTTTGAAGCTATTTCGTGTTCTATCGAGATGGTAGCCAGTCCAACGAGTCTCTCTTGCACATGGAAGAACGAAGGTATGTCTTTATCAATTTTAACTTTGAAAAGCTACGCTCCCCACTAACAACAGAAACTGGAAGAGTCAAGAGCATTCGAAGAGCAATGAAGATGTTGGGCGACGCTCTTTTGAAGTTATGCCGTGACACATTTTAACTATATTTATATATACAGCCGTGCTCCACAATGTGAAATATAAAATATTTAACTCAACATCTGACATGGCAATGATGCACTGTTTTACAGGTACAATATTTGATACTTTTGTTTATAAGAGATAACATATTAATATATTGTTTTAAATAAAGAAAAAAATTCACTTCCATCTAATTTGACGTCTCTTAAAGCCTGGCGCCCTAGGTGACCGCCTAGTTCGTCTATATGGTCGGGCGAGCCATGGTCACAACGTAGCCTCTAAAGGTTAGTAAAGTTCAAAGAAACGAAGTATTAAAAAACCTAGTAAAATCTTTACTAATTTATATTTTGAGTGATGTATAGACAGATCTGAGTGAATAGATGAAAAATGTATGGAAATGAATTAAAGTTAAAATTAAAATTTATTGGAAGAAGAAAAGAAGAAGAAGAATTCAAGAAAGAAGAAGAAAAAGTTTGAGAACCGCTGCTTTAAACCAAAAGTACAGAATAAGAGTTATCATTATTTAAAGCCAAGTATATTAGTAACTAACTACACTTACATTACACCCTATTTGAGTGCCTTTTCTTACAACTAAACTGAACTTATACAAATATTTAGAAGTAGTTGTAAAAAAAAGTTGTATTTTACTACAATTATTATTATTATTATTATTATTTACGGTGAGACTTTACAATGGGACTTTTTTACAGTCTCACTGTAACTCAAAGAGTTAAATAATATATTATATTGTATGTATTATTTGGTACTTATTCCTTTCTCCCCCGCAATTTCTTTTTGCCCGGTTAGGTCGACTGTACGCCCTTGACAATTGGTTAGGTTAAGTCATGATATTTTCGTTAAAATATTCCACTTATTCCTTTTTCCCCACATTTCTGCATTGACGAAAATATCATGACTTAACCTAACCAATTGTCAAGGGCGTACAGTGTGACCTAACCGGGAAAAAAGAAATTGCGGGGGAAAAGGAATAAGTGCCTATATTTTAATTTAACTGTATTCTTGGCATCTAATGTATGTCTATTGTATTTTCACTATATATATATATATAATATATATATATTATATATAATATATATAGATAGATATGCATTGTATGGACAAACTGTATGTCTATATGTAGATATAGTTAAAATAATGGACGTACAAGGTGTGCATAAATTATCTTTAAAAATTCAACTTAAATTTGTGAAGGTAATTTATAGACACCCTGCGCAATCGCTGTACCATTCGTTTCAAAAGTTGGGATACACCACTGACCATAAGATAGATATGGTCCAGTGTATCCCGACCAACGGAAGTGATTGTATTTTAGGTGTCAAGAGTATGGGGGGAGTGGGGATAATTGTATAAGTTTTTCGTTTCATCCACATAAAATAGGATTTATAAAACCTATTATTTATCGATTAAAACTATTATAAAACCAATCAAGATTCTTGGGGTATTTTGTCAGATGATATTTTCATCTTTGCCTTTCCTTCTTTCCAAATAAATATTTTTTGGGGGGTTTTGGGGTTCAACGTTGGTGATGTGTGTATTCCATATTACCCGATCTACGGGGAAATTTGGGACCTTTTCCAGTTTGTGTACCGTTTTTCATATGATTTATTTTTGATTGGTCATACAACCGCCGTCGATTATAACAACTTTTTAAGAGAGGTAAGTTCTTGATAACGTAACCTAACCTAATCTAACGTAACGTAACCTAACCCAACCTTCTGTTTTACTCTATGCTGTGCCTAACAGAAGCAAAGAAACACTAGAAAGTTGCATAAAAGCCAACATTGTAGAAAACGGTACATAAACTGGAAAACGTCCGAAATTTGTAACAGTGGGTGGTGCTAGATGTAACGTTTGGTTGGTAAATTGTGACGAACGAATATTTCTCAGAAATTTGGTATAGTGTTCTTTGTGGACTAAAACAAATATTAGAATAAAAATTTAATATTAAGATAAACCAAATAACAAAAATCTCTTTAATAAATACAAAAACAGAAGGAGCGACAAAGGTTGACCTTCGTGAAGTGAGGCATCATCGCACGGAACATTTGAAAGATTGAAAGAAAACATTTCAATCATCAGATTCTAATCCGCATTTTTAACAAACGTAAGACCACGTTTGTGTGGCGAAAGAGCACGAAACACGCGATCACCCTTTAAATCTTCCCACTGAATCCATTTTTCATCAAATTTGGTCGAAGTGTGTGTGATTAACAACGAACGAGACACCACAACACTTTTTCAATTTGCCTCATCAATATTTCTTAAAGTTTTTACAAATTGGTGTTTAATTGCCTTTTGATCGTGATTTTAATTCAGGAGTACATCATTAAAAGTCTAGTTAGATACAAATATTTGAGCTTCAACTATGTTACAAAAGTGGCAGAAATAAATATTTAACGACTAGCAGAGACCCGCAAAACTTTTGCGGCCAAATTAGTAGGCCTTTATTGCAACATTACTGTCATAAATACAAGATTTCTACTTATTCTTTCACCAAATACTTTAAGAGAATCAAAACTGCTCACTCTAGAAAAAGCTACAGAAAGCTGTCCATGCGTAAAAACAGGCTTACGAATATAAATACAAAACATTTGTGGTCGAATTAGTATTTTTATGAAGGCAGGCCGAGAGCAATGTAGCAGAATTATAAAGACGCTATTGTCGATTGTAAGAAAATTTGGGAAGTCGGATCTATTTATTACGTTTACTCGAAATCCAAGATGGACTGAAATAGCTGAAAGCATTGAAGTTTATCAAAGGCCCGAAAATAGGCCAGATATTGTTGCGAGAGTTCTTCACGTGAAACTAAAAGGGCTGCTTCATGATTTAACAATAAAACATATACTCGGGAAGCCAAGTGCATTTCTGTGGTTCATGCAACTTCAAATTTCAGCTGGCGGAACCCGCCAAAAAGCGACGAGTTGAAGTTTCCCACATGACTCACACCACCCTCACACCATCCCCATACACCCCACACCACCCACACCTCCTCCTCGCCAAAATATGACGGGTTGGAGTTTCCTGCATGCCCCACACCAACCCCACACACCTCTCCGCCTAAACAGACCAACAGGAACATTTTTTTCTTCCATGAACTTTTTCTCTATCTGGCTTCATTTAAAAGCTGCTCCCGTGTGTCTGCGCACGTGTGTGCGAACGAAAATATAAATATCCTTAGGATCCTCCCAGAACAGGGACCTTTTCAATGGTGTAAGGATGAGTGCCCTACTTTAAGCGGTTTTCGAGAAAAACGCTGAACAGACAGAAACCCAGACAGAAGGACAGAAACTGCCTATTATTATTATTATTATTATTATTATTATCATTATTACAAAACATACTACGTGCAAAATATAATTTCCGTTGGTCGGAATGAACTTACACTGGTGCCACAACATGTTGAACCATAGTGCCAACGTTACAACTTACCCAGTGTTATAACTAGCCCCACTCTCCCTAACAATTACAGTAGATAAATACTTTGCATGATTTACTTACATTAACTGTAAAAGACCAAATTTACAGTGTTTTCTCATAAAGGAGCGCACTCCCACACTACGTAGGGGTGTGAGTGTGTCCAAGGGTCATCATTAGCCCGAGCATTAAAAGGATAAGCGGCTAACTCAACCCAACCCAGGAGCCAGCAGGTGGGAGCGAACCAGAGCCTCACCGCTCAGAGTCCGCTACCGTAATCACTGAACTACGTGGACGCTTCTTCATAAAGAAAGTTAAAAAAAATATGAAGATGAATTACTCGTTCTCATATGTTAACGAAAATTTTGGGGGGGCGGCTTACACTGTGTTCTGTTCCCTTCATAAATAAATAAATAAATGAAATTGTTTACAAAGGATATTTACGAGAGAGAGATATTTTCTCTGTTCTTCCTATGTTTTTTTTTTCTTTTTTTTTCTCTTTTTCTGCTGGCACTGTTGCATACAGTTATTGGATTTGAGATCTTTCTCCTTTACTCGTGTGCTTTTTACACCAAAATTCAGTATTTTTGTGGAAGGTTTTTATCATGAGAATAAAAAATAATGATGTCAGAAAATTGATATACATTTTAGAAGAATTTTTTCGTGTGTATATATACACATATATATACAGGGCGTCCCAAAAAAATGTATACACACTTTAACAGCTGATAGATCAATTGATGTTTCTTTCTTTCCAAGTTAAACCCATTAGAATTATAATGGCAGTCAGACTAAGCTTTGAACAAAGGAAATTCATTCTAAAATGCTACTGGAAGTGTGAAAACGCAGTTGAAGTGCAAAGACAGTTTAGGAGGGAGTTTCAAACAGATCCACCAACGCGACTTACCATCACTCGAATTAGAGATAAGTTTGAAGCCGATGGAACTGTTCAGAATGTCCACAAGAAGCGTTCCGGAAGACCACGGACATCGACAAGCCCCACAAAGCAAGAAAGAGTACTGGAAACGTAGCACCAAAGTCCAAGAAAATCTGTGCGGCAAGCGAGTCGTGAGGTAGGAATTTCAGAATCGTCTGTCCAACGCATTTTGAAGCGCTGTCATGGAAAAGTTACATTCCAAGATTAGTCCATGCTATTAATGAAGATGATCCGGACCGAAGAGTGGAGTATTGCGAGTGGTACTTGGCACGATGTGGATGTGGATTGGACGAAGGGGTTTCGTAGAATACCCTCCGCGTTCACCAGACCTCACACCACTAGACTTTTTTTTATGGGATACTTAAAAGACAAAGTCTACGCTATAAAACCTGCAACAGTCGCTGAATTGAGAGCAGCCATTGAACGAGAATGCACACAAATACCAAACGAAATGTTTCGTGATGTTTGCGATTCCATTGCTTCGCGTTATCAGCAGTGCCTGGACCAGAACGGACGTCAGTTTGAAAACAGGCGTTGACAAAACAATTAAATAATGTCTGTAGATTCTATTACATTTTGAAAATGAATGTATTTTAATAAACACTGCCTTTATAAGTATTTAAAGTGTGTATACATTTTTTTGGGACGCCCTATATATATATATATATATATATATATATATATATATATATATATATGCCTCGGTGGTGTAATGGTTAGCGTCGATGACTACGAATCCATCGGCCCCGGTGACGGTAGGAGGCTCGCAGCAAAACCCAGTTGTTCATTCTTCTACACAATAAAAAAATGGTTGGTAGATAAATGGGTACCCTGGGTAGCCTAGTGGTTAAGACGGTGGGCTGCTGGTAGGGCGTGGTTCGGATTCCACGTTAAACTGTAGGTCTAAGGTGGAGTGACAAGCTTGACCCTCGTCAGAATTAACAATTCGGGCGGAAGCGTAACCAAGGTAACCAAGGTATATATATAGGGTGGGCCGTAAGTTTCCATACATAGGAAAAATAAACATTTTTTTATGGACAACCATTTTTATTTATATAATATGCTCTACATGGTTGCCATTGTTTTGAAAACACATTTCAATACGTGTTCCCCACTGTTGATGAACACGCATTAGCACAGTTGACGTTATGCTTGTAATGGCGTTGGTGATACGTTCCTTTAGATGATTTATGTCTCGTATCTTTTCCTGATACACCATGGCCTTCAAGTGCCCCCAAAGATAGAAATCAAGGGGGGTGAGATCTGGGGATCTGGGAGGCCACTCCACAGGACCACGCCGACCAATCCAAGCATCCGGAAACTGCTGCTGATCCAAATACCGACGCACGTGAAGACCATAATGAGGTGGAGCTCCATCTTGCTGGAAGTAAACTGGGAAGTTACCTTCCTCGTTTAGCAGGGATGGGAAAATCTCTTCTTGCAACATGTTAAGATACCTTTCGGCATTAAGATTTCCACTGACAAAATTGGTCCAATAATTCTGTCACCCCATATCCCGGCCCACACCATCACTTTACCGGCACCTTGCATCTTCGTCGGACTCAGCCAGTTAGGGTTAGCATTACTCCAATAACGTATGTTTTGCCGATTAACCTCTCCATTGACGTAAAAATTTGCTTCATCAGTAAACAAGATCTTACAAACGTATATTCTTAGGGTATCTGAAACATAAAAACAAACGTTTAAATTTTCCTATGTATGGAAACTTACGGCCCAGCCTGTATATATATATATATATATATATATATATATATACACCTTGGTGTGTATATATATACACACACCTTGGTATATGCGCCTCGGTGGTGTTGTGGTTAGCGTCGCTGACTACGAATCCATCGGCCCTGGGTTCGAGACCCGACGGCAGCCGGCGCGCAGCAAAACCCAGCTGTTCATCCTTCCACTCAATAATGAAAGTGGTTGGTAGATATATATATACATATATATATACACACACAGGGTGTACATAAAGTGAGGATCTATTTTTGTGAAATAATTATTTTTTTCTATTTTTCTTTTCAGAAGCCCTTAGAATGAATACAGAAGAGCGTGTGGCAATAGTAATTTGGCGAATCGAGGGAAAGAAATACAATGACATCAGAGAGAAGTTTAGAAGGAGATTTCATAAGCCGGGGCCAATAGACAAGACAATACGAAAATTGGTGAACAAATTTAAACGAACGGGATCTGTAAATGATGACAAGATCAGGACAACCGTGTATGTCAGATCTTACCGTGAATGCAGTACGCGGAATTATCACTGAGGAGCCACGTACGTCCGTTCGTGCTGCATCACACAGACTCGGCCTCCCGACGTCATCTGTGCACAAAATTCTGAAAGTTAATTTGCGGAAGAAAAGCTATCATTTGCAGTTTTACATGATTTACATGAGGAAGATTTCCCTCGACGAAGTGCTGTGTGTGCTGATCACGTAGAACAAATCTGGAGTGATAATTTAATGGACAACATTCTCTTTAGTGATGAAGCCACTTTCCATACGTGTGGAAAAGTAAATCGCCATAACTGTCGAATTTGGGCAGATGAAAGACCGAATGATTTCGTCCAAAATTGGGAAAGAGACTCACCTAAAGTTAATGTCTGGATGGTTTATGGTCCTTTTTTCTTTGCTGAAGCTACAGTTACGGGGCTTATTTATCTGGACATGTTGCAGCAATTCCATGAACCTCAGCTGATTGGGGATAGGATTGTTAGTACCGTCGTCTATCAACATGATGGTGCTCCTTGTCACTATGCCAAAATTGTTCAGGATTATCTAAATGGACGTTTTCCAAATCGCTGGATCGGACGCGGAAGCAACAGACCTTGGCCAGCGAGATCACCAGATTTAACCCTTTAGATTTCTTTGCATGGGGCTTTATGAATCGCACGTCTATCAGACAAAGATTACGAGTCTTGAAAACTTACGTACGTATACGAACTGCTGCAGATAACATAACCCCGCAAATGCTCCAGAATGTGTTTAGAAATGCTGCGGAACGATTTGAGCTGTGCAGGGATACTGATGGGCGTCACGTCGAATCCTACTCTTAATTATTTAATAAATGTTACCACTTTATCATTTTATGGTTGAATTCCATATAATTTCCAAGTGCTTCACAAAAATAGATCCTGACTTTATGTACACCCTGTATATATATATATAATATATATATATATATGATGAATAAAACCACGAAGGAAAGGAAACACAGAATGGTGCTCAAGCGCTTTCGTCTAATGACATCCTCAGAACACTGAAGTACATAGAGGGTTACAGCCTATATATACCGTAGGTTACAGAAAAAAAAAAATCTATACCTATATATATATATATATATATATATATATTAATATATATATATATATGTATGATGGAGATAAAAAAAAAATTAAAAAATTATTAAACATTAAAGGATTGTGGGAGGAGCATACAAATTTGTAAGGAAAAACTACCGATTTTTAGCACAAGATTAGCACAAGATCAAATTAATTGTTTCCAACCAATGTTATAGAAAAAACAAAATAATAAAATAAAAAAACAAAAAACAAATTTATACTGGAAATCTGCCCGGGTTTTAGCACTTTGCCCTTCTTGTTTAGGTTCGATATATATAAAAATAAATTTAAAAAAAAATTCAAGTTATTTGAGTAGCATACAAGTTTACCAAAGATTTAGCGTTCTACCCTTCTTATCTAAATCTGTTCTGAAGGAATTCAAACAACAGGACCGAGTTGAAAAGACCTTTGCTTATGTTGAAGTTATTTGTGAGTTGGATAATGGCAGACTCAAGAATATTTCTATTAACAATGTTGCTGGAGTGAAATAAAACTGAAGCATTATTCCAATCAATACAGTGGGATAACTCTGACAAATGGATAAAAGGGCATTGGAATAATGCTTCAGTTTTATTTCACTCTAGCAACATTGTTAATAGAAATATTCTTGAGTCTGCCATTATCCAACTCACAAATAACTTCACATAAGCAAAGGTCTTTTTCAACTCGATCCTGTTGTTTTGAATTCCTTCAGAACAGATTTAGATAAGAAGGGTAGAACGCTAAATCTTTGGTAAACTTGTATGCTACTCAAATAACTTGAATTTTTTTTTAAAATTTATTTTTATATACATCGAACCTAAACAAGAAGGGCAAAGTGCTAAAACCCGGGCAGATTTCCAGTATAAATTTGTATTTTTTAAAATTTTATTTTATTATTTTGTTTTTTCTATAACATTGGTTGGAAACAATTAATTTGATCTTGTGCTAAAAATCGGTAGTTTTTCCTTAAAAATTTGTATGCTCCTCCCACAATCCTTTAATGTTTAATAATTTTTTAATTTTTTTTTATCTCCGTCATATATATATATATATATATATATATATATATACATTCAACTGCAAAGAACACGCAGTATAAATAACGTAAAGAACGACGCTTGTATAGGAGATATTCCGCGCAAGACGAGAGAGAGAAAACGGAACAAATGAAAAAATGAAGTAACCACCTGGAATCGAACCCGGATCTTCCGATTGCCGGTCAGACGCGATACCATTACACCATGGACTTCACTCTTCCAAATGCCGTAATTCTTCTACATACTCGCAGAAACCAATGCCCCAAGGGGGCACCCCTCCCGCATGCCGTAACATTATATACATTCAACTGCAAAGAACACGCAGTATAAATAACGTAAAGAACGACGCTTGTATAGGAGATATTCCGCGCAAGACGAGAGAGAGAAAACGGAACAAATGAAAAAAATTGAAGTAACCACCTGGGAATCGAACCCGGGATCTCCGATTGCCGGTCAGACGCGATACCATTACACCATGGACTTCACTCTTCCAAATGCCGTAATTCTTCTACATACTCGCAGAAACCAATGCCCAAGCGTCGTTCTTTACGTTATATATATATATATATTTTTTTTTTCTGTAACCTATATATAGGCTGTAACCCTCTATGTACTTCAGTGTTCCTGAGGATGTCATTAGACGAAAGCGCTTGAGCACCATTCTGTTTCCTTTCCTTCGTGGTTTTATTCATCATAAATATTTTTCACGTGTTACTTTCGTGAAATAATTTTCATATATATATATATATATATATATATATATATATATATATAGACGACGTAAGTATACTGCGTGTTTGCAGTTAAAATGTATATAATGTTACGGCATGCGGAAGGTGCCCCCTTGGGCATTGGCTTCTGCGCGTATGTAGAGGAATTACGGCATTTGATTTAGTGAGGCCCGTGGTGTAATGGTTATCATATCTGACCGGCAATCGGAAGATCCCGGGTTCGATTCCCGGGTGGTTACCTCATTTTTCATTTGTTTCGTTCTCTCTCTCTCTCTCATCTTGCGCGGAATATCTCCTGTACAAGCGTCGTTCTTTACGTTAATTATACTGCGTGTTTGCAGTTAAAATGTATATAATGTTACGGCATGCGGGAGGTGCCCCCTTGGGGCATTGGTTTCTGCGCGTATGTAGGGAATTACGGCATTTGATTTAGTGAAGTCCGTGGTGTAATGGTTATCATATCTGACCGGCAATCGAAGATCCCGGGTTCGATTCCCGGGTGGTTACCTCATTTTTTCATTTGTTTCGTTCTCTCTCTCACATCTTGCGCGGAATATCTCCTATACAAGCGTCGTTCTTTACGATATATATATATATATATATATATATATATATATATATTATGTGTGTGTGTAGAATATCATGAATGAATACACATGATTTTGCATAATGCTAAAATACTTCCACAGGATTCGAACTAAGTGTCTCTTGAGTAGAAGACGAGGGCGCTGCCCATTGCGCTACGACAAGGTAAAAGTTAGTACAACCTACAACCTGGTGCATATTTTAGTCCCCGAGGGAACCCATAACTCTTTCGCGTCTATAGGTGTTTTCCCTAATAGCCCCCCCCCCCCCTGCACTCGAGTAAGGGAGGTTGGTGAGGGGATCCAAAGATGGAATATCATGCCTGATCACGCACGATTTTGCATAATGCTACTTCAGAGTAAAAGTCTGTCCAAACTGACGCATATTTCAACATCCGAGGGAACACATAATACTTTTGCGTCCAGAATTGTTTTTCGTATTGCCTACCCTGCATTAGAGGTCATAGTGGCATATAATATTATATATATATATATATATATATATATATATATATATATATATATACGGGTGCGGCAAAAGTAACGCCCTTTTAATAATTGTATCTTTATAGTTTTATACAGTATAATTTTTCAGTTTTATATTGTATCATTTTGTTTCTTTTATTTTTACAGAAATTCTGAATAAATATGGCCTTGCGATTGACGAGAGAACAAAGAGTGAAAGCAGTTAAACATTATTACCAAAACAATAACAATGGAGCTAAAGCCACTCGTTTGTTATCAGAAGAATTTAACATTCGACAAGTGCATAGCCGCAATATCATAAGTCTAATTAGGAAATTTGAAAGAACCGGAAGCGTAAGTGATGCCACAAGATCAGGGAGGCAAGTTTCAGCAACAACCTTAGAAAAGTCCGATGAATTAAGAGATTCATTGTTGCACACTCCTCAAAAATCCAGTAGACGTCTTTCTACAGAGTTGGGTATCAGTGACAGAAGTGTCCGTAGACTCTTAAAGAAGAACAAGATGAAGCCTTACATCTCTCGCGTGTTACAGAGCTTGCATGATGGAGATACAGATAGACGATTAGAGTTTTGCGAAAATTTCCTGAATAAAGTCAATGAAGATGAGACCTTTCTTGATAAGATATGGTGGTCAGATGAGGCAACATTCAAATTGAACGGGCATATCAATCGCCATAATTGTGTGTACTGGAGCGATGTTAAATCACATGTTATCTTGGAAAAAGACGTTAACCTACCAGGAGTGACAGTTTGGGCAGCCATCTCTTCCATGGGGATAATAGGCCCGATATTCTTTGATAGTACTGTTAATCAAGATAATTATTTACAAATGCTGCAAACTGAATTCTGGCCGAGAGTTAGAAATCAGAATGGAATTTACTTTCAACAGGATGGTGCGCCACCCCACTATGGTTACTCGTTAGGGAATGGTTAAATTTAAATTTCGAAGGGAGGTGGATAGGACGACGTGGAGCAATTGAGTGGCCAGCACGATCGCCAGACCTAACACCACTGACTTTTCTTGTGGGGTGTACTGAAAGATCTTGTTTACAAGGTCAAACCGAAACACTTCCTGAATTAAGACAAACAATTCGTGAAAAATTTACTACAATTAACGTAGAAATGTGTCAAAAGGCTTGTAGAAATGTTGCTGGTAGGGTTCAGTGTTGTATTGAACACCAAGGTGAGCATTTTGAACATGATCATTAGGTTAGTAAATGTATGTAGAGTACATTTTTTTAAGGTGTATTGAGCCAACCACAAAATTAATTAAATTCCAGTTATTTTTTAGTTTTTACTGAGAAAGTACTTATTATTTTTCTTAAAATGCTGTATTTTTCTTAAAACCTTATTATTTCTCTTAAAATGCTGTAATTGATTTATTTCCTTCAATAAAAGAGAATAAACTAAAAAGGGCGTTATTTTTGCCGCACCCGGTATATATATATATATTATATATATATATATATATATATATATATATATATATATATAAATTATTTCACGAAAGTAACACGTGAATAATATTTATGATGAAATAACCACGAAGGAAAAAGGAAACACAGAATGGTGCTCAAGCGCTTTCGTCTAATGACATCCTCAGGAACACTGAAATAAATAACAAGTTCGAGACTGTATATAGGTCACAATATATATATATATAATATATATATTAATAGTTTCCCACGTGATTTGTTATAGGTATCATGCTTTGAAGATGAAAAATGAGAGATTGGATGAAAAATAAAAGTATGTCACATTTAACCTTGTCGTTTTTTTTTCACTGAAGGTTGCGTTGAATGCATTATGCAACGGTTGTTGTACAATGAACCTGTTGAAAGCTAAAATTTATTGACTCTCTTCGGTACTGTTTGGACTATAAATCTCGATGTAAAGAAGGTTGATAAACCATTTGGAGAGTCAAAATGACTTAACATTTTGTTTTTGCTGCATACAGTTCAAAACACACAAAGAAAAACATGAAGAAGAAAAGTAGTTACGGAAGGTACAGAGTTGTTACAGTTAACGAAGACCCCTAAGATCTACTCGAGGCGATCCCAAGAAAGAAAAGGATTAGAGAGAGAAGAGAGAGAGAGAGAGAGAGAGAGAGAGGAGAGAGAGAGAGAGAGAGAGAGAGAGAGTTCTTCCTCCGATAGCCACTGTTAAGAGTTAGTAAAAAAAATATTGAAAACAATAGTTTCAGAGTTCGTTCACACCATTCGTACACATATCTCGTATAACCAGTCACTCATTAAAGGAAAGTGTGAAGTAAAGGATTCCAAGAAACACTAGACTACTTAATCTAATCTACCCTAAGCTAATCTACCCTAATTTAATTTGCACTATTTTTTTTTTAAGGATTTTTTTTGGGTAATAAGATAAATAATTACCGTGCCTCTACGCCTCTACGAATCTTCCTACAATAAGATAGAGCGCGCATGCGCAAAAACAGAAACAGTTTAGAAATTTTATTTTATCTAATAAAATAATGAACTTACTACTTATCTACATTAAATACTCTAGTTCATCATGATTTCTCTAAAAACTACTACAATTCTATCTCCATGTCGTGCCCTTTAACTTGAACTCATTCGAAGGGTTTGACTTCAATTTCTACCAACATGGTATCATTTGAGAACTCCCAGTAGTCCGGAACCAGATCCAGTCATTGCTTCCTACTACGTTTATTGGCAGAAGGAAATATTACTACTTCTACTCTATCCAAACTGACCTTGCCTGTAAGCACCTCTTACTATATTTATTGGCAAAAAGGAACATTGCTGCTACTATTCTATCCAAACTAACCCAGACTGTAAGCACCCCCCTTTAACACTGGCTGGTAAAAAAAAAGAATAGAAAATATAACATAAGTATTTGGAGGTTTTAACTCCAGGAAACTCCCATCAATGACATAAAAAAATAGTGTGAGAAAGTAAAAACAAAATTCTCACTTGAGAACTCCCAGTGCTCTCATACCAGACCCGACCACCGCCTCCTACAAAATTTACCAACAAAAGGGAACCTCACTAACCCCAGCCCCAATCCCTACCAACTCCTTCGTAACCCTCCTTTATATTCTTTTGCGGGGGTTTTGATTCCCAAACGTTCTCATATTGACAACACCCACTGCTCTCAAATCAGACCCGACCAGCACATCACTCTTAAGAAGAAGAAGACCCAGTACAAGGCCTAGTATAAGTGACTGATCTCGTACTGTATAATGAAACCCACACCATCGTCTCTGTCTGTCTTATTCGTATAAATGATCGTGCAACATTAACCCTTTGGCGCACATTGTTAATTTTACTAATTTTATTCTGGCTAATGCCAGACGATTTTATTCAGTCTCGCAAAAAACCTCTGCGCAATAAAGGGTTAATATGAACCTCGAATCCGATAAAGAAAATACGAGAAACAAAATAGAGTATGTCAAGTTCCAGAATTTATGAAGTGTCTCTCATCAACTCATTCTACCAACATGTCTCCGCCATCCATACGAGTATCGCTACTTCGAATTTCATTAATCTACAAAGGACGCAATATAGACTGCTCAACTCCTTGAATACACATTATCAGGGACGACAGAAATCTAGATTTTGTTCATATGATAGGCAAGAGTATGATATAATAAGACTTAATTTATAGGCAATATTACTTCTTGGCGGAAATGGAGATAAACCGCCGCTTGTGCATCAAAGTTGGAAGGAATGCTTTGTCATATTAGATAAAAGACGGATTTGCTTTGTAATATGGAACATTAGGATTTAACTAATATCTCTCTCTCTCTCACTCTCTCTCTCTCTCTCTCTCTCTCTCTCTCTCTCTCTAATTATTTAGGTGTATATGTATATGCGTATATCAGTGCTAGTAAAAGAATAAATTAACATTTTGTATAATAATGAATGCTTTTCAATAAATTATGTTAATAAGTGGGACGTGGAACAGATATTTGGAGAGAGAAATGATGTAAATTTATATTTGCTTACTTTCATGCATATCTGTGTTTTCAATAAATAAAGGTTCCATGTATGCAGTTGCTCAAGAGGAGTGAACAACAAGCACTTCCATTTAGCACTGTATAATGAGCAAACCTTCTCTCTCTCTCTCTCTCTCTCTCTCTCTCTCTCTCTATATATATATCTATATTATATATATATATATATAACTGCAAAGAACACGCAGTATAATTAACGTAAAGAACGACACTTGTATAGAAGAACATTCCGCGCAAGATGAGGAGGAGAACGAACAAATGAAAAAAATGAGATAACCACCCGGGAATCGAACCCGGGATCTTCCGATTGCCGGTCAGATATGATAACCACTACACCATGGTCCTCACTCGATCAGAAGTCGTAATTCTCCTACATACGCGCAGATGTAGGAGAATTACGACTTCTGATCGAGTGAGGACCATGGTGTAGTGGTTATCATATCTGACCGGCAATCGGAAGATCCCGGGTTCGATTCCCGGGTGGTTACCTCATTTTTTTCATTTGTTCGTTCTCCCTCCTCATCTTGCGCGGAATGTTCTTCTATACAAGCGTCGTTCTTTACGATATACTGTATATAAAGGGTGATCCAGAGAAATGGGACTCAAAAGAAACCCCTGTAACTCTTAAAGTATAAGTCCTTTTATAAAATCATACGCATCATTCGAAAGAGGATAGTTACAAGTTTGTACAGGATTGTATAGGTTTTGACAATACAAGACAAAATAAGATACAAAACAAAATAAAAGTGTTAGTTAAAACTAACCCTTCAAGATGACTGCATGGACTGTGGAACAGCTGCGTTTCATAACTGAGCAATATTATGAGCATGGAAGAAGTGTAGTTTCAGCTCAAAGATCTTTCAAGACAAATTTTCAGATGTCAAAATCACCTTCTAAGAAAGTAATCCGTCGGTGTGTCAGAAATTTTTCCCTAACTGGTAGCATTGGAAAAAGAAAACCAACTGGAAGAGTGCGCACAGCAAGGATAGACGAGATCATTAACAGAACTCATGAAATTGTACAGGATAATCCTAACATAAGCATCAGACGTGCTTCTCAGCTGTTAGGAGTTGGATATGGAACAACAACACACCGTATATTCAGGCAAAATTTAATGCTCTTTCCATATAAAATTCAAACAGTGCAACAACTAAACGATGGAGATTTCGCACGAAGACGACAATTCTGTCAATGGATCCAACAGAAGGTAAATGACACCACCAATTTTCTAGCAACTTTGATTATGTCAGACGAAGCCCATTTTCACTTGAATGGAACTGTAAACAAACAAAATTGTCGTTTCTGGGCAACAGAAAATCCATTGAATATTACCGAAGTCCCGTTGCATAGTCAGCGTGTAACTGTTTGGTGTGGTCTTACTGCATCTCAGATCATAGGGCCGTACTTTTTCGAGGATTCCACCGGAAACACGGTCACTGTAAATGGTGATCGCTACGAAAAAATGTTGACCGATTTCCTTATTCCTAAATTAAGAGATCTTTGTCTAGAAACCACTGGTTCCAACAAGACGGAGCTACCTGCCATACCACGAGGAACTGCATGGCAGTTTTGCGTCAAACGTTTCCAGGCGAGTTAATCTCAAGATTTGGAGACGTTGAATGGCCCGCAAGGTCTCCGGATTTTTCTCCCTTAGATTATTATCTCTGGGGATATTTAAAGAGTAGGGTCTACAGAAATAACCCAACGACCTTGCAAGAATTGAAGGCCGCCATCACAAATGAGATACAGGCCATACCACCGCACACTCTTGCAAAAGTGATGCAGAACTTACAAGCGAGAACACTGGAATGCTTGGCAACTAATGGAGCACATTTGAAAGGAGTCATTTTTAAAAAATAAATATTTCATAATAAACTTGTAACTCTACTCTTTCGAATGATATATAGTTTTTATGAAAGGAATTAAATATTAAAAATATTTGGCTTTTTTTTATGGGTTTTAAATATACACGTTTGAGAAGCTTAAATAATCCGTGAAGTTCCTTGTGCAGTAGCACACATTCGAAGTGCCACAGTGCCATGCAGCGTAACTTTGCAATTAGCGCTGTAAACGCTTTACGACTTTTTTGTTTATTTAAGTTTAAAATCGATGAGGAAAGAGTTAAAAAATGCTAAGTTTAGGATGGTTCGGGAAAAAAGTTAATTTTGTAGTAATATTTTCATATATATATATATATATATATATATATGTAAATAAAGCTGTATTTATACTAGGGTTGCACCGATAAGCAAATTAGCCGATTACCGATTACCGATTAATCGGCCTAAAATAATCGGCCGATTACCGATTAATCGGCCGATAATTCTTTTTATATACTGTATAAGTTTATAGCACTATATGGTTAGGGTACTGAATTACGCCGCTTATACCTATTATAGTGGTAAATAGGAGCACACAATATAAAACGTAGGCCTAATATCTAATATTTTTTTATCTAATATTAATCTAATATTTTTAGAACTATTTACATATTCTAATTCTTTAATTTCTTTTACAGATTAAATTAAGCATTTTAATGAAAGTTGCCAAGAAATTTTATATTTTTGTTACAAATTTAAATAACATGAAGCCCTTATGGCTCCAAGCATTGCGTGGAAATACTTTAAAGTAGATAAAAATAACAAAATTATTTGCAAATGCACCCTATGCAATGTTTCCATCTCAAATTTTGTTTATCGTTAGAGAGTAGGTTAAGGCCACTTTTGTTTTGCAACAGGAAAGCTTAAATGGATTCTTTTGTTCAGTAAGGTACAATAATTTTTTTGTTTTAATAAATGGAGTGATAATGGAGTAAATTAATTCAATAATACTCTGCCTATTATTCTCCAAACAATGCAAATTGGTAGAAAATATTTAATAAAAAACAAGCAAAATATTATTTAAGTTCATTCCATGTCTAGGATAACTGAAATTCTTAAACCAGGGATGCAATTTCTGTAATGTAATAAACAAAGATGACCGAGTATGAAAACCGATTAATCGGCAAAAAAAAGCCGATGCCCGATTAATCGGCAAATGGCCGATATGGCCGATTACCGATTGTCAACCGATTAATCGGTGCAACCCTAATTTATACATGCTATTGCTCTTTGGTTGCATTTCCCACTGACAGCAAATCATTTTGCTTCTAAAGATCAACTTCGAAACTGCATTGCAAGAATATTCTCATACATTAATGATAAGGAAGCACAAGAAGAAAGGTTAAATGCCATTGAGTCGTTGATCACTGCACGGATTCCATGCCTATTTTGGACTAACGTCGCGTGAAAAGAAGTTAACTATAATTTGTAAAATTACAAGGAAATCTCGCTTTCAATTTTCTTTCCTGATCAGTATACCTCTGTTTTAAGAAGGTTTAAGAAATCAATATACCTCTAAAATTATAGCCCTCACATTCATTTATATATATATATATATATATATATATATATATGAAGTTAACATGCATCCATATATATATATATATATATGTGTGTGTGTGTGTGTGTGTGTGTGTGTGTGTGTGTGTTGCGCACATTAAAGTTAAATTCCATCTTACCGTGTTATAAGTTAAATACGATTTGAATCATTTATACGTATTCCTAATTTTTTCCTACACGTGTATTAAAAAAAAAAATTTTGAAAGTGTGGTTTACTGTTTACTTTTGTACAGTCACCCTTTTTAAAATCTTTAAAACAAGATCTACACACACACACACACACACACACACACACACACATATATATATCGCTCACACAGATGTTTGCTAAGAATATTATGCCTGATTTGTTTGTGTAACGTTGGGCTTCACATCTATTGGATTTGAAAATACTTTCAGCAAATAGAACATATTCATCGTAGAAAAATTTGTTCGTAATCAAATACATCGATTTTGGAGTGGCGATGATACATTTCATATTTATACAAATGAATTTGTGCAGTAGTTAAAAGCTTTTTCGCCGTAATTATTCTCGTGTGACTCGATGGTATATGACGTGTCGGCAAATGAGCACAAAGGAGGAAGTGGGTGTATTAATACAAGTGCAAATGCCTTTAATTTCCCTAAATAGCTGTTAACATAGGAAATTTATTCATTTTGTAGGTTTTTTATTGTTTTATGAATTCCTTGCATGCATGAGAGGTAGATTTAACTATTGTACGTTGATATAATATATATATAATATATATATATATATATATATATATATATATGTGTGTGTGTGTGTGTGTGTGTGTGTGTGTGTGTGTATATATATGTGGAATGAATTTCACACTTAAACACGTGAAATGAATGAATGAATGATGCAAAATCACAAAGGAAAAAGAAAAAATAATTCCAAGGCCTTTCGTGTTATTCAGCAGTACACCCATTCCCTGACGAGGTGTACTGCTGAATACACGAAAGGACTTGGAATAATTTTTTTCTTTTTCCTTGTGTGTTTGCATCATATACTATATATATATATATATATATCAGTGGCGACTCGTGACATTTTTGTTCAGGCATGCAATGTTATGGAATGGAAGAAAAACATCCGCCTAACCCTCTTGCCCAAACTTTGCATATTGTTTACATAGAACTTAGCAAGTTAAAGGTGTTTTACAAACTTTGGGACCTCTTTGAAGGAAAGTTCATTTAATGTTAGGCTTAAATATGCGAACAAAAAATTAGACATATTTATATATAGTAGTTACCGAATTGATCTAAAGAAAAAGATACAAATTTAAAATTTACCTTAAATAATTGTGAAGCATTATTTGAATTGAAATTCTGCTCTCCTAGTTTTCCTGCAAAATTCTTCGATGACCAAATTGTAAAAGTACTCTCGATTCTCCATAAGCTTCTTGAGGAAATTTTTTTCAATTGAAATTAAGGCAAGATTAGATAGCCTTTCTTCACTTTGGGAACTCCGTAAATAACTTTTAATTCTTTTAAGCGCAGAAAATGATCGCTCAACACTTGCTGTCGATATTGGTATAGTTAGAATCAAATTCGTCAATTTATATATTTCCTTAAGACCTTTGTGCATTTCGCTTTCCAGTAGATATTTTAGGAGCTCAGCAACATTCTTTTTGGCAAAAGATTTGTGCGAATATAAAACACACAATTCAGAACGGAGACGAGGAAACTCAAAAAATGAATTGTAGCTTCTTTTCAAAGATTCAAAAGCTCTCTCTGGGAAAGTAACATCATATAACTCAAATTTTTTGCAATCTAAAAGCTCAATGAATTCCAATTTTTCCATTGAACTGAAACACTCTTTCATTTGAAGAAGTATATTATCGAATATTTCATGAAATAGTTGACTATACTTCTCTTGTGGAGAAAGACTCTGTTTCCTTTTACATACAGGTTCACCACATCTTTCTGTTATCAAGTCCCACATATCTGCAAATTTTGTATCCCTTATTTGTTTGATTTTTTTCATAGTGCTTTCAACGGTGATTGAGCTATACACAGTATCCATAGATTTTGTTTGCAGCACATTAAATAGATATTCAGTAAAAGGAAAAATTGAAGAAAATACTTCTAATAAAAAATTAAAATCGAAAGTATCGATACCAGCAAGCAATCCGCGTGCACTATTTTTGTTTTTTCATCAAATTTCTTTGGGTTTTCAAGAATGCTTTTTAAAAGATCTATTATATTCTTTATTTTCCTTAACTCTTTCAACTAGACGAGATGAATAGTTCCACCGCGTTGGAGCCAGTTTAGGGAAACGCTTTCCAACAACTTTGTCAAGCATTGAAGTTCGCTTAGTTGAACTGCTGAAAAATGATGACAAACTTCCTAATACTGAAAAAAAATTATTACATTCGGAAATTTCAGCGACAGCTTGGGATAAAACAAGGTTAAGTTTATGGGCGTAGCAGTGAAGAAAAATAGCCTCTGGTACAGTTTCTCTAATCTTTGTTTGTACTCCATTAAGATCGCTCCCCATAACAGCAGCACCGTCGTAGGTTTGAGCAACTAATTTTTTCAAACAGCCCAGTTCACCTAGTTGCCTTATAGATAAATCAGAAATCGCTCCTGCACTTCTATCATTGCTGACGTCATTGAATTTTATAAATCGTTCACAAATCTCTCCATGTTTATTAACATAACGAACAACAGTAGAGAGTTGAGAAAAACAGCTGACATCAGATGTTTCATCTAATAAAATCGCCACATACATGCAGTCGATAAGCTCACGTTTTATTTGTTCTAACATAACTGCACTAATAGATTGAATTATGTCATTCTGAATAGCAGATGATGTTCCCTTAAAAACAGTCGCAGTTTTTAAATGGTTTTGAAGCTTTTCATCGAATTCTCCCATACAAAATACCAATTCAATATAGTTACCCCTATTGTCAGCGTTTTCTTCTTCATTGTGACCGCGAAATGCTAATTCTTGCATACCTAAAAAACATGTTATCCTAATCAAACGTTTCAAAATTTCTCGATTCTTATTAACTTCTTCGTTATGTCTGGAAATGGCAACTGATTTCTGCTTGTCGAGTATTAAATCAATTCTTTCTGACTTTCCAAATGTTTTAAGATCAACAAATGTATTTATGTGAGCAAGAGATTTTTCATGGCGAGAAATTGCAGTATGTAAATTGTTTAAATCGTCGTATCCACGACTAACAGAATTCCACACAGAGTTATCTCTTGAAAATAGGAAACACGACCAACAGTACAATTTGTTATTTGAAATATTTCCACATAACCAGGGAACATCATCATACAGCTTAGGATTAAATTTCCTAGTGAAGCCTTTATTTTCTTTGCTTAAATTCAAATGTGGAATCGGTCTGCCATTATTCAATATGCGCTTTTTCTCATCAAAATGAGAGTGAGTAAAATCTTCTAGTCTTCAATTGATTAAACACATCGTCAGTCATTATGGGCACTACAATGCTATAATTTATTTAACTGATTATCCAAAATAATTAAAGCACAAAAGGGAACACCGAACACAAGTGGATGCTTGCGGCGGTGGTACTGGAAAGAAGCCTTGTCAGAATTGGCAGATGTTACTTTTTGGTGAATGCACCTATAAAACTGAATGCATGCCGTATTATTTTCATTAATTAAAAAAAATCAGAACAAAGCTTTTTAATTATTTTTAGTAAAAATATTAAGTAAATTTTCTAAGCATATTTTAAAACATATTGCCTTTTGAATTTAGCTATGAGGCTCAAAAAAAAATCTTATGGATAGTGAGAAGTCTCCTTAAAAAATTGCCCAAGGCAAGGCGGTGTAAACAAAATCATGTCTTATTTCACTAGACAATTAAGAACATTTTTCTGTACCCAGACTGAATTAGTGAATGCTTTAGCTACAAGTATTTCGATCTGTGTACAGAAAAATGTTCTTAATTGTCTAATGAAATAAGACATAATTTTGTTTACACCGCCCAATAGCCAGTACATGCGTGATTGAAGCCTTAGACTATTTTTAGTTTCTGAAAATTATTTTTGTCAATTATAATCCTTACTTAGATCTGAAAAGAGAACATATTTAACACATGCATTGCATGCGTTGCATTCATTAAGAAATCGCCACTGATATATATATATATATATATATATATATATATATATATATATACTGTATATAATATATTAGGGTGTTTCATAAATGAGAACCACATTATATTTTTAATCCACATAGATGCCCGTGTTCGTTTTACATATTTATCACTCCTGGCCAAAAATGAGACTCCTTCGACAACAATAAGTGGTCCCGAGAAATCACGCCTTACGTCAGAGAGCACAGACTCATCACTTCTTCATCATTTCCCCCTTCTGCTTCTTCGGAAAATCCTTCCTGTTCTTGAAAACTGCTTTCAGCAGGTACTGTTTGTCTTCTTCCTTCGTTGTTAGGGCAGTATTGAATTTCTCGATGAGAGCGATCCCCCGTTCAGCCGAGTCGTTCACCACAGCCAGGACGCGGACCCTAGCTAGGCCTGCTTGGTAGTGTGGGTCGCTTTCCCAAGACGAAGTGGGATTTTCGACGAAGGCGCCGTTGATCCCGAGTGCGGTGAAGAGATTCTTCGTCCTCGAGGTAACGAAATCCGAAATCTTCTTTCCTTTGAAGGAGCCGAGGACGGTCTTCCCCTCCAGACGCTTCAACGCTTTCCTCGACGCCGGCTTGGCGAGGTTCTCTCGCATCCTTTGTTTCCCTTCCTGGGAACCCCTTGATCGAAGAATGCCAAGCCGACCAGCGTCTCGGAGAAGTACCAGAGGTGTTTCATGGCCGCTTGCGCTTGCTTGGCGACGTCGACGATCACGGCATCTTCCTGCAGTATTTCCAGGTCCAGCAAGAACTCCAGATCCACACGTGGGGCCTGCTCTGCTCTCGTCGCACGACTCCAAGCCTTTGCGTAGGCCAGGGCGACGAACAGGCAGATTTCTGTGACTCCTTTCAGCTCCCGCCCGGTCATCCTGAACTAGTCCTGAAGGAGGTACAGCTTCAATCCGTAAATGGCTTTCGCCATCCACCGCGCATGGTGGTATGCTCCTGGCTTCCGCAGTGGCACATTGGCGACAGTCTCTTCCCCGAGAAAGAGGATAACCAGTTGAAGAAGTTCTTGGTAGTCATCCCGCGGCTGACCAGAAGCCAGAGCTTCCCTCACGACAAGGACAGTTCGGTCCTTGAGACCCTGAAGAGGTCCAGCGATGCTGCAGCTATCTGAATCAATAGCAGTGGTGATAAGAGATCGGTCGATAAAACCCCACTGCTCTTGGAATCTTTTGAAGATCCCAGTCTCGGGCCCAGAGGTGGAGCCCATCGAAGACCGGAAGACTTGGGCCAGGACTATTTCGTACATATGGTGCCTGCATGCTAGGTAAAGAAGTTGCTTCCCGAGACCCTCCTCAATCTTGACGCAGGCTCCCACGTGAATCCCGGTGTTCGATGCCGTTGTGTCGAATGATAACCCCTTGATTCGTTGGGGCAGGTCGTGTTCCCGCACAAGATCAATGCAGACGCGTGCCGTCTCCGCTCCCGTGCCAGCTGGAATTTTCGGAACTCCAAGCAGCTTCTCCTGGCCGTTCCCGGTGACCAGCACAGCAATCCGGTCCACAGATCCGTCACCTGTGATTTCAGGCAGCATTTTCCCGTCCCAGTGCAACACCAAGGGCTTCTCAGGACAGAATTCTCCCTCTTGATACGCCTCTGCTGCTTGCTTCCGAAGCGACTGGCGAGCACGATACATTGTGGAAGAGAAGATGGATACCTCGTTCAAATCGTGCCCCAAGGATTGCGCGACGACGGCGTAGGACATCGCTGCATCACGATAAGAAATGTTCATCCGGTCGTACGCGACAGCCACATCCTGAGTGATGAGGTTCCTCGACCGCTTCCTCGGAGAAGGACATGAAGCAGACGTGGAGGCTGCCAAGGAGGGATCATCTTCCGCAGATGGCGACGCCGAGGACGAGGAGCTGTCTTCAAGAGTAGCAGCTTCTGTAACCGTCTTGGCCCGCTCGAATTCCCGGTGTCGTCTCTCCTCCTGCTGTTCCTCTCGACGCCTTTTCCTACTCTCCATTTGGGCCAGCTTCATGTCTGCCGATCCCATACTGCTCTCTGTTGGGTCCTCCTGCTGACTTTTGTAGAAGAGCTTGTCTTCCTCGTTTGTCATCATAGAAAGGGCATTGGAATGACCAATATCGAGGATTTCTTGTTGAGTTCCGCCTTGAACATGTTCTCCGCAACACGACAGCTCTCCTCGGATCTGTCCCTGCTTTTCACCAACTTGTCGTAACGCTCGAGCAGAGCTTCCTGTCCCGCCTCATAGTAAGGATCCTTGCTCTTTTCCAGAACACCATCACAGCATCCAAACAGAGGTTCAAACATTTTCTCCGTCCTAGGTTTTCCTGTTTTTGATGGAAGAAGCACTTTTGCAAGACTTGCAACTTCGTCGGCAGGCGGCTACCCAGGATCTCCTAATTCGGGTGTCCGATGAGCCAAACCTCTTTCTTGCTTCGAGTTGCCATGTTTATCTGCAATGAGGAAATATATGAATTAGAAAAGAGTACAAATACGCAACGGTAGACACAACGAGGACAAAACTCGACAACTGACACGAAGGACAGAGAGCAGTGCACCCTTCCGTCAGGAAGCAAGGCAGTCGACTAACACTAGAACAGCTGAAATTAGAAATACCTAGGCAATCTGAAGCGTCAAATCTCGGGACCCCTAAACGTGTTCTGATCTGATTGAAACCTGTTCAGACGAGTTTCCTCGGCAAAAGGAACAGGGGCATCAATGTGGATTGAACTTCCTTCCACTTCATCCATCAACCACACTGCCGTGAAACACCCTAAATTATATATATATATATATATATATATATATATATATATATATATATATATATATATATATATATATATATATATATATATATAATCGTTATCCTCCAACACAAACTGATTGACGGTTTTATGGTTTAACTTTAATAGTTCAAACCAATTTTATTATTTTATGATTTTATTATTAATAATTATATTTTGTACATTAATCATTGCTCTAACTATCGATGAAATAGTAACTTATTTTACGTCACATCTGGATTTTTTAAAAATTATACTTAAATGTCACTGATTTTATATCTGGTTTGAGCATGCAGGATCTCAGATGTTTTTGTGCAGAATGATTCCATACTATGTATGAATGTACGATAATGATAATTAACGAGGAGGTCCAGAAACTAACACGGCGCTCATGCCAGACGAATGCGGCCAAGGTACAAGACCGCAGTCGGAAAGGTTGTGCATTCATCCACTACTGGTATCACCTTTGACAACATTATCATGAAAGTTGTGTACCCATCATAACCTTCTGGAGTACCACCTGAAAGAGTTCCGTGTACCGCAGGTTGAAAATCATTTCTTTAAAGCAATAATTTAAAATAAATTATTTACGTACCAGGTAATTTCAAGGTCATTAAAAACAAGACTTTTCCCCAACTTTAATAATTTATTTATATTAATATTATGTAGAGGATAATTAAAGAAAGAATTGTATGAAAGGTGTGTAATACTCAATGCGTAAGTGAGAGAAGTTTAGAGGAAGACCGCATAAAAGATGAAATGATGCAATTAGTGAATGTATAAATAAACGTGGAGGTGAGTAGTATGGTTGCAAAAAGGGTTTGAAGAGAAGAAGACGACGCAACGGTTTGTGAAATGCGTAAATAGAGACAGACGTTAGATTTATGTGACGTATCACTTGAAGTATACATCCCCTAACCTTGTCGTGAAAGGTAGCACTGGATCCCTATGTGTATATATATATATATGTATGTTATATATGTTTGTAGGTAGGTATTAGGTTGATATGTATGTAGGTATGTAGATGCGTATTTAATAATATTCTCGGCATCCCTTAGAATGTGTTCATTGACTGGCTGAATGTCTCCATTAATATATGCATTGAGATTTCCAACACACACACACACATACACACACACACACACACACACACACACACACACACACACGAACGAGTATATCGTATTTAATATGCATAGTTTGTCTCCATTTAGGAAGAGCCTATCTTCTGCATACATAAATATCTCTCTTACGCATTCTATTTCACCCAAGTTTAAAATATTGGCCATAATAAATACACACAATTTAATAAAAAAAACATATCCATCGCGTGTAACTTTATTTATTGAGCATTATTGTTATTTATAACTTAAAATAAAAAGCTTTTATATTAAATTCCGTTTTATTGAATAAATTAATTATACAGGGTGGACCATAAGTCCCAATCGGTTAAAATTAAAGCGAAAATCCATGTAGCCGAGCTCACACTGACGTAATCGATTACTAAAGAAAGAATATTTGTCGAGATTCTTATATTTTACGCTTTGAATAATCAATGAATATTTTTTAACTTATAAAATAAATGCAAAACTTCACTTTTTCACGTGGAGGTCGAAATGTGACAATAAAACCTACCCTAATAGACGGAGTTTATTTCCACGACAGTTTCGATGCCCACTGGCATCCTCTTCGGGTGGATACAGAAAAACGAACGTGGGCAACGAAACTGTTGTGGAAATAAACTCCGTCTATTAGGGTGGGTTTTATTGTCACATTATTATAAACTTTTTACTTTGTTTGATTTTTTGTATTTTCCCTTTAATTATAACCAATTGGGACTTATGGGCCACCCTTTACAAACTATTAGTATTCAGATGTTTCGGAAAATTTGTATCCTGCACGAGTTTCCCGTAAATAACGATCATTAAACTCCTCGTGTCATCAATTATAAAACCATGATTTTTATTTTTTTATTTTTTTAATTTTTTTTATTTTTTATTTTTTACTTAAACCTTTTTATTTCCATTTCAAAAGTTAAAAAAAACAAAAAACAAACATTAAAATTTACTTTTATAATTTGATGCTTATTTTGGCTCATTATTTTCCTTCCATTCATAAATGTGAATTTCTCTTGGATTTTCTCTTTCAAATGACATATCCTGTTAGGAGTTTCAGGCGTCGATCCTTCATCGCACGGAGGTCAGGCTCGTGTTCCTTGTTATTATATATGTATATATAAATATATACGTAACCTCGCTATATATTGGCCTTATACCTTAAGTATGTGAGCAATTGCTAAATCACCTTATTATTACGAAGAGTATTACCAACCTATTTCGTACTCATTATTTACAGCTTAATTCTTTTCATAAAACCTTTTTACGTCGTAAAGTGTGTGAAATATAAGAAATAAAATGAATAGAAGTCCAAATGTATGCCATATTTGAGCCAATTTCGACCAATTTTTAGATTTTTTTTTTTAAGTAATTTCAAAAGAAAATTTCTCCGACCCGAATTTCTAATGTCAATCGGAAAAATTTGACCTGTAATTTGGGAGATATATATATATATTATATAAATATATATATACATATATATATATAATTACTGTTGTACATATTTCGTACGTACGTTACGATCCCATGATATTTTTGTTAGTAATTCCGACGTAATTTAAGTGCAACTATAAAACTGAAAAGCGTGGTGTGTGTGTGTGGTGTGTGTGTGTGTGTGTTATTTTACGTTCTTTTTTTTAACTGAAGACGAGTTAAAATAAATTCGAACGGACTGAGACCTTTTTCTTTGATGAAATTCCACGTATATAATTCATCACTACTAACTTTTTAAACCCGTAATAAGTCTATTACACCTTTTTTAAATAAACATTTTCGCGAACCTACAATATGTGTAAGTGTGTGTGTGCGTGCGTGTGTATTTTACATAACCATCATCGCATACAGAAGATCGTTTGTATAATTTCAATTTGTGTATGTATGTATGTATGTATGTATGTATGTATGTATGTGCATTTCAATTTACATAAAAAAGAATTAGCCTTTAAAATGCAGCAAAAGACAAGACGATATATATATATATATATGTATATTATATATATATATATAATATATATATATATATATCTTCAGTTCTCATTTTGTCTTCCCCTTCAGGAAACAGAACCAATTAGAATAGATCGTATCTGTCTATCAATCTCTCTATCAATGTTTCTCAAAAAAAAAAAAAGGAAAATGGAGAGAGAGAGAGAGAGAGAGAGAGAGAGAGAGAGAGATAGAGAGAGAGAGAGAGAGAGAAGAGAGAGAAGAGAGAGAGAGAGAGAGAGAGATTTATCATTAAGATTCGTCGAAGATTTTAATGACTGTTCATTTACATTGGTGTAATTTCCACTCCAGTTGAAAAAAAGAACTTGTTGAAACTCGTTGGAACTTGGTAGAACTTGTTGGATTCTAATATCTTTTTATTCCAGTTTTTTCTCCTTTTTTAAATGATTTAATCTCATTTTTTTTTTTCAATTTAATTCGAAAGGGTTTTTTTATTATTAATTTTTTTTTTGTCAAATTTTATCTCCAATTTTAATTTCAACTTGAAAACGCAATAAATTCATTCGTGGGAATACACGTGTATAAATAATAATGATATTCCATAAGACTGTATTATCCTTCGAAGAAATACATACAGTAGGCAAACATTTAAATACAGTTAAAATATCAAATACAGTTAAAATCTCAAATACGCAGTTAAAATATCAACAAATAAACAGCAAGTCTGCAGTCTCATAAACTTAACTTTATGGTAAGTGCAAACTAAATTGTAAACTACGGTCTGGTTCATCTTAAACAACTGGAAATTTGAGAGACAGATGGAAACTAAATTTGGGTTCTCCACACACACACACACACACACACACGTGTATATAATATATATATATATAGCAATACGAACCTCGAAACAATATGCGCCAACGATGCTCGTCCTCAACTAATACAACTAATGCAAAAGCAATCAAGTAATGACCCAAACAGATCTCCAAACTGAGAATCTGAGATATGACGATCGTGTTGCGAAATAAATCGCTCCTGTTAGCGAATACATCCGACCAAATTTAAACGACAATAATTGAATAAGAGAAACTTTCCGTTCGACCAACTCAATTTCCCATGCGAGCGAAGCGAGAAATGCTCGTTCATATAAACAAGTGTAAATTCTACCACATGCGGTGCTTTTCAATCATTTTAAGGTTTCCGTTATGACGTCATAGTTTCAGTAATGATAAGGTGTTTGAATTTGTATAAAATGTCGTAATAATTATATATCGACGTTCTGACGGAAGAGAACCAAAATATTCCACATATTCGGTTAATAATTAGTGTCCTGCTGCTTCTCTAATTACGAAATAATTTGAATTGAGTTACGCGTCAATCACAAAGTTTAACGTAACTTTCAAGTGACATTGAATTCAGTGTGCAACATTACCGTAATTTTTCCGTTTTTAACTAAAAAAAACAACCTGTTTTTCCTATATTTCGTTCCGTAACTTTTTGTTAAGAAACTAATAGCTCTATCCAGTATTTTGTTCCGTAACAATTCCGTAACTTTTTTTGGATTATCCTCGGAACTGCGTAACTTAGACGTAACGTTTATAACAATAGAAATTATATAGATTTTTACAGATAAATATATATCATAAATTCCCATAATTTCGAATGCATAATATGCATAATATGAATTCGTACACAGTATATTATAAAACTGAGATTCTAATTGAGGTAACTATAAACACATTTTCCTGCTTATACTATTTTGCAATCAAATGTAATTATAAAAATATAATTATAAAATATAATTATAAATATAATATAAAATATAATTATATTATATTTTTTATATTTTATTATTGTATTATATATTATTATATTATTATTATATTTTATTATTATATTTTTTTTTATATAATTATAAAAAAATGTGTTACAGTTTAGGGATCTTTTCAGTTTTATAAACTGTAAAAATTTTAAATAAAAATACATTTTCTAGAGTAGTTTTATCCGATAATTTCAAAAATAGCATTTTTTTTTTAGAAACTAACCTAACTTAACCTAACCTAGCAACCAAACCTAACCAAACCAAACCTAACCTAACCTAACCTAACCTAACATCATTATTATTATATTTTTTTTTATATAATTATAAAAAATGTGTTACAGTTTAGGGATCTTTTCAGTTTTATAAACTGTAAATTTTTTAAATAAAAATACATTTTCTAGAGTTGTTTTATCCGATAATTTCAAAAATAGCATTTTTTTTTTTAGAAACTAACCTAACTTAACCTAACCTAGCAACCAAACCTAACCTAACCAAACCAAACCTAACCTAACCTAACCTAACCTAACATCAAACCTAACCTAACCAACCTAACCTAATACAACCAAACCTAACCTAATGTAATCTAAATAGCTTTCTTACATGTTCCAGGTTTGTGCCGAAGCAATTCTAAAACAACGAACTTTTCAGTTGGAAAAGTCTAGTTAGTCTAGACTTTTTCTCCCAAAAAAATTAATAGCGTTTTAAAGGAAAATTTGTATAATTTCTTTTCCTTTCTCCAAAAACAAAAGAATGTTAATTTTGAAAGTAGCGGATAAAACTGTACTAGAAAAATGTATTTTTATTTAAAAATTTTACAGTTCATTAAACTGAAAACCCCCTCATATACATATATATATATATATCTATATATATGTGTGTGGTGTGTGTGTGTGGTGTCTGTGTGTGTGTATGTACAGAGAGAGAGAGAGAGAGAGAGAGAAGAGAGAGAGAGAGGAGAGAGAGAGAGAGAGGAGAGAGAGAGAGAGAGAGAGAGAGAGAGAGAGAGATATTTCAGTTTATGGAATCTTTATTGAATAGTATGTAATTAGACCTGAAGGCGATTCTATTGACTAAAATAATAATAATAATAATAATAATAATAATAATTTGCTATTCAGAATGTAATTACAAACAGTGCGACAGCAGACTGTGCAGCTGTATTGATACCAACCCGCATAATGCATATAACAAGGCGGAGAGATTGTAATTAACAGGAGCTCTATCTATCAGTGTAAAAAGGATATAGAAAGGATATAGAATAAGATAAGGATAATAAAGGATATAGAATAAGATAAAAATAGATAGACAGAAATAAAAGGAAAACACCTTTAAATTAAGTTTCAATTATATATATATATATATATATATATCTATATAATATACACACAAGCAATCTATTGTTGTATCCGTGAACACGATACAATGCACCTTTTGATGTTTGTAACTTTTGTTAATTATATTTAATAGGTATTTTTGCTTTCATTAGAATAACCGTGTTTATGTTATTAAAAATGAATGAATGAATGAAAATGTATTAAAAAAGAATGAATGAAAATTAATAAATGAATGAATGGAAATGTATTAAAAATGAATGAATGAAAATTAATAAATGAATGAATGGAAATTTATTAAAAATGAATGAGTGAAAATTAATAAATGAATGAATGAAAATGTATTAAAAATGAATGAATAAAAATTAATAAATGAATGAATGGAAATGTATTAAAACTGAATGAATGAAAGTGAAAATCAACTTTTAACGTAGAACTTAAAACAAAAATAGGATTAAGAATAAAAGAAATACAAGTAATGATTAATAAGAGTAACGATGTTAAAGGGAGTGATAGACAAACATTTTCATACCATGAAGCCCATGAAAACATACAGTCAGACTATTGAATAGGTCTTGTTACTTTTCGGAGGTTCGAGACATTATGGTTAGCGAACATTTGCGAAGCTGAGCATTTTTGAGGTAACTTGTACAGCAGTAAAAGCAAATTTAGAGTTCTGACAAAACCTTTTTTAGAATTAGCTCAAAGTGCGTTCATATATATTGTATATTATATAATATATATATATATAATATACATATATATATATATATGGTGTGTGTGTGTGTGTGTTTGTGCGCGTGCGTGCAAAAGTATGTAAAAAACTGTCTTTAGCTATGCTTGTACAAAATCTGAAGTTTCTTATAATCATATTTGGTTTGGCACAGAAATTTCGATATCGTTTTCTTATGCCTGAGTCATCACTCAAAGAGGTGGTGATAATTTTACCAAAACACTTAAATTCTCGTACTTTCCTTCTTGGTTCAACTTTCTCAAGCAATTTTGAGGAACAGGAGACAACATCAATAAGACTGTAATCATCGCCGCACAGAATATCCCCATTGGGTGGTCGGGCGATAAATGACGAAGACTGAGGTAAAATCCAGGAAGATCTGAATAAAATCGTTGATTGGTCGGTCACATGGCAAATGAGATTTAACGTCGATAAGTGCAAAATTTTACATATAGGTTCGCGTAACGGTGATTTTGCGTATAGTATGTCAGGGAAGGAGTTGGCAAGCGTAGATCAGGAAAAAGATTTAGGAGTTATAATCAGGTGATTTGAAAGTAGTGAAACAAAGTACCCTGCAGCAGCGGTCAATAAGGCGAAGAAAGTGCTAGGTTTTATAGCTAGGAATTTTGAGTACAAATCGCGCGATATTATTGTTCCTTTTTATAAATCATTAGTTAGACCCCATTTGGAGTACGTGATCCAATTTTGGAATTCGCATATGCGCAAAGATATACAGTAGACAAAATCGAAAGAGTTCAAAGACGAGCAACTAAGATGATTCCGTCGCTTAGGTCAAAGTCGTACGAGGATAGGCTTAAGGAGTTAAAACTGACTACACTCGAGACTAGGAGGCTAAGGGGGGATCTAATCCAGGTTTTAAAAATTATGACTGGGTTCGATAAAGTAAATAGAGAGAGCTTTTTTCGAAACAGCACAATATCGTAGAACTAGAAATAACGGGTGTGAGCTGACTAGTCGAAGGTTCGAGACAGCAGTTGCCAAAAAACCTCTTTTACGCATAGAATAGTAAATAGGTGGAATAGTTTGCCGGTAGAAGTAATTAGTAGCACGTTTATAAATATGTTTAAAAATAGATTAGATGCATATGTTGATAGAGTGGGTATAGTTTAGGGAAGTAAAATTAAGGTTTTTGTGGTTTGGAACCCACATAAAAATTGTAGTAGGTCCCCTCCGCCACCACGAACATGGGCAATACACATTTACAAACACGGTTAGGTAGACCAGCCTCGAGTGGATCCTAGGCTCTTTGTTGGTCTGAAACATTATAAAATTATATTTATTTTTGACGGTTGCTGTAATATATACCTTCATAAACACTGATCATACCCAAGCTGGAGAAATATCCCAACTTGGGAATGATCAGTGTTTTCAACATAGAAATCGTTATATTCATGTCCTTTCTTTTAAATGTTCTCAGTATCTGTCCAGTTATTCTTTTTATGTTGTTTATTGCTATCTTATTTTGTGTTTCAAATTTCAGTCATTTTTTAATTTTTCAAAGGTCAGATAGTTGCGTGATTTTTCGGCTTCCTGTTTGCAAAATTATGAAAATATTTCGAGTAAGCCTTTACCGCTTCTAAGCGTCGTCTTCTTCTTTCTCTGTATGACGCAATCTATACTCTCCAGTTTATCTTTTAATATTTTAATGATGTTGTTCTCTTTGCAGTTTCTTAATTTTACAGTCACTCTTTTTCTCTTGCGGAACATTGACCTCTTTTGTCTCTCGAACCTGCTTCTTTTTTCTCTTTATTGTTTTTTTGGGACGTCTTTCCACAATTTCTAGCGTCTTCTTTGTAGAGTTATTAGCATCTCTTCCTATGCCTTGTCCATAAAGATGGTTCTCCAGTCTATTGCTTCCATGCTGGATGCAATACCTTTCCAGTTCATAGTCTAGGGGTGAAAATTAAAACTTTCGAATTTGTCTCTTTCTATAGCGCGTGTTCTTTCCTTCCCTGTTGCTTTTATATTGGTTGTTATTTCAATAATGTTGTGATTCGATGTTATAACTGGGGATATTTCTATGTTATCAATTAGGTTGCTGTTGTTTGTGAATACCAAATCTAGGCAGTTGTTTTTTCTTGTATTTTCCGTTATTTTTCGTGATAACATAAATTCATCAACTAAAGCTAGCAGCATTTTTGCCTGCTCCTGGTCTTCCCGTCCGCCTCTCTTGTCTTGGTTTATACATACTGTTTATTTCTTCCTATCCTTTTATATTTCATAAATGGAAAATTAAAACCACCGCAGAGAATAACAGTAAGAGTCGGGAATTAGAGTTTTTTACCAGGTTCCTGACCTCTGTAATAGCATCTGAGAATTTTATAGTTGGAGTGTTCGGAGGTCTGTGTATAAATACAAATTAGTATCAGGTTTAATTTTTCAACTTTTGCTGGTACTAATTTTATATAATTGTTTAAATTATTTACTATCATTTCTGCCATATTTTTTCATGGGTATAAACAGCACATCTTCCTTTTCGTCTCACTATTCTGTCGGCTCGAAGTACACTGTGTTGTAGCTGTAAATTTGTATTTCTTTTTTGTCGATACAAAATTGACAGTTTTCACAGATGAGTTTCCGTGAGGCATGTTTCTTACATGTTTCTTACATGAATCCTCTCAGGTATGTGACTTTGTCTCGGGAATGGTTTGGTTTTAGGCCCTGTATGTTGGCTAGGGATAATTTTTATTTTTTCGTCTTCAAAGTCCTCTTTATGTAGTTCAGATTCGCTATCCTCTTGGTAGTGCATGTTTCGTTGCCCTGCGATCCTCCGAGAATTGGTCATTTCTTTTCTATCTGTCCCGATATCGTGCGTAATTTCCTTCGGCACTTATTCTGTTCGGCTCTCGGATTCTCGGATATGCCGACTGTCTTTGTATTTCTTGAATATTATTTAGTAATTGAATCGTGTTCGATACGTCTAAAAAATTGGTTACCCTCTTTGCTGATGATTTTGGCTGCTCATCTATCTTGTTTCTATAAGGGTGGTATGGTAGTAACGACATTTTTGCCCGTACTTGCATCTTCCGAATATTACTCGAGTTTTACGCAGACGAAGGTGGTGGAACTTGAGGTTCTTTCCAAATTTACAATTTCCATTTTTTAGTGGAAGTCGCATAACGATGTATAATGCATTGCCCATCTCTGTGTATACAATGCCCTTTTGCATAATACAGGGTGTTTATAAAGTCCCTATCTATTTCAGTGAAAACGTAGCAAAAGGGGTAAAATTCAATAACAATATAATAGAAGGCATACATTTAATGAATACTTAAGCATATGATTCTACATGAGGACCATCAGTATCTCTACAGAGTTCGAATCTGTGAGCAGCATTGCAGAACACATTTTGGAGCATTACAGGGGTTATTCTTGTAACTGCTGTTACGATACGAGCACGTAAATGTTGCAGATCTGTAACTCTCGTTTGATAGACGTTTGACTTGATAAAGCCCCATGCAAAGAAATCCAAGGGCGTTAGGTCAGGAGATCGAGCCGCCCAGGGCCTGTTGCCTCCACGTCCGATTTCACCGATTTGGAAATCGTTCATTTATGTACTCCCGAACAATGTTTGCGTAATGACAAGGTTCCCCATCTTGTTGAAAGACGACGGTGTTTAAAATGCCATCTGAATGAAGCTGGGACATTTACGTGCTCGTATCGTAACAGCAGTTACAAAAATAACCCCCGTCATGCCCAAAATGTGTTCCGCAATGCTGCTGACAGATTCGAACTCTGTAGAGATACTGATGGTGCTCACGTAGAATCATATGCTTAAGTATTCATTAAATGTATGCCTTCTATTATATTGTTATTAAATTTTACCCTTTTTGCTACGTTTTCACTGAAATAGATAGGGACTTTATAAACACCCTGTATTCCCATACCATATCCTCTACATTTTTCGTTTTTATCGAAAAATCTTCATTTCTTCGTATCACTGTTTGTGTTTGTTTGTTTTTTATTTTTTCTACAATAATGTCTACTTCTTTACTGTTATTTCTCTTCCTTCCATATCGTTTTACTTTGGGACTTTCTGGTCATCTTTTTCTCCCATTATTCTCCCTTTTTCTATCTCATTCTTATTTTTCCATTGCGTTTATAAATACTGCGAGTTATTTTTACATTCTCCATACACGAGTCACACAGAAATTTGATGCCCGTAATATTTTTCGTTCGCGTTCAATACGAGAGATATTTTCCTATCGTCCCAGTTCATACAGCTGAAAGTCAATTAACTTTTGACAAAAATCATATCAGATTGCTTCGTTTTCATTCGTTGATGAGTTGCATAACTTACAAATATGGTGGAAATGTAACCTCATGACAATTTTATCTATTACTGTAATCTCGTTCACCGGTTGAGTAGATGAAAGATTGAAAATACCGATTAACTTGCGTTAGGGAGTTGGGCAGAAAAGGAATGAGAATGTGTAGAAAGTGTGGTACTGCGTGCTCTCCTTAAAGGAGCAGGCATGCAGTTAGAGAGTTCAGAAGAGCAGTGTCTGTTATAATAGCGATAGTAAAGAGAGAATGAGGCAACACTGAGGCGAAGAGAGAGAAAGACTGAAGACAGTGAGTAAGAGGCGGGGAATCGACGAGACGAAATGCCTTTGATTCCATCCGGTGAAGTAGCGCTGTGTGGGTTGAGCCACCTCACACATGAGAAGCGTACTTCATACAGAAGCGGACAAGACCCCTATACAGAGAGAGCAAATGAGCGGAGGTGAAGAAACTGCGTAGCCGGTACAACGCACCTAACTTCTTAGAAGCTGTTTTAGAGCGAGAGTATATGAGGCGTTCCGGACCACAAGCTGCCAAGGGCCAAAATTAATTAAAAAATGTAGAAAAATGCAGTTAAAGTTTGTCAACTTGCAAAATGCCAAAACTTTTGAACAAATAACGGTATTTGATTGATTTCGACCATATGTACAGGCCCACAATCTGTTCCCTGACTCACCCACGGGATAGAAGAAGGGTGGGGGAATATAGTGGTATAAATAACTCAATGCTGGCCCCATTGGCGCTTGGCAGGTTGTGATCCGGAGCACCTCATATGCGATTTTTTTCAAGAAAGATCACGAGAAAAGGAAGGATTGAGTTATGTATTGTTGAAGGTAAGGGAATAGTCGTGTGGAAGGTTGCGACGAGTAGATAGATAGAGAAACGGAGTTTTTTGAAGCATTGAAAGCCACAAGGTTTCCTCTGCGAATCATGGAGTGACTGTTGAGAGGGACAGTTTCGGAAGCGGGTGGAGAAGTGAAGACTGGAATCATCGGCATAGGAGTGGATAAGACGGGGAATGACTGTTGAGAGGGACGCTTTGCGAAGCGGGTGGAGAAGTGAAGAGTGGAATCATCGGCATAGGAGTGGATAGGGCAGACAGTGTGATTTAATAGATCATTATAAATAAAAGGAAAAGAGTGGGTGACAGGACAGAACTCTGAGGAACACCACTGTCAATATCTTTAGGAGAAGAATGGTGGCCATCTACAACCGCAGCTATAGATCGGCCAGGAAGGAAATTAGAGATGAAGGCACAGATAGAAGGCTAGAAACCGAAGGAGGGCAGTTTGGAAATTAATGATTTGTGCCAGCCTCTATCAAAAGCTTTTGATATATCTAGCGCAAAAGAAAAGGTTTCATCGAAATCCCGAAAGGAGGATGACCAAGAGTCAGAGAGATATGCAAGAAGATTCCCAGTACTGAACCCGTACTGACGATCTGAAAGAAGATTGCGAGAAGAGAGATGTTTAAGAATCTTCCTAGTAAGGATAGCTTCAAAAAATTTAGAAAGGCAAGAAATCAAAGCAATTAGATGTAGTTGGAGGGTTGAGAGCGGTCACCATTCTTTGGGACAGGCTGAATGAAATATAGATATACTTTGACGTTATTTATTTATCAATTATCACAGGCCTGCGATGGTTTTGTTGTCCGAAATATTTTATCACTTATATAGTAATTTTTGCATGCTGATTCCGAAAATAATATTAATTTTTCGCCATCACATACAGATTTTTCACAAAATGTCATATTTCATATTACATGTGTAAGTAATTTTCATTAAAATTGACTCAATTAAATTTTGATTAAAAACTACTGCCTATAAATGCTTCCAGATCAGAAGTGACGTCATAACGTCTTCTAGTACATTCGAGAAACGCACCGCTAGTATATAAGTGATTGACAAGCCACGAGATGAGTCAGTCTGTCTAGTGCGTGCGAGGTTATAGTTCTTTATTATTCAAAGGTGCGCAGTGACTATATTTCTCTTTGAAATTTGTTTATTTGTCGCTATGGCAACCGGAGGGTGTGTAAATAGCCCAAACATTTTCTGTTATATTTGTGGAAAATTTACTGTGAAAAAATAAAGGCGAGATAGTACAGACTTCGTCAAGAAAGCATACTATGCGTACTTCGGAATGAAACTTGGGGATCAAAACAAATCATGGGCTCCACATAAAGTTTGCAGTGTTTGTGTTGAATAACTTAGACTGTGGAGTAAAGATAAGAAGGATTCTTTACCTTTTGGGATTCCAATGGTCTGGCGTGAGCCTAGAAATCACAGCAATGACCGACATTTTTGTTCGTGTAACGTACAAGGCTACAATATTAAAATAAAAAGGAAATTTCTTATTCAGTCTGCTATAAGACCTGTTGCTCATGGCTCTGGTATACCTGTACCTACTAAACCAAATACTCTTGATATAGCTTCATCTGATTCGGTGTCTGATGACGATGGAAACGATGATATTGATTGTTTTCAAACCGAAACATCTGGTGACCCCCATTTGTTTACACAAAATGAACTTAATGATTTCGTAAGAGATTTGTGTCTCCCGAAGGGTTCTTCAGAGATTTTGGGATTCAGACTTCGTGCAAAGAACTTACTTTCTCCCGGGACGTCATTTTACTGGTACAGAAATCAAGAAAAAGAATTCATCCAATATTTTTCTCAAGAAAATTCACTGGTATATTGCAACAATGTTTCGGAACTAATACTTAAGCTAGGCGCTGCAGTCTATGACCCAAATGAGTGGAGACTTTTCATTGATTCCTCCAAAAGAAGTCTAAAAGGCGTCCTCCTTCACAATAGTAACTTGTATGCATCCGTTCCTGTGTCTCATTCGGTTCACTTGAAGGAAACGTACAAAAATCTTGAGCTTCTTCTAGCTAAGGTTAATTGTGGAGAATTAAAAGTGATTTGTATGTTGTTAGGTCAACAACCAGGTTATATGAAGTTTTCATGTTTTTTGTGTGAATGGGATGGCCGAGCAAGAACTCAGCACTGGATAAAAAAGGAATGGCCACATAGAGTCAACCTGACACCTGGTTCTAAAAACATTCAATGTGAAAGTTTGGTTGACACGAAGAAAGTCCTTTTACCTCCGCTTCACATAAAATTGGGCTTGATGAAACAATTTGTTAAGGCCTTGGACGAAGATGGAGATTGTTTTAAGTATCTGTGTGGAAATTCCCAACTCTTTCGGAAGCAAAATTGAAAGAAGGAATTTTCGTTGGTCCACAGATTAGAAAACCGACTTTGGATGAACAATTTGAAAGAACAATGAACAATCTTGAAAAAGAAGCGTGGATTGCTTTTAAGGATGTTATCAGCAAATTTTTGGGGAACAACACCGACCCAAATTACCAAAACATTGTGAACAACATGCTAAATAAGTTCAAAGAGTTGGGTTGTAATACGAGTTTAAAATTACATTTCTTACATTCACACTTGAATTACTTCCCTGAGAATCTCGGAGCACTCAGCGAAGAACAAGGAGAACGGTTTCACCAAGACATCAAAGAAATGGAGAAGAGATATCATGGAAGGTGGGACATCAGCATGATGGCTGATTACTGCTGGATGTTGAAACGGGATACTCCAAAATTATTACATAAAAGAAAAGGAACAGCGCGTACATTTGAGTTAAAAGGCACAGATCTCACAAAAAAACTCAGGACAAATAAAGATGAATATGTAATTGACGTTAATAGTCTTCTTTCTTTTTAAAGTTGTTTGCATTTGTAATTAATATAACAAAGCGAAATAGGTACCTAATGTAAACTGAAATAAATAATATTTATTTATGTTGTTTTTTCCCTTCCAGTTTGGAGAAAATCTTTACGTGATAGAAAAAAATGGACTCTTATTCGAAATCAGCATAGTTGAATTATATAAAATCAGTTATTAGTAAGAAAACAACTCTTACAAAGTTCTCATTCGCAGGCTTGTGAATAATTATAATTATTGATGATGACTATAAAAGTTAGTATGAAACGAATACGAAGGCAGACGAAGGAAAAAGTGAAGGATGTGGTAGAGAAAAAGAATGCTGGCTGCACATCTTTGTTCACAATAGGCAAAAGTAAGCAAAAGCAATACATGCCAATGTGTGTAAATGTCAAAACACGATAAATATTCAATAGATCTCTACAGTTTCACATATGAATTGTAAATGAAATGGATGACATACTCAAAATGAAAAAATGTCCAAAAGTAAACACTAGTTGTATGTCGAATACGAAGAACGTACATTGAAGTGAATAATACTAGGAGAGGATGGAATGAATAAAAACTAAGAATCTATATTTAACAAGAGAGAGAGTTACAAGGAGTTACAAGGAAAAGAAGTACCTCAAAAGGCCTTGCGGCCCATACCGAGGAGGTACCAATGGCAACGGGTGCCAGGGAAAATTTTCTACACACTCAAATAGTGTGCAAGATTTGGTCTAACCTTTTCTTGAACTAATCCACCGAGGAACTATTCCTGTTATTAAAAGTTTATTTTTCTTTCAACTATCCTAGCAGTAGTAGAAAACTGGATAGAAAAGTAGAAGGCTCTCTCCCCACCCTCCGCTCCCTCCCTGCCAGAGGCAGGTACGGAAAAAGGTTGAAGAAAATACCTTGACCCTGGAAAAGTAGCCAAGGAAATTTTACAGGAAAGTGGAGAATATATAAATAGCTCTATATTTAGCTTGCTCACAGAGACACCGTGCAAGCGAACTCCTGCAGAGAGAGAGAGAGAGAGAGAGAGAGAGAGAGAGAGAGAGAGAGAGAGAGAGAGAGAGAGAGAGAGAGTCGCTTGCGTGAAAATGGTATAAATCATCTTTAAGTCTGGACTCTGAAGGTATGGACACATGGAAGATCTCGCGTCTGTCGTTGATCGTCCCAGTTTTGTAGTTACGTTTTGCCAATTAGTTTTGCATTGTAATAAATGAAAATATTACTGAAGAATCACTAAAAAAAAGGAGTACAAATAATAAATAAATAAAATATAGAAATTAATAATAAATAATAAAGTTATTTATTCGTTTACTTGATTTATTAAATAGTAATGCAAATAAATTAGAGTTTGTTCATCAGTGAAAATTAGGCCTACAAATTGGAAATTAGTAAGGTTAGGTTAGCATAGGTTAGATTAGGCTTGGGTTACGATTACGCTAGGACAGGTTAAGCTAAAATAGTTTTTAGTGCAGATGTTAGGCCCCGTCGCCCAAATGATTATCACTTGCGCCACTTTTGTTCTCTTTTGTTCATCATTTATTCCCTTTACATTTCACAGACCGAGAAGTGCCTACCTAAAGTTACGTGGGCGGCCGGAGCAGGCGCGGCGCCCGCGTCCGAAGTCATTGTTTTCCTTCGTAGGGAGAAAGAGGGAAAGATCGGTCATCATTCCAATCCTTCCACTCCTGTATCGCGGGAGATACGGAGCTAGCTACACCTTTCGGTGGGCGGTGTGGTCGCCAAATCCCTATATATTCCTCGCAGATATTTTAAAATATTAGAATCAGTATTTGGGACTGTTTCATTCATATATTATACACGCGTGTATACAGAAGTGTGCCCGAGTACGTGTGTATATATTTGGTGTGTAGGAGAGAGAGGGATAAAACAGGGTACTTAATGCTAAAATGCCTGTAACTCCTATGTTCTTGCCTCATACAATCAGATTTTTCTGCTCACACGAGTTTTATCGTCTCCACTCGAAATTATTTCGGTTGATTGCTTTTTATTGCTAACTGTTAGTATCCGACTCTGTTTTTCCCAAAGGAGGGAGTCATAACCATTTTACCCCACTGATAGGGTATATTTGCGTAAGCATACGGTACTTACAGGGTTTGGGGCTTAATCTCCCTCAAAGCACGCTCCTTCCAATGCCACACACTTTTCCCAACGACCGTGCCACGTCGAATTTCTTTCAGTGGTTTCAACATCATCGAATTGGTGTCCTTTCAGGGTTTGTTTGAGCTTCGGAAACAAAAAAAAAGTCGCATAGAACCAAATCCGGCGAATATGGAGGCTGCTGTACTTGGAGGGAGGTGGGTAGCGTTTATGGACAAAAATTGATGGACAAGTTGTGACGAGTTAAGATGGCGCGTTATCGTGTTGAAGCATCTAGTTTCCGGACTCCTACCTCTGCGGCCATTTCCTCCGAACTGCTTCACGTAGACGTCTCAAAACTTCAATGTAAAATTCCTTGTTGATTGTTTGTCCCTGTGGAGCATATTCATGGTGCACAACACCTTCACCTTCAACACGTTGCTCGGTACTCTCCGTAAGAAATCGCTGTGAAACAAAACACGTTTAACTTTACCGTCACACCACAGTGGACTGACGCTACACAATGAAGTGCAACCCTATCACTCAACTTGTCTTGACACGCAATGACATGTTTAGCACAGTCACAACTCCAAAAAAAAAAAAAAACACCCTGTCCGGATACTTTTCGAACAGACTTTGAATATATTGGAACTGATTCAAAATAAATAAACGTTTATTATCTACGAGATACTGTACATATTTTATTAGGTCCTCTGTAGTTTTAGTTAGGTTAGATTGAATTATAATAAACTGTATGTGTAAGTTAGTTGTACATTTTTATATAAATAAAAAATAAACATTTAATGCATAAATTAATTTGGTTGGAAGATGTACTCGTATTGTGTGTGTGTGTGGTGTGTGTGTGTGTGTGTGTGTGTGTGTGTGTGTGTGTGGACCCAAAAACACTGCAGAAAGCTTTTGCTAATAATAGCTATTTTGGCGAAATTCAAGAACAGGATTGCAATTCACATTCTTTGCTGTTTTGCGCGCTATTAACTCCCTCTTCTGATTTATAAAGGGTGTAAAATGGCTAATTTGGAGTTATAATTCTCACATATTTATTGTTAATTGCTCAGAAGGAAGGTTGCGCGCTCCGAATTGGAAATTATGTTTTGGGAACCATGAGGAATGAAAAGGAAAGAGAATTAAAGGAACTTTTTGATTTTATGACTTTATTTTTAAAATTAAATGTATAACGATATTATAAGCCTATAACCCCCCCCCCCCCCCCCCACACACACACACGCAGTTGCGGCTTCAGTATATATGTTACAGGGAATCTGTGTAACTAGGGATTTCATGTAAGGTTAAGTCGTGATATTTTCGTTAAACCTACGGGAAAATTATTAAATGCCCGGTTAGGTCAACTGTACGCCCTTGACGATTGGTTAGGTGATATTTTCGTTAAAACTAACGAAACTATCACGACTAAACCTTACATGAAATCCCTGAACATTTTAGGGATTTCATGAAATCTCTAGTTACACAGATTCCCTGTAACATATACACAACGACAACTGCCTTGCAACATTATTTTGTATGCTCGATCCGTAACAACGAGTGGTTGAACCTAGCATTATTAGTTAGCCTAACCTAACCTAACCTGTTGTATGTTAAACTAAACCATATTATGATTTAAAATAAAGTATATATTTATCATGGCAGTGCAATTGACGTTGCACCTTTGTGCATGTTTTGACGAAACGGGACCTAGAGCACTGTAGAGGCTCCACCCATCCCTCACACGAATACACTAAGTACAGGGTATTCAAAAAAAGAAACGCAACCCATTGGAGAAGGCATACATATATCATTGTAACCTAACCCTTTTCTTTCTGTTTCGGGTTGCGTTTCTTTTTGAACACCCTGTATTATGTACTTAGCTCTTACATCTTGAGCCCTTTTTTAGCGTTTAAATATTTATTCGGAGTTAAAAATACTTCGATATTGTAAAGATTCTGTGTTCAATCAGGATAAGTTCTCAGTATAGAAATACACTGACATTCGGTTCTATATTAAACAAATTTGTATAGAATTGAAGTTTCTATACAGGAATTATTGATTTAGAAAGAGTTATTTAGGAAAATTATGAAGTCTATTTTTTTTTTGTGTTATTTATTTATTTATATAACTGGTTTAGAAAAAAAAGAACAGCTGAAGTAGAATATCTTTTTGGAGGAGGGGGGGGGGGGGGGGGGGGGGGTGTGTGTCCGTCACGCAGATTGGATATCAATATTTCTTGAAACACGCACACACACACATATATATATATTGTTGTGTATTGCTCACGTTTTCTTTCCAGTGAGTAGAGTTTCATGTTTTGCAATCGAGAGTCCAGTAGACTTCATCTGTCGTTTCCTCTAATTTAGATGTAAAAGTCCTTTTTATAGCTTCGATGTTTGCAATATCTCGTTTTCTGTATGGGTTTGTGAATACTGAACAATACTCAGTTATTGGTAGGACTAAACTGTGTAATAATTTTAGGATATTTTTTTCTTTTCTATTATGGAACCTCCTCCAAATGATTCCCATTATTTTTCTAGATGGTGTAGTTTTAATATTATAGTATTCCCTAAATTCAGCATCTGATGACATTACTACGCCAAGATTCCTGAATTGTGGGTTTGGTTTTGTCTGTTTTTCTTGGGTATAATGTTTTGTAGCTTTATTACGCAGCTCTTTCTTGTTACATCATATATATGAAAATGAAAATGAAAATGAAAAGGTTTATTGGCAGACTATAGTCCATATGATAAATATTATTAATACAATGACAGTTCACATACTAAGGATAAAAATATATACAATTGATTAGAAATAATACAGTAATGTCGGAGTTAAGTGGAGCTACAGACAGAGGTTTTCGTACCAAGAATTCCATAGCTTAGAGGTTAAACGGCAGGACTCATGGATAGCTGGGATAATCGGGTTGGTTGATTTTTTAATTCTTTGCATTAGACTGTATTCAGTACGTTTTTTTACCTCTGGGAAGCTCGGAACATTGCGGGTAGCAAACATTTGCGAAGCTGAGCATCTCGGGAGTAATTTATGTAAGAGTCTAAAAGACCTGTTGTACAGCAAATTTAGAGTTCTGCCAGAACCTTTTTTATAATTCACCCAGAGTTGCTGTCTGTATATATTACTGTAGAAAGTAGAAAGAGTGTGTCTTTAGCTTCACTTGTACAGAATCGAAAGTTCCTTATGGTCATATTCGCTTTAGCACAAAGGCTTCGAGATTGTTTTCTTATATCCGAGTCATCATTCAAGGAGCTGTTAATAGTTTGACCCAAATACTGAAACTCTTGTACTTCCTCAATTACTTCACCTTTCATTTTAAACCTAATGTCAGCTGGCTGATTATAGCTTTTAGGATGAAAGTGCATAACCTTAGTTATGCACTTTGCGAAGTGCGAATAAACTTCGCAGACTTTTAGTAGCCGATCCAGACCTTTAACAGAGGGACTTATTAACACCATATCATTGGCATAAACTAAGTTCTTTATTCTTGTGTTATCTATACAACATCCCACTGTTGCCTCATTAAGTGAAGCAATTAATCCGTCAATATACACATTAAACAACACAGGGGAGAGCAAGGAGCCTTGTCTCACCCCGCAAGAGGAGTCAAAACATTCGGATAGTACATTGCCCCACCTAACGGTAAAAGATTGGTGGGAATACCAAAATTTCAATAAATTTAATATGTACATATTAGTGTGGACCAAAATGGGGGGTAAATTATAAAGTTGAAGAAATCCTTGTTCCACATTAATGCCCTTGTTCCTTTGGACCAGATAGACATGTCAGCAAATTTTGGTCAAATATGAGAATATTTAGGGGTCCCGAGATTTAATGACTTATAAAAATTTTCCAATGAATAGGCGCGCTTAGAACATCAATGATCAACTCAACTCTTGAGTTGCAACTTATGAAAAAATTTCTTCTTATTTAAGAAATTTTTGGTGTTAATAGAGTACAAAAACAATCTTAGATCATTATTTCAGAGAAAATTATTAATAAGGAAAACAAAAATTTTGGATAAAATATATTATCCTTAATTGCTCAACTCTAAATTAAAGGCTTTGCCTAATTGGCTTGAACCTTTTAGTTATCCTTTTTATCTCCTAATTTAACTGGTTTATTTTACTATTTCAGAAATTTAATTTTTTAAACTAAAAATGGCTACTCGTTCTAAAACTAAAGTTTGGCTCATTGGCCATTTAAATAAAGATATACTTTGTTGCCGCTTACCTACAAAACTGCAAGTTTTGCAAACATATTTCTTCCATCAAAAAGAGGAAAAATTGGGACGAAGAAGATCCATTAATCTTTGCTTAGATGAAGTGATGACCTACTGGGAGAAAGCCAGGATTCCCACAATGCGTAGAGACAGTGCCATCCGAAAGATTGACTCTTTAATAAGCTGTTATGATAAATTGATGAAAAACAGAAAAAGGGCCGAGGAAAAATGCCGTATTGAAGAAGCTATGTTTAAAGATGAAATTAAGGCTGAAATTCTTGATATTGGTCACTCTAATGCCCTTTTGATGATGTCAAATGAAGAAGACAAGCTTTTCTACTTAAGTCAGCGAGAATATCCTACACAAAGTAGCATGGGTACAGTAGACCAAATTCTTGCAAAAAGAGAGAAAAGAAGGCTTCATCGTGAAGAATTAGAGTGTGAAAGAGCCCTCAAAGAGCAGAAGCGATCTAAAAGATCATTCTTGCCTGCCAATAGAGATGATTTCACATCGTCATCATCATCATCACCATCAACTAATGACGACAACCTTGAAATGAATTTTCAAGGTCCCTCTGAAGAGCAATTTAAAAAGAAAATGTTGACTCCTAAAAAGTCAAAGCCTATTGACAAAAATGTTGTAGCAGCCTATGATAGAATGAATCTTTCCAATCGAGATGCAGCTATGTCTTATGCTGTTGTTGCTCAGTCTTTGGGCCATAATTTGGAAAACATTACAGTGTCAAAATCTACTATGCTTCGAACTCGTCAAAAGTTACGCAAAGAAATAGCAACAGAATATCAAGAGCAAGCATTTTGTCCTGGAGAGCCTTTAGTTCTTCATTGCGATGGAAAAATGCTCCCAGAGATATCAGGTTAGTTTTTTTTGTCTGATTAATTTAGCATATTTATATTTTATCTCTCAGGTGAAAAACTTAGTTGTGGGTCTGGTTTTCACACCTAGGCAATGTGTTATTATCTGGTTGGTTTTAATTAAACATTTTGATAGCTAAATTTCTATTTAATTAGGTTACATTCACTGTCTGAAGCTAGTTTTCACAATCTACACCATTTTACCTTCAAATTAAAATAACTCAAGTTCAAATTAAAATAAATCAAGTTTAATTTAAAATAAGTCAAGTTTAAAAATAAATCAAGTTTAATTTAAAATAAATCAAGTTTAATTTAAAATAAGTCAAGTTTAATTTAAAATAACTCAAGTTTAATTTAAAATTATATATATTATATATAAATTATAATATATATAAATATATTAAATATAAAATAAAATATTAAATATATAATATATATAAAATAAAATATTAAAAATAAATATATAAAAATTATATATAAATTATATATTTTAACTTTTTCTTGCAGGCGAAGGAAGAACGGAAAGGATTGCAGTGTTAGTCAGTGGGAATGGTGAAGAGAAATTGCTGGGAATTCCTAAAGTCACTGCTGGCACGGGTACGGAGATGGCTCGTGTTTGCATTTCTCTCCTGCAAGAACATGATATGACCCAGAGAATTATTGGGCTGTCATTTGACACAACAGCATCCAATACCGGAATCCATGCTGGAGCTTGCACTAAAATTGAACAAGAACTTGGAAAAGAGCTTTTATATTTAGCCTGCAGACACCATATTTATGAGATTGTCCTATCTCAAGTCTTCCGGACTTCTATGGGCCATTCCTCTGAACCTGATATTCCAATCTTCAAAAGATTCAAACTCAATGGGATTTTATGGATCATTCTCAAATCACAACTGCTGTTGATTCCCAAAGCTGCAGAATAATTGAAAGAGTTCAAGATTTAAAAAATCAAACAGTCTTAATCATGAAGGAGGCACTCAACTCTAAACAGCCAAGAGATGATTATAAAGAATTTTTTCAACTTGTTCTCTTGTTTTTGGAGAAGAAAGCATTTCTAATACTCCCTTGAAGAGACCTGGAGCGTACCATCATGCAAGATGGATGGCAAAAGGAATTTATGCATTAAGCTTTTTCTTCTCCAAAATCAATTTAAGATGACTAAAAAAAGAACTTGATGCAATAACAGAAATTTGTTTATTTGTTGCATTGGTATACGCAAAATCTTGGGCAAAAGCTTCTCAACCAGAGGAAGCCCCAAATGTGATCTTAAATTTTGCAAGATCTTGCAATAATGGAGGAAAATCTTTGATATCAAGTGTTATCAAGCAAGCCCAAAATGCCATTAAACGACATCTGTGGTACCTCTCAGAAAACACTTGTTGGATTAAGCTTCTTTGACAAAAGCATATCCCTTGAAGAAAAGGAGCAAATGCGAAATAATATCAAAATGCCTCCAAGAAATAAGGGACTGAAACGTTAGAAGCAAAGGTAACCCTAGCTTCTTTTAAAGAAAAAAAGGATTCTGATCTTGTTACTTCAAGGACTAAATCTCTTTTTGATGCTCTACATCTCAATTCTCTCTTCACTGAAAATTCTGCATCAACATGGGGAATAGATCCTGAGTACCAAAGAGGCTGTGCTAGAGTTCGTGCCTTAGAGTGACAAATGACACAGCTGAGCGGGGGTTGCATTGATTGAAAAATTTAATCAAGCAGTGACAAATAAAGAAGAGGACAAACAATACCTGCTCAAAACAGTTTCAAGAATCGTAAAGAATTTCCAACAAAAAAAAGCAGAACTTATGAAAATGAGGAAAAACTAATTTTTTCAGCATTAAAAGGAAAAGTGCAATTTTCTCGGGACCCCTAAAACTTGACGTAGAGGTTTCAAATTTTGTAATTTGATTAAGGTAAGCAAAAGGAATAACATTACTCATGTGGAACAAAGATTTTTAAACCTTCATTTTTTTGGTCCACACTAAATTGTACATGGGAACCTTCCTGTCTTCCAGTTTTTTAAATAAAATATTTGGTTCACTCTATCATATGCCTTACTTATATCTAGGAAACAGCTATAAATATTTGACTTACTGTCAATGTATTTAGAAATTGTCTCTTTAAGTACATAGATACACAGGTCAGTTGAGTGGGACCTTTTAAAACCAAACTGATCAGGAGATGTCCATAGGTAGGTAATCATTTAATCGGAGTAACAAGAGTTTTTCTAGTAGTTTCGAGAAGCAGGAAGCGACAGCAATAGGCCTGTAATTATTGCTGGACAGAATGTCTCCATACTTATTTTTGACCAGGGGCAAGATATATACCCTCATGAACTCTGCAGGGATATGGCTATGAGCAAGCATGGCTGAGAAGAGCAATGATATATGCAGACATACTACGTCATTGGCATATTTTAAGTGCTCATTCGATAAGTCATCTACCCCTGACGCAGAACCAATCTTTAACGCTTTAATTAACCTCTTTACTTCAGGAACTGATATCAAAGTATTTTCCCTTGTCCCTCCCACAGGCGTTTCTCTGCAATCGATTTTAAGATTATCCCTACTCACACTGTTAAGAATGTTAGAGTAGTGGTTTTTCCACAGCTTTGCAATTTCATCTTCCCGTAACACCCCATTGATTGTCGGAGGGAGGACACTTTTGACACCCGTTTGATTCTTAACAAATTCCCAAAATTTGTTATTATCGTTATTTATGCGAGCTTCACAGGCTTTTGAGGCTCGAATAGACTCTTCTTCCTGTTTACATCGTTTTATGGCCGCCTTATACTGACCCCGACTTCTACACATATTCATGTATACTGGTCCTAATCTGGGTCTACCATGAATGCACCACAAATCATAGGCGTTTTTTGATTCCCTCTTCAATGGGGCAATAAAGTCATTCCATCCAGGAATAATCTTAGTATGAATGAATTCAGAAGTACACCTCATCAGGGAGATGACGAGGTGTACTCCTGAATACACGAAAGGCTTTGGAATCACTTTTCTTTTTCCTTGTGGGTTTGCATCATATATATATGCAAGGAAATCACAAAGCAACACGTGATCTTTTTAATAAGCAAAGAACGACAGGGAAAAGAAAAAAAAACACGAAGTCCGATCGCTTTCGTGATATATTCACATCTTCAGGGACAAGAAGATGTGAATATATCACGAAAGCGCTCGGACTTCGTGCTTCCTTTTCCTTTTCCCTGTCGTTCTTTGCTTCTATATATATATATATATATATATATAGAGAGAGAAGAGAGGAGAGAGAGAGAGAGAGAGAGGCATATTGGAAGTATGAAAAATACATACTTAAGTGTAATTTTTTATTCTTTATTACGAAATAATAAAGTGAGGTATTAAAGTAATTTACATTTAAAAATACAATATGAAGATTGAAATAAAATTAGTGCATTTGTTAATATATATATATATATGTATGTGTGTGTGTGTGTGTGTGTGTGTGTGTGTTTGTAAAAAAGTGTTTATACCAGATTAGCGTGAACTTCGACCTATTTCAACTAAATTAAGTGGTCTCTTCACTAAGTGACTCAACCCATCTGTGCCAAGTTTGGTCAAGATCGTTTTATTGTTTTACGTGTTTTCGACTTACTTTCTCCCAACAGATATCGGTGCAGATCTGGGCGTTTATACACTGTCGACATTTTACTGTTGTAGAGGGTATAAAAACGTCTGTAAAAAATATATATATATATATATATATATATATATATATATATAATATATATATATATATATAGAGAGAGAGAGAGAGAGAGAGAGAGTAACTGTCATTGTTGAAAAATTTACTCAAATTTGCTGAGTCATTTCAACCCAAATCGGTGTTAAATAAGCTCCGCCAATGCCATAAGGAGTTAAAATTACTATATATCAATTGAGTAATGCTAAAATTAAGGATTTTTTTTTCTTAATATTCTTATTTTAAGAATTATTGAAGTGACGTAGAAGTTTTAACTACTTAAAGGGAACGGAGCCTTATTCGACCCTAATCTGGGTTATAAATTGGACAGTTTTTAAGAACGATATAATTTCTGTTGAAACGAGGATAAAAAAATCAATTTCTGCCATTCGGAAGATAATTTTCTGCCATTTAGTTGTTTACCAGTTCTATACGTAACGGTTTAACGAATGGATTTGGGGGGAGAGGGGGAGGTAGGATTTTGTCCATCTTTTCTTGTACGAAACCAATATTTTTCAAGAGTTCGAGGTATCGATAGTCCTCCAGTTTGGCGTTGTATCTTTAAAATTGAACTCGTTGTCGATAAGTTCTTGCGTGAATTCTCTCTTGTCTGAGCATTAAAACTCGCATGCCTCTTTATTTGATTCCGCCACCATCTTTGAAGACAGGAACCTCATTTATGCATTCGTTGAAGGAACATTGTCTTCCTTCATTGAATGAGAAACAAATAAGAAATATACATTTTAGTAATTTCAAAGAAATGAGTTCAACATACCCAGTTACCATGGAAACCAAACAGTACATGTGTTTTGAAGGAAACCAATTATTTGAAAGTTCATTTTAAAGAACAAACTCTGACAGTTTTCTTTTAAAATTTAAAAGCAATTTTTTTTTAAATACCCTTCCAGTATATTTATGCATATATATATATATATATATATACACACACACACACACACACATACTATACATATATTACAGTTAATCTGTGAAACCAGTCATTTCACGTAATGCCTAAAAATTTCGCGTAATACCTGTGACCCTTAAACCTAACCTAACCTGTGACCCTTAAACCTAACCTAACCAACCTAATTTAACCTAACCTTCACAAAGTCATTAATCGCTTAATCGAATTACGCAAAATGCCTGAAAGTTTTAGTCATTACGTGAAATGACTGGTTTCACAAATTGACTGTAATATACCTTTCAACCTTTCAAATGTTCTGAGCGATGATTCCTCATTTCACGAAGGGTTGTGTGTGTGTGTGTGTGTGTGTACTACAAGAAAGAGGAGAGAAATGCCGTTCAGTTTAATTACGTAAATCCAACATAACACTTCCCTAATTTTCTTTGTTAATAACTCTGACGTAACTTACTTGTAGTTGTAGCTTTACTCAACGTAAGTTTACTGCGTAACGCTTCCATAACAGTAACTTCTAGGTGACTTTAGTATATGTAACCATTTCGTAACAAAAATTTACTTAAAATGAACAATATTTTACTAGACAATATATATATATATATATATATATATATATATATATATATATATATATATATATATATGATGAAAATAACCACGAAGAAAAAAGAAAACACGAAATTGTGCTCAAGCGCTTTCGTCTAATGGCATCCTCAGGAACATTTAGAATCTGAGCTGTATTCTGAGGATGTCATTAGATGAAAGCGCTTGAGCACTATTTCGTGTTTTCTTTTTCCTTCGTGGTTAATTTCATCATAAATATTATTCACGTTTTACTTTCGTGAAATAATATATATATATATATAATATATATATTGTAACAATGAGTGTATTTTGGTTTTCCATTTATTTATTATTATTAGTTTTAACCTTTATTGTATACAACAAAAATGAGTTTTAAATAGTCAAATTCTGATTTGAACTGGCCTCCATTTTTACGAGTAAGGTGGTGTGGGAATCAAAACAGCGACGTTTAACAAATCTTTATTTAGTTACTTGAATGATATAACTAAGAGAGCAGAAATGAATGACTACCTAATTAAATTACGTGTTTGTTGAGAGAGAGAGAGGAGAGAGAGAGAGAGAGAGAGAGAGAGAGAGAGAGAGAGAGAGTTACAAGGAAAAGAAGTACCTCAAAAGGCCTTGCGGCCCATACCGAGGAGGTACCAATGGCAACGGGAGCCAGGGAAAATTTTGTAAAAGTTTATTTTTCTTTCAACTATCCTAGCAGTAGTAGAAAACTGGATAGTAAAGTAAAGTAGAAGGCTCTCTCCCCACCCTCCGCTCCCTCCCTGCCAGAGGCAGGTACGGAAAAAGGTTGAAGAAAATACCTTGACCCTGGAAAAGTAGCCAAGGAAATTTTACAGGAAAGTGGAGAATATATAAATAGCTCTATATTTAGCTTGCTCACAGAGACACCGAGCAAGCGAACTCCTGCAGAGTTTTCTGAGGTTTTAATCTTAAACTATGAGTGTGTTCAGTACTTTGTCTAGCCTATTTTTAAACAGATTTACACTTTGACTGGAAACAACCTCTGAGGGAAGTTGGTTCCAGATATTAACTATTTTATAGGAAAAGAAATTTCCGCAGACTGAGGTCCTAAATGTCTTTACACACTCAAATAGTGTGCAAGATTTCGTCTAACCTTTTCTTGAACTGATCCACAGAGGAACTGTTCACAACTTCCGAAGGTAACCTGTTCCATGTGTCACAGATCTTATACGTAAAGTAATTCCCACACACACTAGTCCTAAACCGTTTCAAATCCAACTTCCAACCATTGTTGCGAGTTGGGTTATCATTTAAACTAAACATACTTCTAAAATCGACATCGTTGAACCCTCGTAAGAGCTTGAAAACCTCGATCAGTTGACCGCGCAGCCTCCGAGTTTCAAGCGAAAACAAGTTCAGGGCGCGTAACCGTCGATTGTAGCCCATATGCCTAACGGAAGGGATTAACTTTGTGGCCCTCGCCTGCACTCGCTCCAGCCTCTCAATATCTTTCCTGAGGGTGGGCGACCAGAACTGCACAGCATACTCCAGGTACGACCGAACAAGGGAATTGTACAGTGAGAGCACAATCTCCTTGTTCCGAAACTGAAATTGCCTCCTGATATAACCCAATAGTTTCTGGGCTTTCTTTTCCACCTCTACACACTGTTTCGTAAACTTAAGGTCGCTGCTAATTAGCACACCCAAGTCCTTTTCTAAATCAGTCACATCGATATTACTGCCCAACATCGAGTAGTCCGACTTGGGATTGGCGTAGCCAATGTGCATCACTTTGCATTTACCCAAGTTAAACGGCATTTGCCATTTTTCGGGCCACTCTCCTATCCTACCTAGGTCCGCACGCAGTTCCTCGATCGCTTCGGGCGTCCCAACATTGGCCCCAAGCTTGGTGTCATCAGCGAATTTGGCGATCCGACTGACGATGCCACCGTCGATATCATTTATGTAAATGGTAAACAACAGTGGCCCCAAAACGGAACCCTGAGGAACCCCACTAGTGACCGAGGCCCAACCCGAACTAGCCCCTTTAATTACCACCCTCTGCCGCCTATTCCTCAGCCAGTTTTCAATCCACCTACCTATTTCCCCACCGATACCCAGCGCGCGCACTTCGCCATTAGCCGGCGGTGAGGTACCTTATCAAAGGCTTTCTGAAAGTCGAGATAAAGTATATCAATCGCCCTACTCTTATCGTACTCACTCAACATGACGTGGAAAAACTCGAGCAAGTTGGTGAGACACGACCTATGCCGTCTAAACCCATGTTGGGAGTCCCCAAGCAGCTTGTAGAAATCCAAATGGTCAACGATCCTATCAGCTATTATCCCTTCTAATAATTTACCTACAACTGAAGTGAGACTAATGGGACGATAATTCCCTGGACTTTCGTGATCGCCTTTCTTAAAGATAGGGGTCACGTTGGCTTCCCTCCAGTCACCAGGCACCTGGCCCATCTCCAACGATTTGTTGAAGACTGTAGCCAGGTGGGGAGCCACCTGGTCGCGCACTTCTCGCAAAACACTGGGGAGAAACTGGTCTGGCCCAGGAGCCTTAAACGCGCTCAGTTTGTCTATTCTATGAGCAACGACTGTCGCGGTACATCTAACACTATCCAGAGAGAGAGAGAGAGAGAGAGAGAGAGAGAGAGAGAGAGAGAGAGAGAGAGAGAGAGAGAGAGAATTTATATGATAGTAATCACGTTATCCGGTCTTTACGCTTTTTACAGTTTTTCAATACATTTAATAGGTATAACATGAGAAAGGGATCTGAAATCTCGTATACAAAAATACCTTGAGATGAGGCAGTAAATACACACTGTTACGCGTTCGTTAAAAGAAGGCTGTAACTGCAAGCTTTTAAATTAATTGGTTGCCTTTTAAAAACGCTCAAATGCTTCTTCCTCAAGTCGCTTTTTAAATCTAAAAAGAGTTTCGTTTCAAAATAAACATTTTGCACAAAATCATATTAAAAATAATTACATTAAACTCCGTTTATATATATATATATATATATATATATATATATATATATTAATGCGTCGCAAATAAAGCTTCTAGCCATATTAAATATCAAAAGAAATTAATTTATAAATAAATACAATATCACTATAAATTTCATTATGAAATCGAGTAATCATTTGTAAATAGAGGACTGTAAACTGTATAAACCTAATATATTCATATTATAGCCACAATGGCGCATGCCAAGGAAACAAAACAACCTCAAATTGCGTATTTCTAAACTGCAAAACACGAGGGTGAACGCGCAAATACTGTAATATAATAATAACGATCGTTGAATAGGGCCAAAAACTGGCACAACGCTCAGACCAACTAATGCGGCTCATAGCACTAACTCGTGTATTACTAGAATCATTGAAATTCGAAACCCCGACTTACTGTAGATGTCTTCACTTCGCTTACAGGAGAACGAGGTTACCCACTGATTTACGGACGCTGGCACTGTAATACAATGACGATAATAAAAGAAAGTTTTCTAGTACTGAACAGTAAATAAGATCAGAAAAGAGAGATAAATGCGAAAGACATTCTCCTCAGAATACGACGCGTCATTACACTTCATATTGAGACGTTAAGAAATAGAAGGAATTAAAAATACCTAAATTATAGATGAGTGATTTTAATGTCGGCATCTATTATTTATACAATAACTTTGTGAATAAACGAGGCGAAGACTGAGGCCGGGAGTCGATTTGTAAATGGTAGTAGGAATAGTTAGCGCATTGGATCGCGTTATTAATCTTGCTTGAACGCTGTACGAGTTCGTATTCCTCCCCATTCATAATTATTAATTATTATTATCATTATTAAATTATTATTATTATTATTATTATTATTATTATTAAACTTTTGAACAAATTTAAATTAAAAAATGTTTTATGATAAAAATTTTCCCTTTTTTATATGTTCGTTTTAATGGCTTACTTAATTGAAGACCAAACGAGGAAAACTTATTCCATTTTAGTTGATTCTCAGAAATATATTCAGAGAATTCGACTCGCACAACGTAGAGGAATTAACGGAAAGCTTTCAAATGACATATAAAAGCCATTCGTTCCAAAAGTCTTGATACACTGTGTCGTAAAGTATGTAGGTTTGGTCCAGTGCATATATCCCGATTTTTGCAACACACCACACACACACACACACACACACACACATATATATATATATATATATATATATATATATATATATATATATATATATATACACACACACACAAACACACACACACACATTTTACCTGCAAAGACACACAGTATAATTAATGTAAAGAACGACGCTTGTTACAAGAGTGTACGCACAAGAAGAGGAGAGAAAACAAGTAATGAAAAATGAGCCACCTCCCGGAATCGAACCCGGGAATCGGGAGGTGGCTCATTTTTCATTACTTGTTTTCTCTCCTCTCTTGTGCGGACACTTCTGACAAGCGTCGTTCTTTACATATATATATTATATATATATATGTGTGGTGTGGTTGTGTGGTGTGTGGTGTGTGGTGTGTGTGTGTGTGTGTGTGTGTGAGACAGAGGAAAAAATAAGTAATAAAATGAAAATATACAATTCTTGAATGAAAAGGAAAAAATTCTCAATTGGAACTAAAATATTTCAAGATTGATTTTTTTTGAAAATTCTATTCAAAGCAAAATAAAATCCATTCATACTTTTTTTTTTTTAATTATTTTTATTTTTAGGTTTTAGTTTTGTCGTTTCGAAGTTGCAATAAAAATTTACAAACCACTTATAATTGTTCCAAAAAGCGATCAATACTCCTGCTGAGATGCTTAACAATAGAACCTCCTCCCCCTCTCTCTCTTTCTCATATATATATATATATATATATATATATATATATATATAACCCAGAGTGTCCCCTTTATTGATATTCCGTCTGAAGCCTGACGATTATATTTCGTATCAAAGGAAATCCCATTGCTTTGAAAGTTTTTAACGATTATACGCCAAAAACACAATTGAAAAATGAGAATTTCCAGCTTAAAATCTAGACAGGAAGCAGATTTTCTGTTAAATTTTGCATTTTTTAACGACATCCATAATATTGAAGCGTATTTATTATTATTATTTTTTTTTTCGAATCGATATACAGTTTTGTATCAAATCTGTAAAATCCATTTGTCAAGAGAGCGACAATTCAACAGAAATAAATTTATAATATTTTGGTTCACAAAAACTTCAATTAAATTTAAAGAAATTTTAGTGGAATGTAAATTTTAATGGAAGTAATGGAAATTGTTGTTCTGCAGAGTTGAAAGTACTTCGACGTAATGTCTTTTTTGTTAATGCATTGTGTTCCCAAAGTTTTTCGAAGTTTATATCGTCAACTTGCTTATTATAAGGCCAGGCGATCGATCGCATATCGAGTGAGTAATGATAAGCGATAATAGAATAATGAAAAAAATAGCCACGATGCCACATATGTATTTATTTATATAAATAAAGATAAGCAAAATTGCACTGCCTGGTCTTAAAAAAAAAATTATGCAGGATGGAGTGGTCAAGGGCGAATACCCACTAAAACGCCCCCTCCCCCACTCCAATAGAAAAAGAAGAATATTTTATATATGTCATAAAAATGAGTTTTCAAAAATAAATTAAAAATAAGAACACCTCCACAACAACGAAATATTACTACGATGATTCAAATAACCTTTCCGCCCCCCCCCCCCTTATCCAAAAGGACCTCTCCTTAACAGAATATTCTTGGTACTTGACAGAAAAATATGATTTCGCCGTATTCATTAAAGCGTGAAGGTACCTCCTCTTGAATTTTTCTGTCGTTGCGACCAAAAGAAACACGGTCTCTTTCAGTCTGCAAAAGTTAAAAAAAAAGGACACATTTGTAGTCGCACCTTTCTCGTTACTTGAAAACATTTGCTTCATTCAATACATTTAAAAGTAGTGTTCCGGTACTCAAAGCTCATATATAATTCTACTTCCTTTTAGTCCTCTTACATCGACCATTTCGATTTCTCGAGTCTTCTTTGAACATTGACGTAATATTCGATCAGTCAGGTCTGAGATGCTTCGCAGACTTGATGGTCAGATCAAAAGGAGGTTTGGAACAGGAGGAAATCGTTTCACAATATGCTAAAGTCAAAGCAAACGACGAATCTAAATAGATATGCCGTTCACTGCAAACGATTTGGCATACAAAATTTCCAAATTTCTGACATTCTATTATTTTTAAGGACAAGGACATATAACGCAGAATAATATATATATACAGGGTGAGTCAAAAGTAGCGCCCGATTTCTGTTTTTTGCAATTGCAATTGTGCATCGATCACGAGGGAGGGCACTTTGAAAATTGCAAGTAGAACAGCTTGGTACACTTCCGTAATAATTTTCCCCCGAATAAATGGTTAGATAAACATGTCATTCATTTATTTCTACCTTCTTGTACACTGTAATACAAATGGCAAACAAACAATCAACTGACAGAAATCGGGCGCTACTTTTGACTCACCCTGTATATATCAGGGTGGGCGGAAAGTAGCTCCCTAATTTAAATTACATATAAATTATGTATAAATTGTGATTGTATTGTTATATTGTTATGGTGTGTTCTCTAAAGTGGTACAATTGTAACGGTAATCTTTTTTTCTCTAAAGTGTTCTCTTTGTGTTCTCTAAAGTGGTACAATTGTAACGTTCATTTTTTTTTTTTCATTTCAGATTGAAGGGTAACATGGCTGAGCGTTTAACACTGCAGGAGCGTGCCCAGTTGGCGGCACGGTACGAAGTTTGGCAATCTGTCGTTCGAGTTCAAAGATGGTGGCGGGCCATTCACGGACCACGTGCCCAAGTGGACCCGAAAACAATCAAGAACTGCCACTAGAAGCTCATGACCACGGGGTCTGTGGCAGATGTTCGAAGATGTGGTCGCCCTTCGACATCCAGGGCCCAGGAGACGGTGCAGGCAGTTCAGGAAATGTTCGCACGGAGTCCACGAAAGTCAACTCGCCAGGCAGCTCGGGAAAGTGGACTCTCCCGCTACTCAGTGCGAACTGTGCTGAAGAAGGAGCTAAACTGGCGTGCGTGGAAGCCGCATTACTGCCAATCTCTCTCGGACGAGGACTGCGACATTCGCATGGAGTTCGGGGAAATCATGCTGGCTTGGCATGAAGACTGGCCCCATCTCTTCCGCAACATCCTCTGGAGCGACGAGGCGGTGTTCCACGTCGGAGGCTTTGTCAACCGCCACAATTGCCACTACTGGGCAGGAGAGGATCCCATGGTTACCGCTGAAAAACGGCAGAATCGGTTCAGTGTAACGGTGTGGTGTGGTATGACCTCAGATCAGGTTGTGGGCCCGTTCCTTCTGCGCAACACCATGAATGCTGAGCGGTACCTTGCTATGTTGCGAAACGAGGTCTGGCCGGTTGTCAGCACATGGGAGAACATCGACGATCTGATATTTATGCAAGATGGCGCCCCTCCGCACTTCGCTCTTGTTGTCCGTGAGTGGCTGGATGCCCACTTCCCTGGGCGTTGGATGGGTCGTCGTGGTCCACATCAATGGCCAGCCAGGAGCCCCGACTTGACACCGTGCGACTTCTTTCTTTGGGGGTGGGTAAAGGAAGAAGTCTACCGCACCAAACCGAGGACATTGGAAGAACTGGAGGACCGAATTCGGGAAGTCATGTCCTCCATCCCGCCGGAGTTCCTGCTAAAGTCAGTGGACGCCATTCCTGGGCGGCTCCAGAAGCTGGTGGAAAGAGTTGGAGCCCACATTGAATTTTAGAGAAAACCTACCATGTATGCCTACCTTTTCATATTATTTCTTCTGAAATAAATGGATAATATACGTATTGTTTTACCAATCCAAAATAGGGAGCTACTTTCCGCCCACCCTGTATAGTATATATATATATATATATATATATATATATATATATATATATATATATATATATATACTAGTTCATGCTAAGATGGAGAAACAAGCTTGACCTTCGTCAGAATGAACAATTCTGGCGGAAGCAAAACCAAGGTTATATTAATCAATCAGTCTTTAAGACATTTGCGATTGTAGCTTAAATGAAAGATAAAAACTTTGACATTTTTCATATAGAGCATCATTCTACACATACCCATTTCAGAGTATGAGCAGCTCGCAGCAGCACTGCCAAGCAAACAGGGGTTCAATGTACTATCTGTATGCCTCTGTATGTAGTTCATCACCACCGAAAACCACAATGTTCAGTGTTCAGTGTCCGTTATAATAGCGATAGTAAATGGAGAGTGAGGCAACATTGCGGCGAAGAGAGAGGGATTGAAGACAGTGAGTAAGAGGCGAAAAATTGATGAGACGAAAAGCCTTTGATTCCACCCGGTCAAGTACGGCTGTGTGCGTTGAGCCACCCCATACATGAGAAGCATACTCCATACAGGGGCGAACAAGACCCCTGTGCAGAGACAGCAACTGAGTAGGGGTGAAGAAACTGCGAAGCAGGTACAGCACACCTAACCTCTTAGAAGCTGTTTTGGAAAGAGAGTACATGTGATTTTTCCAAGAAAGATCACGAGAAAAGGAAACGCCAAGAATGTTAAGGGAAGAGGAACGATTGAGTTGTGTGTTGTTGAAGGTAAGGGGATACCATCGAAACATACATATGTTTACACCAAAACATCCTGATGTTGGTTTTTCTCATTTGAATCAGAATATTGGTGATAAAATGAGAAAAACCAACATCAGAATGTTTTGGTGTAAACATATGTATATTTCGATGGTAACCCCAGTAGTATAGCCGAAAAAGGGGAGAGTGCAAGAATGTTGCAAGTGATTACGTAATGTTGCAAAGGGGGGTGGGGGTGTTGCAAAAAAAAAGAAAAAAAAGGGAAAAAAAGAAAAAAAGAGTACTGGCCTTTGTTGCCAACCGGGGTTGCAAGGGGCATGCAACTTGGAGGCGGAGTTCTCCCCCAAGCTATTCCCCCCAAAGGGCCAGAAAGGAGAGAAAGGAGGAGAGGTGTTCACCTGGCAGGAGCCAAGTGCATATTAAGACTTCAGCCGAGTAGGCGTTGTTTTATAGGCTCCTAATCAGCCAGTTGGCTTAGAAGGCGTAAATGGCTTGAGTTGCCAGATAGCGCCATGTATTAGCTATATATTTAATTCTAATCGAAGACTGAGTTGCCAGATACCACTTTTTAGCGATACCATTGTATACATTATTATAGACTCCTAATCAGCCAGTTGGCTTAGAAGGCGTAAATGGCTTGAGTTGCCAGATACCACTTTTTAGCGATATCATTGTATACATTATTATATTTCTTAAAAGTTGGTTTAGAATACCGGTAGTAGGTTTAGAAGGCGTAACATGATATAATTAAGTAAAACAACATTGCATCATTCTGTTTATTATAAATATATAGAAAATAAATATACATTTCAATAATAATTGAGGAATATGCATATTTCTATTATTATTGAAATAAATATACATTTCAAATAGAAATAAATATACATTTCAATAATAATAGAAATATGCATATAATCATAACAGTACAGGGGAAATATCACGCAAAATATATAAATACATTTCAATAATAATAGAAATATGCATATAATCATAACAGTACAGGGGAAATATCACGCAAAATATATAAATACATGTCATTTTTTTTCAAAATACTAAACTCGGTCTTAATCGAGTTTACAATTACATCATTATTGCTCTGCATTACGCAGTATATGCGGCTTAATAATATTTCACCGCTTAAAGTATAGGGAAACCTGTATTCGATATGAAGGGCTTTCATATCGTTCAGTACTATTTTTGTTCCCACTTTACAACCGGTTGGTAAGTCATCTTTAAATACGTCTAGAATACAATCAAAAGCACGCACAAAGAGTTCATCGTTAGCTACATTATTAAACACAAGTTTATAAACACGCTTTTCCAATCGAGGGTTTATTTCTACCGACTCGAGCTTTTCAATCGTGAACTCACTCAACATAGCGGCAATTGAAATAATCTTCTAAATCGTTACGACAACTGCGCGTTATATAAAGAAATAGTTCTTCAGGGTGAACGGTGTAGGTGAGCTCAGCCTTGTACCGATCAATTGCTTTGTACCAAAGTTCATGGTATTTCAAAGAGTCTAAACTTTTTAAATAAACGTCCAGCACTAGACCATTCTCACCAGCCCTACACTCGGTAAACCCATCGAGCAGAGCGGTGTATGCGTATTCAAGTACTGTATCAAAATAAAGCATGTCCGTAACACGCGCGTCTAATATAGGTTTCAGCTTGCGGAATTCGACGATTTCAAACATTCTGTCGAGGATGAAACGGTTTCGCGAAGGAACAAGAGCGTTATTATCAGAAGCATTCTTCCACATCAGCCGTATATCAATGCACGGCCGATCGTTATTTATACACAACGTACATACAACGGCGTATGAGGGTGCGTCACTAATCTGCTCTTCTTGTACCTACGTTAGCAGGTATTTTATAACGATCTTCACTCCACTTCTCAACTATCACGAAGATTCTATTCATCTCCTCGACACTTAAATAAACCCGTTTGTTTGTTTGTCTACATTCCGTTTCCAGTACATAGCTAATGGTACCGGAATTACGCCTGAACACGCGCAACGATTTCGTCACGGACACATCGTACGAGGCGTTGAGAATGCTGCTCAAAGGAAGTTCCATCGTATTCGAGGAGCGCACGTCCACTCGGTTCAAGCTCTGAGATAACTATGAGCCGTGTGAGGCACGCAGGTAGGCAGGAACGGTTCGACGGGCGGCTGACTCGATGATACGTGAATGGGCTTGTTCGTATGATCCGCGAGTCGTACCGAATTGTTGTACATATTTGTTTTTCCGGTACAAGAATTAATTTAATCACTACCAGCCTACGCACCAGACATTTTACCTCAGGATAAGAACTAGGAACATTTTATGTTTTACTAAACATCTTCACACTCCGGCGCACTATTTGAGAGGAACATATGCTCATATTTTTCCTTTCTGCCCATCAAACGATACTCGTCTCTAAAGTCTGTTAAAAACTCACGCAGGGCACTAGCCACAACCTCACTACGAACCTCATCATGATATACGTTAATATAGTGATAAAAATACTTAAGATTGTCCATGATCACGAGATTCACATTTTCAGTCGTAGGGTATGAGTAATCGACATGGTGTAGCATGACGTAATACCGCACATCGTCTGTGCAACGAAAGCCTTCAACGGTCTCACCAGAACATCCGTAGAGTATTTGTACATCTTGGAACTTCGCACAATCCAATGTGTTTTTAAAAGAGGTATAGGAGGGAGGAATAGGAAGTTTTTCGGTATCCACCACATCCTGACACTTTGCTGAATACCATTTCATAAACGTTGTACAAGCAATATTAAAGGTAGCCATTTGAATACACGTCTGATCTCTCGGGCTTACTGCAGTCGACTGACCACGCAGGGACTCCCAGATAGTAGCATGACTCACGGTCTTACAGTGGGCGGAGCTTAGAACTTTCACCTGCGCACACACACACACACACACACACACACACACAAAGGAGAAAGTGAAACGCTAATTGAAACATGATTTATTTAATAAACGAGATATTCAAGTTATATATATTTACAAATACGATTTAATAAACGAGATATTCAAGTTATATATATATATTTACAAATACGTGTAATAAATCAATAGATACTTTACAAATACGATTTAATAAACGAGATATTCAAGTTATATATATATTTACAAATACGTGTAATAAATCAATAGATACGATTATATACAAGACAAATACGTGTGAGTTAACAATAGAAGCATCATACGTTTGGTATCCAAAGGGTACGGTATCATAGGTACCAGGTAACTGGTAACGTTTCCTATAGGTGTTACGGCACACCTTCGTACCCCTAAGTTCCTTCACGCCCCCCAGCTTCTGCGCCCGAAAATTGTGGGTGCCTACAATTAGTTGGGGAGGTTGTTCGCCCTCATCATCGTCCAAACATACTAGATCCTTCAACGATTCAAAGTTAACAACCCGCCGATTCGCATGGTTGAGCGTAATACCCTTTGCCTTCACGATATATTTCATTTCCTCCCCCACCCTGACCCGTACCCCATAAGTCTTAGGTCCTGTTGAGACAAAAGAGTCGGCGTAAGCGTTGTCCCCATACTCGTCCTTGATCTCATCAGTGAGCTCGCCGAGGAACTCCCCAATAGCGGGCATGTATTCACCCTCCCTCTCTGTGAATATCACGCTATCTGTATCGGCATACAATACTCTCCGCCCAAGAGAATGCAATAGACCCCAAAGTTTTATACGGGCGTAGGCTGTTGTGAAGCTGGCCACAGGTATGTTTGTAACCCTTGAGGTATCTGTGGCAAATTCAGTGTTGTTGTACTTTATTATGTAAGTATTACCTACATTCACGATCTCCATGACCTCTTTATCGGGAGCATTGGCATAATCCCAGACATCGCTATAACTTTGTGCCAAATGAATGCTCCCTCTGCCGGTATTCTGCGCAAATTTTCCCCATAGACTGTTTAGACACAACTTTGCACTAAAGCGCTTGCCAGGATTCTTTACAATTTGGACACGATCAAGTTGTATACCTTCGCGGTCGCGGTAACGTTGAATATAGGCAGACTTTTCATCTTCGGTATCAACTCCTCGCGGATACCCTGATGCCTCAACCTTATCCTTCAAAAAGGCGTTTATATATGGTGTGAAAAGGTTGGGTAGCTTCTGAAACCTCCACACCTCATGTATCTTCAGTATTCTATAACCATGGCGTACGGCTAGGGCCAGCTCAGGACTTGTATATACGCCTCTGATCTTACGCTGGTGGGGTATATGGTTACATTCGCCGTTATCCTCTTCCGCGCACTTCACGCACAGGGGAAACATGAGCTTGTCGTCGATAACGACAGGTAAGATCGGCATCCATAAATTGCGTGGGGGGAGTACGTCTACGAAAGAGAGCCCAAAGTAACGATCATTCAAATTTTTTGAAAATTCATTGATGGAGGGTAGGCTAGGTCCCACCAGTTTCTCAGGAGCGCCCACGGGGTACGGATTGCTCTTCATCACGTATGGGTATAAAGAACAGAAATCGTAGTAATGGAGCTTCACGCCCTCCGTAGGTGGAAAGTATAGTCTGAAAGGATTTGTACGTCCTCCAAACAAGCTATCACCACATTTGAGAGGATCCAGCACCATTGAACGCTTGATCGTGTTTATTTCCTCACGGTACACCTCGTCTGTCTCCATCCGTGCATCATATTCATGCTCCCACAAGACTTTGTGAGTGAACTGTGATCCTATAAGTTGATCGCGGGTGCGGGTCGATGCAAGACAGTCGGCAGGAGACCTACCGTGGATATCTCCGGCGATTCCGCACTCAGGACGGGGGCATCCATGCCACCAGCAACCGTTAAAGGAGTACACAGTCTTCACACCAGTGACACGGTTTTCACTTAACCCATCAACCCAAAAAACACGTCCATTAATCTTAATGGGTACTTCACCCGTGTTGCGGGCGTGCTTTATGTATACACCTGTCTGTTGCTGTAGGTGTATGAGCCAGTAAATAGCCTTGTGTCCGTAACTGCGGGGGTTGTTTCGGTGAATAATGGCTAAGGTGTCTTTAGGCATGAAGTTATTCTTGAACACCGTAAAACATAATGATGCGATGGTGGTTGCGACTTGCAGTGGATCGCATTTGAAACGGGCTATGTACATCCTTCTAAAGGCCTGGAAACATACTCTAAGCACGCGCACATCATTCACGCAATAACGCTCACATTCATCAGCTATATTATAAGGGTTACTTTCATTAAAACTGTCGTAGTATCGATCAAAGTCTTCACGTTCATCCATACAGTCAAAATAATGTTTGGGGGTGGTGGGCCTACGTAGTTTAAAGTCTCGCTGGTGAGGAAAGTGTAAGGGAAGTATCCTTTGGAAACTTCAGCTGCTACTCCCATCACCTTGGGTAGCTTTGCTAATTTACAAGGTGTGAATAATAAAGTATCTTTAAATTGTACATTGCCTCTTATCTGCATCTGTATTAATTTGTTGCCTCTTTTCAATGGATCACCTGTAAATATCTCAGAGGATTCGTGTTCAAGCAACTCCTTATAAAGGAACTGCGTGTCAAACTTTGCCCCGTTATGGGCGAGAATATACACAGTCATTTTTTTGAACTTGTCGGCTAACTTGACAATATAGGACACAAATAGTTTCACAGGACTATCGCGGACATTCGTTTTAAAAACGTTTGTCCGTTTACCACATTTGGGGCACTCGTCACATTCGATACCCATACACTCATCACAGATGGTCTGGCTCACAAGTAAATGTGGAATTACCTCTTTGGTTTCAGCGTTCGTATATGTTTCTATATCGTAGTATACAGTTATACAAGGGTTATTTTTAGGCTTAGCATCTTTCATATAACATACATGCTTTACTCCATCCGCCTTATATTCCTCCTGGCATGTAGGACAGTGAATTACGTCACACTTGTGCTTAAATTTTCCCCAATTATCCATTGTGTGAAACATACCACATTCACAGATTCTCATTTTCCTGCACGTGCCAATTGATTTATGGAAATCAAAACAGCTATTATTGAAAAATGTGCGTCTACACACATCACAGTCTCTCTTCTCAGCTTCAACTACACGGCTTTCACATTTGGTGCTTTTACACTGCTCACATACCATGTGACATTCTTTACAATGTCTCACTATATCATCCGCAAACTCGAGGCACCCCTTACACAAATCATGATGTCTCCCATATTTTCGACTTTTGTCATAACTCGCGTAAAGCCACCTTATATTACGGATGGGGAGATACGTTGTCCCTGACAATCCTAAAATAAGTAGGGGTCTTGTACGATCTCTCACACAGCTTTTAAAAACATACACAGTCCTACGACGATCATCCAACCCAAATACAACTATGCGGACATTCATTTCCTGTTCTACCCTTCTCAGCTCTTCAGGACCCATATTACAGTCAAATTCAAGTTCACAGTCTACAGCTAGTTTACGGGCACGCTCCACGACCGTAGGCAGCCAAATTTTTTGAGTCCGTGTATTTTGTACAGTAAACATACGTGCTAAGAGTACTGCTATAAAGCCGCAACCACGATCGACGTTTATATGCTTTCGGTAAATAGTCGGAGAATTGAAGTTAAGAGTATACGGTATGGCACTATGACCCGCAACACGGAATACACGGTCAATATTTACCGTGAAGTTGTCCATATTGAAGGCTATACTACTTTGGGCGGCTTGCATTATACGTCCTAATATATATTCTACATCTTCAGCCGCCAAACGTCTAAATGGCACTATCACCCAATAATCGTCTACATCACCGTCATCTGACCCGAATCCAAAGGACAGACTCGTCCTGACTTCACGCTCGTCGCGATTCTGAAGAGCAAACTCTACAATACGCTGTACAACCCGGCGTAGCCCGCGCTCAATTCCATTGCTATACATGGCTCTAGGGTCGACCCTGACTCTATACCGATTTCTAGTCAAGGCTGGGGTGGGGCTGCGGATCGCACCAATTCGAGCGTTATCATCCTCAACAGAACGGGGGGCGGCGGATGAATTAGGGGTATATTAGCGGAAGGTGCTGATGGGGGGCCTGTTGCGTAGGAGGTTGAGGGTTGGGGATCTATTATTGTAGACTTAACAGAACGGGGGGCGGCGGATGAATAAGGGGATATATTAGCGGGAGGTGCTGCTGGGGGGCTTGTTGCGTAAGAGGTTGAGGGTTGGGGATCTATTACCGCTGCAACAGGCGCGTATTTCGGGCGCTTTATACCTGACGTGGGGTTCTCACACCTCCGCTTTGGACGTGCTACCGGTATCGCTGGTGAGGGTTCGTTGGCAGGGGAGGAGATCACAACTACACTGTCGTCGAGGTCATCCGTAATGTCAATGATGGGTGCTCTACCTCATCGTCATTCACGGTTCTGTGGGAGAAGAAAGCAAAATATAAGGAACAGCACTCAAAATTTGTAATATTTTGTAAATGACCCACTTAGGAGTGTGACGTGTTAGAAATGGACTCTGTAGAAAAATTCAGATTCACGAGCCCATCCACATGTATTATATCTGGACCTACAGGATGTGGTAAAACTGTGTTTATGCTTAAAATCATTAAAGAAAAGGGAGAGATGTTCTCGAAATTTGTGCATAAAGTTATATGGTGCTATTCGACGTATCAATCAGTGTTCAACGAGTACCAAGATGATATTTTGTTCCACAAAGGCGTATATGACGTTAATTCGTTAAAGGGAAATGAACATACAATCATTGTAATTGACGATCTCATGTTGGAGATGGATAAAACGTTTGCCGAGACATTTACAGTATTCTCCCACCATCTTAACATAAGCGTGTTCTTCATCAATCAGAATCTATTTTTCAAAAATAGATACATGCGCGATGTGTCGTTAAATACGCAATATCTAGTCTTATTCGCGCAACGTAGAGATGTATCACAAATTGGGGTATTAGCCAATCAAATGTTCCCGAATCAGCGTAAGGAGTTTTTGGAAGTTTATAAAGAAGCTACAAGCACGCGTTACGGATATTTGCTTTGCGACCTTCATCCGCGAAACACGTTTAGAGTGCTTCTGCGAACGAATATATTTCCAAACGAGCCTGAAACGGTGTATATTCCAGAATGACAAAGAGACTAAAGAAATACCGTGAATTAATAAAAATCTATCATCGACTGCCCCGGGCAATGCAGCAGATGTTTATTAAAAATATCGACGCCGACTTTTTAAAATGCATCTGTGAAATCTGTCTTAACGTTATAAATTGCAATGTATCAATGAAAACCCATCAGAAGGCTCGCCTACGCCGCTACAAGAACATAATACGTGCACTCGCTCGTAAAAGTCAAACTGTAGCGAAGAAAAAACGAATTATTGTACAAACAGGAGGGTCATTTCTCCCCATCTTATTTTCAGTTTTGGGTCCTTTACTGACTAGATTAATATAATGAAGAAAGTGGTAGTGATTCCCCACGAGGTGTACGCTTCACTGCAAAGGAATCCAGACACGGATCTAGATCCCCGTAAAAGCAGACTTAAAAGAATGGAAAGCGAATTGCTAGCCTATTAAACAGTGAAAAAACACCTGATGAGAAAAGAATCTTATACCAAGAAGCTCTGCAGAAATTTCTTCACGAGTACGAAAATTATAAGAGCCCTACAGAGATTCCTGTGGTTATTAGGCACAGCACGGGGGACGATGGACATGGCGACATAGGATCTGAGCCCGACGATACAGCTGACCAACCAAAAAGATTAGCCACACAACATATCGAACATGTATTAAAAAGCACCCTCCCACATACATTGATGAGTAAAGGCTTAAGTCTTTATAATCTATTGAATGAGGATCCAGCCATACAATGGACCGATACAGGCGAGATCATTGTGGAAGGATCAAAGGTACAGGGATCGAATATCGTAGACATTGTCCATGATCTGGTGAGAAAGTGGGATAGGCCATCACCATCAGGATGGAAGCATATTAAAGCAAGACTACAACAAATAAATGTCCCTAAAACGTTGATAGGAAATCTGAACAGGTTAAAAGACTTGGAACATGCAACGCATGTGACACAATTGAAGCGCCGTCACCCCCGGCGGTAACACCTTTGAAGAGGAGCAAGAAGAGGTTAAACCAACCCTACCCACGTGCCTCTAAAATACGCAAATGGCTAACGTATTAACTAAACGCTATTATGACGTTTCTAACCCATCCTCTTACGGCGGCGTAGATAGACTGTACAGAAGTGTTTACGGAGTAGGAAAAAAAGATGTTGAAAGATTTTTGAGGGAGCAGGACGCTTATACGCTTCATAAGCCTGTGAGAAAAAGGTTTAAAACAGCCAAGACAACGGCTTCCTCGATTGATTCTATTTGGCAAGCAGATTTAACAGACATGCAAAGATATTCTGTGTATAACGATGGTTACCGCTACATTCTATTCATAATAGACGTATTCTCTAGATATCTGTGGCTAGTTCCTCTGAAAAATAAATCACCTGAAACAGTTGCTAAAGCCACGAAATCATCAAAGATGCAAAGAGAAAAATGCGTGGTGGCGGGGAAGAAGAAGAAGCGGGCTGCCGGAAGAAGAAGGGGTCACGTGGTATTAAACGTAAAAGGCTATCAAAAAGAAGTGCTGTAAGCGAATGAAACCTATGGTTGACCACTTTTTGACTGATATAAGCTAAGGACATTGATCTCATGAATCATAGTTTGTTTACCACTTGTCGAGAGGGGAGGCACTATTTCACCATGGCACGCTTCATCCACCCATGTAGTTCACAATGCTGTAAATCGGAGCTGTCCTTTTGAGCTGCCTCCAACCCAAGTTTCTATTGAGCACAGTGACTTTATTACAATTAACCTTTAAACACAATTAGTTCCCCGAGTGCACCTATAGAATTCGTGATACCCAGCTCAGGTCCTTACTTTTTGATCCAAGCTGTGTGCACATGTACGCTAAGCTACGTATAGCCCATTCTGATGGAACGGTCTGCGATGACAAATATGCTGTATACCCTGAAACAAACTTTCTGCACTCATATTCAACCAGTGTGACGTATATTAAATCAGACCAACATATCGGCAGGCACGGGGTACTATCATCTACGAGCCTATCTGGAAAATGTCCTCAACTTTTCCAAAGAAGCGAAGGCTACCTTTTTAAGTGCCGAGGGATATTATCAAACTAAAGATGAAAGTAGTATAAAGGACAACTTTTAAAAATTCTAAAAAGAAAATATACGAGTGTTTGGACGGTTGAACACAGATTCACTTTCCAGGAGAAGTTGCTTGTCAACGGGGTGGATATGAAAATAAAGCTCACCCGCACGAGTCCTGAGATCTGCTTAAATCTGGATGCTGATCAAGAGGAGGGTGCAAAGCCCGTTGTGGTTCACATTATGGACACATACCTCCGCGTACGGCGAGTGAAATTAAGTTCACCAAAACAACTAGAAATTGAGAAAAAATTTACTAAAGCTACAGTGAAATATCCTATTAACAGAGTGAAAATCAAACTATATACGGTTCCTGCAGGGTTGGCATCGAAGCAGATAGAAAACATTGCCCTGGGAAATCTTCCTAAAAGGATATTAATCGGTATGCAGGGACCATGCTTCGGTGAATGGAAAATATAAAAAGAGTGCCTTTAAATTCGAGAATTTCGGACTTAAAAATATAACTCTATACGTTAATGGCACTGCTTTGGGGGAACAATGGGTACGGACTATCATCAGACGCTGTGTTACCTCTTTGTGCCAGAGCCTATAGTAATCTGACCATATTGCAGGTGATTGTGATGAGCTTGGTAATGGGGTAACGCAGGAAAATTCATGATCAATTTAACCTTTATCCGTTTGACATTACACTGACTTATCTGCTAGCGTAAATACCCATTTAACCCCACATCAGAGCGGAAACATCTCAGTGCGGGGGAATTCGCCAAGCCTATAGACGCTCCTATTAGTGTACTAGTATATCTCGAATCGCAAGCCTAATAGAAGTAGATAGATTTGGAGCGTTATCACTGACTTTTAAAATGGATGCTAATACACTTCAGAAAGTAATGGAACGAGTCACACGTTCCAAATTTAGGAGTGTTTGCGAAGAATGAAACATTGAGTTTGCCAAGTACGCGAGAATGCGGTAGTCTTATTGTGAACACAGATGTCATCGGTAATGAAGGGATTCACTGGATCGCTGTCTATTTTAAAAATAGACAGCGCCTGTACTATTTTGATTCACTCGGTACTCAACCCTGGAGTGACCTATTATTGTAAAATTTCTCGCTCAGTTACATATTCCCGAAGTTGTATGGAACCCATTTCGCATACAAGAATATTTTAGTATGTTGCGGAATGTATGCGTCTCATTTCTCACGCATATGTCAGTGATAAAGAATTTATAAATTTTTAAATTTATTTGACCGTGTCACACTCGCCGAAACGATGAAATGTATGCAGACAGATAAAATCCGTTTTCCAATTGTACGTACTCGTGTGTATAGTATAATGTTTTTGTTCGTATATTTGTAACGATATTCTGTAGTGGTTATTGTACTGATTTCTTTCATTTAATAAATTTATGAAAATATATTGTCTTTCTTACCCAAAAAGATCGAAAAAACACATTATTCGGTGTGACATTGCTGACTGATCAGTATATCTCCGGTTCATGACACGAGATTCTTCAAAAGATTGTATAAACGTGTCAAATCCTCATCGGACTTAAAGGAATAATGTTCATTCTTTTAAAACATATACAGAGTATACAGACAGATCCCCATTATTGTGAAGATATCTTGGTTCATTTAACCCTAGAACACTGAACATGGGTATAATATACCCGAACGCCATGACGTCACACGCATTACGTGGTGTCCCGTGGAGGCAGGCAGCTGGTATCCTTGGTAGCTTCAGTCTGTCCCGAGCCTGACAGAGGTAGGTCATGTTGCTCCGCTCGCGCCCTGGAATTTTCTATAATCATATGATCGGGTACAGATACCCGAGTTCAGTGATAATAGTAAAAGAAAAAATCGGGTATATTATAACCGAGTTCAGTGTTAGTGTACAAAGTGAGTGTGTACTAATTATTTATTTTCCATTTCCGGCTGTGAATAGTATTTTAGATAAACTATTATACCATTAGTGAGTTATCCTGACCATAATGGCTTCCCATTACCATAAAAATCCAACTGAGGAGGAAGTGGATGCTATTCTTTTGGACTCAATAGTGACGAAGAAAGTGATGTGTTAGAACATGAAGAGCTTTATGATAGTGGATAATGATGTTGACTTGTGGCTAACCCAGAGGATATGAGTAGTGGCATAGAGAAACTAGTGACTCTGACACAGACCAAGCACCCGTCGCAGGCAGAGAAAGGGAGCACGTGGTCGGACTGGTAGGACTTGGCATCCCCCTCCTACCGCCTCGCCTGCAACCCTCCTGCTGGCCCTTCTGCTTACCCTCCTGCTGGTTGCCCTTCTTCCACCTGCTGCTGGCCCTTCTGCTTACTCAGATGACCTGATGACCCTGCTGTATTACCCCTGCTGCTGCACGTCTCCTGCTTCTGCTCCTCCTCCTCCTCCTGCTTTGATCCTGTTCTGCTCCTCCTCCTGCTCGCCGGGGACAACGAGACACTGTGATGAGGATGAGGACCTGCTTGTTACTTTTCCCACGACAACAGTGAAAAGTAAATCAGGCTTTGTGTGGCGCACAAGGCCGCAGGTCTCCGCAGCAACACGAACAGCAGCAAGGAACAGCAGCTGAGGTAAGTGTCAAGGAATATACCTGAAACCATTATTTTGTTGTGATGTAGTCATTTCTGTGTACTAAAAAAGCCTTTTTTCATGCCTCTCTTCCCTACAGTTTGCGCGTCGACTGTGTGGTGTGACCCCTGGCAACTGCATGTGGGCTGGGGTAAGTTATAATGTTCCAGGAATATACCTAAAAACTATTATTTTTATTGTAATAGTCTTCATATATCACTTAGTACTCATTTACAGGGGGTATCATAGGCTAAAATCGCATTATAGTGAATAATAAGCCATTTTTCATGTACTAAAAAAGGGTGTTGTTCCACCTCTCTTCCCTACAGTTTGCGTAAGGACTGGGTACTGGAGACCCCTGAGAGCAGAGGAAGCATACCTGGGAAGGGTTTGGGGAAGTTTGGTTGAAATTGATGGAGCCGTTTTTTTTTTTTGTGATTTTTTTTTCCCCAAAAAACTTCTCAAATTTTTTTGCTTTTTCAATATGTTTTTTTCTAAATTCAGTACGAACCTTATTTGTATGAGTTAAGAGTTAATATTAGGTTTAGTAATAGTAAGGTGCATTAACTTTAGTGTGTAATTGTTAATTTGAATAAATATGCATATTTACTATTTTTTTCTATTTTCCAATGTCGGGTATAATATACCCATGTTCAGTGTTTGTGTGACTCAAACATATGTTCAGTGTTCTAGGGTTAAGAGGAATAACATTGATTACCATAAAAAATTTCGATTTTAGCATAATGGGGATAAGAGGTAAAACCAAATAACATTGATTGCCATAAAAAAAAAATTTCGATTTTTTGTTGAGTATCTATTTGACGAGATACAACAACCCATCCATATATATATAAAATCGAATTATAGACACTTACATTTCTATGGTAATCCCTTGCGTCGGATTGTAAGGAGCGTCACTGCAAATATCTTCAACGGTTTGCGTTGGAAATAATTCATCACGGTCAATTGCTTTAAAAAGACTAATTGTCGTTAATGCTGCAGTGTCACTTTCTTCATACAATTCCGGGGAGACGTACAGGTCCATGGTGGAGGATGTGTGACATTGCTGACTGATCAGTATATCCTCCGTGTTCATGACACGAGATTCTTCAAAAGATTGTATAACACGTGCCAAATCCTCATCGGACCTTAAAGGAATAATGTTCATTCTTTTAAAACATATACAGAGTATTCAGACAGATCCCCATTATGTGCAGATATCTTTGGTTCATTTAAGAGGAATAACATTGATTGCTAAAAAAAAAATTCGATTTTTGGTGAGTATCTATTTGACGAGATACTACAACTCTCCATATATATAAATCGATTTATAGACACTTACATTTCTATGGTGGTCCCTTGCGTCGGATTGTAAGGAGCGTCACTGCAAATATCTTCAACGGTTTGCGTTGGAAATAATTCATCACGGTCAATCGCATTAAAAAGACTAATTGCCGTTAATGCTGCAGTATCACTTTCTTCATACAAATCTGGGGAGAGTACAGGTCCATGGTGGAGGGAATGATTATTCACTGACGCGAAAATAGCTACTGTTACTCCAACTGAAAAATATCCCCTTTTATATGCACAATCGCCAAGCTCCGCCCCAAAAGACCAGATGTTCGTAGTGATTGGCTGCCGGTGTAGCTGGGTGGAGCTATGATGTGTACCAATCCGCTATAACGGGTCCGGACGAGTAACATATATATAAAATCGTGTTTCTTGTGAATAAATTATAGACACTTACATTTCTATGGTAGTCCCTTATATTATATTTTTATTTTTACTTACAAGTTATTAGTAATGTTTTCACAAATTCGTGTGTTAACATAATTTCAATTGTTAACTTATTTTATAATGAAGAAATTATAAATATAGCCTAATTATATTTTTAAAAAAGCATTCAGTTTCCACGTTAAACTGTGGGTCTAAGGCGGAGTGAAAACCTTTCCAATTCGGCGAGAAATTGCACTAGGGTACAACGAAAATTATTTGGTGTTTCTTGTAGAACTTTTGATACTGATTCCGGTTTCAGAATTTTTCTACCCATAGTTTCGAGAAAATAATATTTCCATTTACTCAGAGTTTCCCGCATCATTAGTCACTAATGTAATCGAGAGGATATAAAGAAATTATCCTAATTATATTTTTAAAAGAGCATTCGGTTTCAACGTTAAACTGTGGGTCTAAGGCGGAGTGAAAACCTTTCCAATTCGGCGAGAAATTACGCTAGGGAACAACGAAAATTATTTGGTGTTTCTTATAGAACTTTTGATACTGATTCCGGTTTCAGAATTAATTTTTCTATCACCCATAGTTTTCGAGAAAATAATATTTCCATTTACTCAGAGTTTCCCCTTATAGACAATGCAGGTCCTGTACACAATTGTTTGAACACAATTGCTCGAAAACCATAGTTCGAAAAACAAAAAGTATTAAAAACATTAAAAGTTAAAAATCTTTATTCATACGTTATTCAAAGTTAAAAATCTTTATTAATAAAACAGGATAGAAGCATATGAAAGTCAAGGTAAACTATAGTTTCAAATTATGGTATGGTTAGGTTAGGTTAGGTCTCTTACATATAAAAACCCATTCACTAAGAGCATTGGCTTTCCTTTCTCACTAGAAACAAACTCTGCCATTTTAAGGGTGGTTTAACTGCAGCACTATAAATGTTATAGTTTAAATGAAGAGGCTAACCTTCTTATTTACATCTTCGTATTTGCGTCTTGGCAACTAAGATTTTATTTAGTTGGTTGTTCATTCGAACAATTATAACGTCGAATAATTGTTGCTTCGAACAACTGTTTTTCGAACTATGGTTTTCGAACAATCGTCCGTAATTCGATTATTATTTATTATAATTGTGGGTATAGTTAACCTGGAAAAAAGAAAGTAAATTTAAATTAGTACACTTAATTTTAAATAATATTTTGGGAAAACTGAGTAAATGGAAATATTATTTTCTTGAAAACTATGGATGATAGAAAAATTCTACGTTACGTGAATGGAATTTGCTGGCAAAAGATACAAGCATATCCCGTTATTTGAACAAAACTCTCTCTCTCTCTCTCTCTCTCTCTCTCTCTCTCTCTCTATATATATATATATATATATATATATATATATATATATATATAATTGTGGGCATATCTAAGAAATGGAGTCGAGAGAGGTTTTGTTCAAGCTGTCTGGGAGAAAGGTAATTATGGTCAGAAAAAAATCGCCTCTGGCAATAGGTGAACCGATTTGACCCAGATTGTCGGTATCCCTTTCCTCGAATGGTTCATTAGTTTATTATATATACAAGTACAGATGGGTGGGGGATTTGGGGGAATGAGGTAGGAGGGTCGTGTGCTTTTGAATTGTTTCACAAATTTTCTTTTCGCTTCGTTATTCGTGACTTAAATATTTAGAATAAAAATTAAGTGTGTAAAATTATTATTTAATAAACAGAATTTAATTGGATTAACTACCGTCATATATTGTGGTATTTATATGGTTTGTGCACACGAGTGGTTCATTAGTTTATTATATATACAAGCGCAGATGGGTGGGGGAATGATGATCGTATGTTTTGAATTGTTTCGCAAATTTTCTTTTCCGTTCGTTTTTCCCACTGGTATTCGTGGCTTAAATATTTATAATAAAAGTTAAGTGTGTAAAAATTATTTATTTAATAAACAGAATTTAATTGGATTCATCTACCGTCATATAAATATATATTATGGTACACTATTTAAATGGATGATTAATATATGGTTTTTGCTATCTGGGACACATGGCGCTATCTGGCAACTGAATACATGGTGCTATCTGGCAACTCAGCCAGAATAGAGGTTTATAAAAGACCGAGAGACGACTGACGGTTGAGAGCGGTCACCCTTCTTTGGGACAGGCTGAATGAAAGCGAACTTCCTGCTGGAAGGAAAAGTACCAGATGAGAGACAAAGACGAAATAGTTTGCCTTGACACAGTGTCAGCACAGAAGCACAGTTCTTGAGAACAGCAGGAGGACACCATCAGGACCGTACGCCTTCCTAGAGTTGAGCCCAGATAGGGCAAAAAAACATCTTTAGATGAGATTCTAATTTCACACATAATAAAGTCAGAGGGAGGAGGAGATGAGAGGAACAGCACCGGAATCGTCCATGGTTGATTTAGAAGCGAAAGTTTGAGCGAAGAGTTCAGCTTTGTCAGGAGAAGAGACGGGAACTGAGCCATCAGATTGGAAAAGAGGAGGGAAAGAAGATGAAGTAAAGTTGTTGAAGAGATTCTTAGCTAGATGCCAGAAAGAGCGAGAAGAGTTAGAATTGGATAGGTTTTCACATTTTTGTCGGATGAAGGAATATTTGGCGAGTCGAAGAACAGATTTTGTTCGATTTTGCATTGGAACAAGTAAAGGTAAACCAAGGTTCTTTTGCATTAGTGTTAGGAATAGAATATGGAACGTACGCCCCCATGCCCGAGAGAATCACCTCCGTGCTGCGCTCAGCACACCCGGAAGGGCCCCGGCCACGGAAGTAGTAATCATTCCATGAGAAATCAGAGAAGTACTGCCTAAGGGCCTCCCAATCAGCGGCGCCAAAGTACCAAAGGTGCCTCCTCTTGGGAAGATCCAAAGGCCGGACTGGAGCGACAGGACAAGAAACAGATATAAAGTTATGGTCGGAGGAGCCCAACGGAGAAAAAAGTTTGACAGAGTAAGAAGAAGGATGAGAGGTAAGAAATAAATTCAGAACGTTGGGCCTATCTCCAAGGCGATCAGGAATACGAGTAGGGTGGTGTACAATCTGCTCTAGGTCATTTAGGATAGAAAAATTGTAAGCTAGTTCACCAGGGATGTTAGTGAAATGGGAGGAAAGCCAAAGGTGGTGGTAAACATCAAGGGCGTACGCAGGATTTGTTTAATGGAGGGTGCGAATTATCAGCTCTCCAAAATAATGATGAAATGCACAAAGCAAGAGCGACGCACAATGTTTTTTTTTATCATATCTATTGATCGATATCTTTGTGGTCACATTTTGATACTGATTGAATGCTAAATATTCCATCTGATTTATTATTATTATTATTATTATTATTATTATTATTATGCATTGCACTGGAATTAAGCGAATATTAAATTTTCCATTTGATTATGCTCGAATACTCTTCATATTCTCAATATTTGATCATTGTCATTACTCCTAGTATCTTTTCCAAATTTATAGTTTGGATACGGATTTTAGTCATACTCATTTTTAGAATCAGGAAATGCAATTGGGGGTCCCCTTCCCCCTGTCCCCCCCTTATGTGCGCTAGTGGTAAACATTGAAATCTCCTAAAATGGAGATCTTAGCAAAGGGAGAGCGAGATAGAATGTATTCCACTTTGGAAGTGAGGTAATCAAAGAATTTTGGATAGTCAGTAGAATTAGGAGAAAGGTAACATCCATCGTTGGAGTGAAATTGAGTATAGAGAAAGTAAGAGGGTACAGAAAAGGAGTTACTGTCAGTCATCCCAGACACCTAAGTTTCAGTAAGGAAAAGAAGATAAGGTTTAGAGGAGGAGAGGTTGTTTTCAACAAATTAAAAATTTGAGAAAATGCCACGAATGTTGCAAAAATTAATGAAAAGTAAATCAGACAGGCCCAGAACATCTCAAATGGGGGGTAGCAGATCCAGCTCCGCTACCCGGGTCTGCGTCCTCGGTATCGGCAGCGGGAGAGCCAGAAGTGGGAACATTTATGGTCCCTTCCTCATGAGACTATGAGGCTCTTGTAGTTGATGCCATTTTTTTTAATTTTGTAAAGATTATGTAGTGTGTAAGATGCATGTACGAGGGGCGGTCAGAAAATAATTTTACACGGCGTATAATTTCATAACTAAAGGACCTACATTGATTTTGTTTGTATCAGGTGAATTCGTGAATCATTGTTGGCAACAGTGCACGTCGATTCGGCTGCCATCTACCGTACATTAGTTATATGAGTCAGTTGAACATGGCGGCTCGACTAGAACAGTGCCTTATCATTTCTGCAACGATATTCCGAGTCTGTCATTGGTCAAGAATTTCGCGAAAACATTGTCACAGGAGACGAGACATGGGCTCATTACTGTACTCCGAAAACAAAACGTGCCAGCATGGAATGGAAACACCCTGGGTCCCCGCGACCAAAGAAGTTCAAGATTGTGAGGTCCGCTGGCAAACTGATGGTTACCGTGTTTTGGGACTACAAAGGCGTTTTGCTCGCAGACTTCATGCAAAAAGGCACAACAATCAATGCAGCTACATAGTGAGGAAGATATACTGATAGTGATATACATATACATAGCTATACATAGTGAGGAAGATATACTGATATATATATAAAACATATATATATATTATATATATATATCTATATATCTTCCTCACTATGTAGCGAGGAATAGTGAGGAAGATATACTATATATATATATCAGTGGCGATCGGTGCAATTATGTATAGGAAAGCATGCATAGCCTATTTTACGTATATATATATATATATATATATATATATATATATATATATATATATATATATACATACACACAGTATACACTAGCCTCTTTTATTTATACACCAGCTCTATCCTCTATCCCCCGCGAAGAGGGAGGGGGATGAAGGGGATAGGCAGTTGACGAACGACATTAACCTCAATATAACAACTTCACTTTGATTTACTCATAATTAAGCAAACTCTAATTACAATTAGCTTGTATTTCTTCTTCTAAAATATATTTGGTAATAACTGCCAGTTATTTAGTCATTTAATGCTATAAGCTCATTAATTAAGCGTTTTACAAGGATTCCGTTAGCATAATAGCAGGAATAATCAACTCTCTAAGTTGCTTCCACGATCCACGTTTTGCCTAAAGAAATGAATGCGTTATGGGTCTGTTTCCATCGGCGAATATTTTTTATTCTTTTAAAACATAATATTAATTCATCCCCAAGAATAGCGATCAATAATTTTATTGTATATCATTTATTACATTTATACTATCGTATAAGAAGTGAAATTATCCGTGAATTGATACAATTTTTATAAAACACGAATGTAGTAAGTCAAACAAAAGAAGCAATTCTCAAGGTTGCTTCCACTGGTGCCCGTCTCGATGCAACAAAATTGTTGCTATTACTCTCCCACTCCTTTTTCAATGCACTGATTTGGATTTCGAGTTTTTTGTATTAAAAAAATATTTGAAAGGAGTATAGCCAAGTGATAATTTATCATAATTTTATCGTCATTAATATTGTTTAACAGCGCTTCTAATCATTTAAGTGGGGAAGCAATGCTTCGTGGTTATTTTCATCATAAATATTAATTACGTGTTACTTTCGTGATAAATAATTTATATTATATATATATATATATATATATATATATATATATATATATATATATATATATATATATGAAAATTATTTCACGAAAGTAACACGTGAAAAATATTTATGATGAATAAAACCACGAAGGAAAGGAAACACAGAATGGTGCTCAAGCGCTTTCGTCTAATGACATCCTCAGGAACACTGAAGTACATAAAGAATTACAGCCTATATATCGATTACAGAAAAAAAAAAATATATATATATATATATATATATATACAATAAACGGAGAAACAAAATTAAAGGATTGTGGGAGGGGCACACAACATATAAAAATTGAAAAATTATCGATTTTTAGCACAAGATTAAATGAATTGTTTCCAACCAATGTTATAGATAAACAAAAAAAAATATATACAAATTTATACTGAAAATCTGCCCGGGTTTTAGCACTCTACCCTTTTTGTAAATAAAATTGAAAAATAAAAGTTATTAGGGTGGCATACAAGTTTACCAAAGATTTAGTTCTACCCTTCTTATCTAAATCTGTTTTGAAGGAATTCAAAACAACAGGATCGAGTTGAAAAAGACCATGTTGAAGTTATTTGAAAGTTGGATAATGGCAGACTCAAGAATATTTCTATTAACAATGTTGCTAGAGTGAAATAAAACTGAAGCATTATTCCAATCAATACAGTGGGCTAACTCTGACAAATGGACAAAAAGGGCACTGGACAACTGTCCTGTTCTAACGGAATATTGATGCTGTTTTATACGTGTGTGCAAATCCTTTCCCGTCTGACCTATGTAAAAGGAATCACATTGTTTACAACCAATTTTATAGATAATGCCTGAATTATTGGTAGGGCTATTTTTTACTATGATATTTTTCACAATATTGTTATATGAAAATACTACATTAATATCCAAAAGTTTAAGTACATTAGCAATGCCTAAAAAACCCGGGAAAAATGGAAGTACTAAAATATTTTTTGACAAAGTACGAGTGTTATTATTGACACGATAGAAAGTTCGTTTTGCCTTGTTGAGACCAGATTCCATAAACGCAGATGGATAACACAGATCACTTCCAATACCGTTGATTTTTTCTAATTCGGCATCGATGTATTCCGGACTGGCGATCCTAAGGGCGCGGAGAAACATTGAAGAAAAAATGGCCTTCTTAGTGGGGGTGTCATGTCCCGAGTAAAAGTGTACGTAGGACAAATTGTTTTTTTTTTCCGATAGATACTAAACTTAAAACGCACATCCAAAAATGGGATTGAATTGTCTTGTTCCACTTCTAAAGTAAACTTAATGGAGGGGACTTGATCATTTAACTGAAGGAGGAAGTTATCCAGGTCACGATTCATGGGCCAGATACACAAAATATCGTCGACGTACCGCAACCAAGGGATGTCAACCCCCAGGATTCTCGGAATGTAAGTAATTTCGAAAAACTCCATGTAAATATTGGAGAGGAGGGGCGACAATGGGTTGCCCATGGCCATCCCAAAAACTTGTTGATAATACTCGTTATTGAAAGTGAATTTACAGTCTTTGATGCAAAGCTTAATAAGTTCCAGAACAATGTGTGAAGGTAGTGGCAGGTCATACTTATGTAATTCTTGGGAGAGAAAGTCAAGCATATTGTCAATCGGCACTTTCGTAAACAATGAACAAACGTCAAAACTGATCAATCTATCGTTAGTTTCAGTACGTGCATTATTCAATTTTTCAGTAAGATCCGTGGAATTTTTTACACGTGAATCAGAGATAGTTCCGAGAATGGGGGACAAGACTTTGACAAGCCATTTGGAGAGTTTATAAGTAATAGAGCCCACCGAGCTAATAATAGGGCGCATAGGGTTGCCAGGTTTGTGGGTTTTAATAAGACCGTAAAGGTAGGGCAGAGAAGGTGAAGTGGACATGAAAAGCGGAATTAAGTCCTTATGATCTTTGAGAATGCGTTTCAAGCCACTATTAAATGATTTGATGACGTCATCCTGCGGGTTCTTCCTAAGTTTGCTGTATGTGGCGGGGTCCTGGAGAAGCTCGTTCATCTTTCTGATGTAGTCCACTTTGTCCATAATAACTATGGTGTTAGCCTTGTCTGCTTTAGTAATATGGAGCTCCCCATCTTTTTTTAATTGTGAGAGGCTATTGCGAAAACGTTTAGGAAAGTTATCTTCGTAATTACTATTCGCCGCACTATAAACGACGCCTTTAACTATGTTAAACAAATACTGAGGGAGATTACACTGTTTTTCAAAACAAGCGAGACTGTAACAAATTTGTAAAGCCGAAGGTTTTTTAACAATAAAAAAGGACATACCATATCCAAGGGCACTTTTTGCATCGTTACTAATGTTTTTCGAAGAAAGGTTCAAAACACACTTTGAGCTTGCTTTTTTACTCCACTGACTATTTCGAATGAGACTTTTAATTTTTCGATCCAAAATGTTACGAAGTGAAGAAGTTCTCCGACGCAACTCGTTGTAAATTTCATCAAACAAAGGTTGGATCCATGGTTGGGGAATAACGGTTACAAAATTATGTTTGGCGATGTTTAAATTTTTGAAGGAGGACCACTCATTTTGTCTGGTGACTTCAATATGTTTCAAATTAATCTGCTGAAGTTGTTGAACGGATGGTCGTCAATTTGTCTGAGGCGAATCGGAAGCAGGGATTTGGGAAGAACTTGCTCCTCTAGACAATTAGTAAGAAACTTTCGTCGGATACGAATTGCATGCCCCTTCATTAATGTAGAAGAAAACACGGACACAAACGGAGACAAGAGAGGGAATCAATATTCCGTTAGAACAGGACAGTTGTCCAGTGCCCTTTTTGTCCATTTGTCAGAGTTATCCCACTGTATTGATTGGAATAATGCTTCAGTTTTATTTCACTCTAGCAACATTGTTAATAGAAATATTCTTGAGTCTGCCATTATCCAACTTTCAAATAACTTCAACATAAGCAAAGGTCTTTTTCAACTCGATCCTGTTGTTTTGAATTCCTTCAAAACAGATTTAGATAAGAAGGGTAGAACGCTAAATCTTTGGTAAACTTGTATGCCACCCTAATAACTTTTATTTTTAATTTTATATACAAAAAGGGTAGAGTGCTAAAACCCGGGCAGATTTCCAGTATAAATTTGTATATATATTTTTTTTATCTATAACATTGGTTGGAAACAATTCATTTAATCTTGTGCTAAAAATCGATAATTTTTCAATTTTTATATGTTGTGTGCCCCTCCCACAATCCTTTAATTTTGTTTCTCCGTTTATTGTATATATATATAATTTCTGTAATCTATATATAGGCTGTAATTCTTTATGTACTTCAGTGTTCCTGAGGATGTCATTAGACGAAAGCGCTTGAGCACCATTCTGTGTTTCCTTTCCTTCGTGGTTTTATGCATTATATATATATATATATATGTGACCATGGAATTATAGCACATAAACTTAAGAATACAGGAATTACTGGAAAGCTGGAGAGATGGATATTTATTTCTTGACGCAAAGAACACAAGTGTGGTGTAAATGGAGTCAAATCGGAAGTCTCGGAAGTAGAGAGCGTCCCACAAGGGACAGTACTAGCTCCCTGCTGTTCATAATAATGACTGCAGATATTTGCTGCAGATATCAATGACAGTATTGTATCATGTTTCGCAGATGACTCAAGATATGCAAGGAAAATAATGACGAAGGTGACATAGAAAGATTACAAAACGACATTGAAACATTATTCCAGTGGGCAGAAGACAACAATATGAAGTTCAACGAAGAAAAATTCCAACTTCTAAGATATGGTAATAACAAGGAGTTACAGAAAAAAAGGGTACAAAACTCCGCAAGCCAAACAGATAACACCAAATCCACAGTCAGGGATCTTGGAGTAATAATGTCGTCGATGCAGAATTCAAAACATCAAAATTACGACTGCTAAAAATAATGGGAATCATGTGGAGGAGCTTCCGCAGCAGAAAAGCAAACGTCATGCTCAAATTATGGAAGAGTCTAGCCCTACCACTATTGAGTATTGCTCAGTACTCACAAGCCAAATAAAAAACGAGACATTGCGAACATTGAAGCTATACAAAGGACTTTTACATCTAAGATAGAGGAAACGGAAGGTGAAGACTACTGGTCTCAACTACAATCACTGAAACTCTACTCTCTCGAAAGAAGGCGTGAGCGGTACACAATAATATACATATGGAAAATACTTGAGGACTCTGTCCCTAACCTTAGAAATGAAATAGAAACAAACTGGAATGAGAGAAGAGGCAGATTTTGTACGGTCCCAGCTGCGGGTGACAAGGGGCCATGAAAACGAGGATGGAAAATACCTTCAGATACGAGGCCCAACGCTTTTCAATGTCCTCCAAAAGAAGTGAGGAATCTCCAGCACACCGACCTGAATAACTTCAAGAACCAGTTGGACAGATTCCTGTGCAAAGTCCTCGACCAGCCATGCGTGGCTGGCTACGAGGGAAGGAGGAGAGCAGACAGCAATTCCTCCTTCACCAAATCCCGAAAATAAGGTGGGATGCTGCAGAGGGGTCGACCGTAGGTCGATCCTGAACTGTCGTTCGAACTCACTAAGTAAATAAAAAAATAAAAAATATATATATATATATATATATATATATATATATATATAATATATATATATATATATATCGTGCCAACTTTCATGAGAGAGAGCTAATCCATTAATTTTTAATGTTTGAAAGTGTGTTTATTGGAATAAATATATATATATTTTTTTTTTTATTTTTTTTATTTACTTTGGTGAGTTCGAACGACAGTTCAGGATCGACCTACGGTCCCACCTCCATCCCCCTCTTCCTACGTGAAATTATGCATAACGAATCCAAGTATTATAATCTCTTATCACGGCCTCTATCAGTTTAGTAGAAATGGAGCGGGTTCATGTCTAGTCGATGTTGTTAGAGCTTTCTGTGTCCTGCGATTTTCTTTGAACACCGTACTACCCTGTCCAAATTTTATAGATATTCCCCAAAAGAAGAAATCACAGGATTAAGGCTAGGTGAGAGAGGAGAACACGCAAGACCACAGTCGTGAAGAGGTACTTGTTAGGTATAAGGATTCTCGTACTTAACGTTTTCATGTAAAATATCCCACGTGACATTTGTTGTAGCTATATCTTGCGTTGTCCTGCTGAAACCAAACTCTGTTCAGACTCTCGACCCATAATGAACGGGAGAATACGGACTGCTGGAGGTCGTGATAAGCAAATACAGCGCATAGAATTATACCACGTAATTCCACAGAGAGAAGGCCATTTCATGCACACTGAGTGCCTGTAAAAATCGCTTATAATCCTCGGACGATAATCACGGTGAGTTTCATGAACGCGAGTAATTCATTGATTTTAAAAATTTTGAAAGTGTGACATAATTAAAAGGTGATCATACTTGTAAAAATATCGTTCGTAAATCTTCGGGAAAATTTACTTAGACATAAAATCTATAGAGGTCTGTTGACAGTAAGCCCGCTATAATAAGAAGGTCACCAATTGTTTTTTCGACCAAATAAATATTGTATTTGATAGATGAAATGAAAAGGCTTTGTAGTTTTCGTTTAATTAGCAAAACATAAAGGAGTAATTTGCAGTGAATAACAGTTATTTGTATTGAATTGTGCAATGTTACGAAATAATGTATTAGTGACAATAAAGATGATTTTATAAAGGATAAGAGTTAAATAATGCAATAGTGTTAGGAACAATAACTAGGATAACAAAATATACTGTAGTTAACGCTCAGCAATTAGCCTATTTACGGTATCATAAATTATGTGAGTCCGATCTGGCGGTATTGAAAGAACACCAGATAGAAAATTTTCAGCCTAACTGTAGTGCATAGGCTGAATTTATAAGCTGTAAAAAGTAGCCTAGCAAGACTCAGTAAACACTGTAGGCCAAGTGAGTTGGGTCTATGCAAAAAGTTTACAGACCTGTGAAACGCGAGAGCTTATGAGCAGGATAAATGATAAAATTCTTGTTGAATGGAACTGAAGATATGAAGGTCAAATGGATGGATGTTGAGTGAAGCAAAGGTCGGACGAATGAGGTCGAGTGAGGTTGCGGGATCGCTATCGAGTATGGCCGAACGGAGCAGGAGTTTCAGCGACGAAGGTCAGAGATCAGATAGAGAGTGAGTGAAATGAGGAATGAGGGCGAAGCGGACTCACGTTTTTATAGTCGTGCTCGGGCGATGTAGAGATTTAGCGCGGATTCTGGAATCATCTAGAAATCTCTATTTTTCCATGCTTTTGCCCACGCGTTCTGATTTCACCACCTTGTTTACTTTTTCAAGCCGTGAGAAAGGAGGGGAGGAAAGATATTTCCGGAATGTTTCCGGAATCTGTTTAAATGAAGGTGACCAGAGTCCCAATTTTCGGAGATATTGAGAAAAACTGTCCCGCTTTATTAAAATTTTTACCACCAATAATTAATGTTTTTATTGGTGTTTTCAAGCATTACGTAATACAAGACGAAAGTTGTCAGTTTGCATTGGTGGAAAAGTGGTAATTGACTCTGACTATGTTTCGTTATTGTCTCTTATTTGATTTTTATTGTTAGTATTGATATAGATACAACAGAGAGGGAGTGTATATATATATATATATATATATATATATATATATGTCATTTCGGGGATTTATTTTTTTGCTGAAATTACAGTGAAATATCTGCTTACAATGCCACCAAAACGTGTTTTTTGAGTATTGCAATTTCAAAATTTTCTCAACCGCGGCAGGGGGGACACCCCTCCCCCCACTGGATCCCCCCATATGGGGGTAGGGGGTTCAGGATATGTCCCGCTTTTAACTTCAAAAAATCTGGTCACTTTAGTTTAAATATGCTGAAAACCTCTGAATATATTCTGAAGATTCATTTGGTCAGAATTAAGAAAAAGAAGACATTTTTAAGCTACTGTATAATCTGAATTTCACCTTTGATCTTTTTGTGATTTCAAAAGGGAGCCACCAAAGGTCAAACTTAAATTAAGGTTTCATTAGCTATTTGAATTTATCAGCCACAGTCTCTATGTAAAAATGAGTTCTTAATTAAGTGATTAAAGAAATAAAGTTAAATATCAATTACGAAATTAAATTTAGGAGGAAGATTGTCGACACCAATCGACCAGGGAGGTACCCCAGGGGAGGGAGGAGACGTTAGGCAGAAGACGGGGAGTGCTGGAACTCCCGTTTTCTCCTATCAATGTTCTCCTTAGCTGATCTTTTTTCGTGTCTCATCTACCCTGTGAGCAGTCCAGCATGCTCTCAAACACACACTTCTCCCTCTATTCCTCATTACACATTACACAAACTTTTCAAAATTTCTAAAAGAAAAAGGGCAACGTTGAGCCTTGCAGACCTTGATTTCGTTTTTCTCGTTCTATGGAGGGGGCATTTTTTGCGGGGGCTCGCCCTTAGTTCCTTCTTTCTACGTGAACAAAATGTGGTACATATATATCGGTCTCCAAACGGAAGCTTTGTTGACTTCTCTGCAAATATACAAAATAAAACAACAAAGCAATCCGCTTGAGAGAGAATTTTTGTTGTAATATTTTAAAATGTTTAAAAGGTGACCCAGAACAACAAATAAGCAGAATGAGAACCTATAGTTTTTGTCCAAACATTACACGGGCAACGTGTATAAAAAACAACCACTACCATGTAACACTGAACCCTTGTTGACCATATATGGGGCAAAAATTTGCTAAATCACACTGTCTTCATTCTCCTTTTCGGTGTTTCTGATCTCTTTTTTCATTGTTTTCCAATCGTTAAATGAGTCATAAAATCTATGAAAAAAAAAGGATCTAGTAAAGATAAGCACCCCCCCAACCTTTTTTAGTTAGCTTTATAAGGCTAACTAACGAAAATATCACGACTTAACCTAACCAATCGTTAGGTCAACTGTACGCCCTTGACGATTGGTTAGGTTAGGTCGTGATATTTTCGTTAGTTAGCCTTATAAAGCTAACTAAAAAAGGTTGGGGGTGCTTATCTTTACTTGATCCAAAAAAAATCATATAGAGATGAAAGTCGGGGAAATATACAAATATTTAGAAAGACTCTAAACCAAATTCTAAACAATAATTTATCAGTCGGAAGTTTCTGAAGGAAGAGATGACATAAATGAACAATTTGTAAAGTTTTCAAGCTTATTAAAATAGCCATTTAACGAAATGTCTCCTGTAACTATTATAAATACGACCCCAAAAAAGAAAAAATGGGTAAAAATAACAGCTAGAAAGCTCATTTTTCCACGATGTGGGAGTGAGTGTGTCCCCCAAGGGTCGCCTTTAGCTCGAGCAATGATAGGGTGCAAGAAAAAACAGACACTGGTTAACCTTCCAGCGTCCAGTGTTACTTTACTGATTTTGTTCTGGTTAATGCTGGACGATTTTATTCAGTTTCGGAAAATACCTCCGAGCGCTAATCTATGACTAAGCTATGACATCTAATCCTTGACTCGGACTCGCTGTAAACCAACACATTATTATTCTCAAATAAAAACAAAACAAACCTTTTGTTAATTACTAGTGATGTAGGTCACATCCGCATCCGCAGAACATCCGCACATTTTCTCGCATCCGCATCCGCACCCGCATCCGCACTTTGGACTGCGGATGTCGTGCGGATGTGGACCGTTGAGATAAAATGTCATTAATAAGCGGAAATTATCAAATTCTACTATATTAATAGAACTAGTTCATTGTGCGCAAAAGTGATGCAAGCGACAAGACGAGAGGCTGTTCTTGTATGAAGTTACTCTCTTGCAACCTACTTAGATCCACGTTACAAAGCTAAGTTATTTTCACCTAGTACATTAGAACGAGTTAAATCATCACTTGGCAAAGCAGTTGAAGAGCTTCAATCTCTTGAATCTGTCACTTCGACACCCACCAAAAGAATAAAAGTTTCAGTGACAGAACCAACACCTTCAACAAGCAAATCTATCACAGAATCTGTCTCTCAGTTTCTTGAGTCAAGCAGCAATGACGAGACCTACGCGATGTCAAAAGATGTAGTAAAAATGATCGAGAGCTATCACCAAGAAAAACGCCTGGTTGCATGTGACAATCCTATTAGTTGGTGGAAAAATACGCAGAATATCTATCCATACTTGAGTAAACTTGCGAGGAAACATTTAGCCTGTCCTCCAACAAACGTACCAAGCGAGAGATTATTTAGCAGTGCTGGATTAATATATGATGAAAAGAGAAACAGACTGGCAGCAGAAAAGGCAGAAAAATTAATGTTCCTTAAGCATAACCTTCCTATAATTAAGTTTGAACATTAAACGATGAACATCTTAGTTTACTTTATTTTAATTACTCATTTATAAATATGCCTAATAAAACTTTAAACTTAATGTAAATAGTTATCAAGCTAATTAAAGATCTCTTTCTATAAGGGTGGAGGTTGGGGAAAGAGGTCGGTGGGGTGCATTTGAGTTGGGTTCACGTCCCGCATCCTGGTAACACAATTATGGTTTCTAATTGTGGCTGAAACTCGACAAAATATAACGAATTTATTTGCAGACGAATTCACTAATTGATTTCTATATTAGTTAGATGCTTGATATTATTTTATATGTTCAGAGAAAAGTACAGCAATTATTGTACAATTAATCAATTATACTACATTATAGCTACAGCTCTCTCTATATAATAACTTATTATATACGTTAAACACAACAAATCTCGAATATATCCTAAAAAATAACGAAAATGTAGACATCCGCATCCGCATCCGCGGATGTTGAAATCAAACATCCTCATCCGCATCCGCAGATGTGAAAAAAATGACATCCGCTACATCACTATTAATTACCCAAAAGAAAATAATAGCAAAGTATATTAGACATCGTACTTTAATTAAGTCAAACTATATCTTTTCAGCGATATACTGTAAAAGTAGATCACAAACTCTCCAAATTCCCATTTATCCTAATGAAATTCACTACACTCAAAAAATTATATATTTTTTCTAGTCTATCCACAACTCACTATATTTTTCCCTAATCTATTCATATTTTATATATAACCACATATGGGAGTGCAAGTGACTATATCATTAACCCGTTACTAAGAAACTCCCTTCAAAAAGAATATACAGGGTGTCCCGTAAGTCTGGACCCATAGGGAAAAATAATAAAATTACAAAATAGTCCAAAAATTTATTACATAATCTGTTCAAAGTATCCGCCGTTGTGTCGCACACATAGTTGAAGACGCAATCTCCACTGCGACAGCACTTTCTGAATCACAGTCGCAGAAATTTCTTGACACGCCTCCACAATGCGTGCTTTAAGGTGGAAAATGTTCTGAAGTTTGACCTCGTACACTTTGGCTTTCAAGTGGCCCCACAAATAAAAACATAATAAAAAATAATAAAAAAATAATAATAAAAAATAATAATAATAACATAATAAAAAAATATATTATAAATCCCTATGGGTCCAGACTTACGGGACACCCTGTATATATAACCTTACCTTACCTTACAACCTCACAAAGGTTCCGCGCGATGATTTCTCATTTCGCGAAGGTCATATATATATATATATATATATATATATGTAAAGAACGACGCTTGTGTAGAAGAACGTTCCGCACAAGATGAGGAGGGAGAACGAACAAATTAAAAATGAGGTAACCACCCGGGAATCGAACCCGGAATCTTCCGATTGACGGTCAGATATGCTATCCACTACACCATGGTCCTCGATTAATCAGAAGTCGTAATTCTCCTACGTATGAGCAGAAACCAATGCCCTGAGGGGGCCCCTTCGCATGCCGTACATATACTGTATATACATTTTAACTGCAAACAACACACAGTGTAATTAATGTAAAGAACGACGCTTGTGCGGAACGTTCTTCTACACAAGCGTCGTTCTTTACATTAATTATACTGTGTTGTTTGCAGTTAAAAAAAAAAAAAAATATATATATATATATACAGGGTGTCCCATAAGTCCGGCATCATAGGAAAAATAATTAAAAAAGGCCGAAGAGACTTATTGGGACTTTTGTTAAAATGAGCCAGGATAGCAGTCGCTGTATCATCGTCAGTGGACCTCCTTGAAGGTCCACTGCGTGGTTTATCTTATATGGATCCTGTTTCCTTAAACTTTGCAACAAGTCTGTTAACACAACTCTGTGTTATTGGCTCGCGGTCTGGATGCAGTCTGTTAAATTCAACAGCGGCCTCTCTTTGACTCAGATTTCCTATGAGTAGAATTATCTGGATTCGTTCTTCCTTGCTCACAGACATTATGGCCTGTAGAAAGAGAAAAATATGAATTATGGTTTGTAGAAATAGAAAAATATGAATTTCTCCTATGATGCCGGACTTATGGGACACCCTGTATATATATATATCAAATAACAAAGGAGGTCTTATTGTGTTTACAGTTTTTTAATCTTTAAGTGGGTGCTTAAATTTAAAGTTATACTTACGGTACAGATGTGTTCTTTAATGTTCAGAGTTACTGTAGAGAACCACCACTTGCCCCTTACCATATTATTCGAAATTATCATGGAATTCAAATACATAACGAACACTGAACAGGATATATTTAAGAATAACGAACACTGAACAAGATATATTTAAGAATAACGAACACTGAACAAGATCTATTTAAGAGTAACGAACACTGAACAAGATCTATTTAAGAATAACGAACACTGAACAAGATCTATTTAAGAATAACGAACACTGAACAAGATATATTTAAGAATAACGAACACTGAACAAGATATATTTAAGAATAACGAACACTGAACAAGATCTATTTAAGAATAACGAACACTGAACAAGATATATTTAAGAATAACGAACACTGAACAAGATATATTTAAGAATAACGAACACTGAACAAGATCTATTTAAGAATAACGAACACTGAACAAGATCTATTTAAGAATAACGAGATCTATTTAAGAATAACGAACACTGAACAAGATCTATTTAAGAATAACGAGCACTGAACAAGATCTATTTAAGAATAACGAACACTGAAACAAGATATATTTAAGAATAACGAACACTGAACAAGATATATTCAAGAATAACGAACACTGAACAAGATATATTTAAGAATAACGAACACTGAACAAGATATATTTAATAACGAACACTGAACAAGATATATTTAATAACGAACACTGAACAAGATATATTTAAGAATAACGAACAGTGAACAAGATCTATTTAAGAGTGAACGTACATATTTCAAAGGCAAATTATACTCCTGAATGTAGTAAAAATTCTTGCTCTTATTTAATTAAAAGCGAAATTATGGAATAATCTCTCGAATTAATTAAAATCGTTCAATGTTCGTTCAACTTTCCTGAACCAATTAAAATTTAATTAATTCCAAAGTTACTGAATGTGCTTCAATCTTAAACAATAAAAATAAAAATAATCACGCCCTTTCTCTAAATGCTCCACACGTCTCACCCGGGGGGAGGGAATATTGTTTTACATGTTTTAGTTTGAATTTTATGTATATACAGTATGTATGTATGTATGTATGTATGTGTATATGTGTATGTATGTGTATATATAAGTTTAATTTTTGCATGTTTTTTTATCCTTGTTGTGATGGTATAATAATCAGTGTTATATGAAATTCAGTATTCTTGTATTCCTACAGAATTGATCTGATGTTAAGGTTAAGCATAGGAGAGCATCAGTTATATATATATATATATATTAATATATATATATATATATATATATATATAAACTTAACATAAAATCCTTGTTAAGTTTATGCATTAATCCTTTAATGCCCTTGATTCACTTGATTCACATAAGTAGACAGTTTTATGTCTATCATATTGTTACATATTGATGTCTGACACCTGGTTGGTTAACTTTATTATATCGACAAGTACCTCTTGTACGCCATTAAGTCAACAGAGGGCAGTATTTTTTCTCACTGGGACTATCATACGGTTTCCTGAATGCCCGTTGTCCACATATGAGGACACTTTGTAACAGTACTTGAAAATATATTAAAATAACAAAACTGTAACCAAAATTGTGTAACGAAGCTTAAATCAGTTGATTTTTATTAATAACTTTACCAATGCAAAACGAGGAAGCTACATCAGGCACTAAAGGGTTAAAATTCAGGGTTAATATAGCCTAGTGTCTCTATTCTTAAGTTTTTGTAAAAGAAATCTTACAGTTAGATCTAAACAGCAGATTTCAGCCTGTAGGCGCATCCGTTTGCTAAAAGAGTTTACAGTTTGTATGCGGAGTAAAACAGGAAATAATACATACCCATCTGGGTATGTTGTACAGGGTGTACATAAAGTCAGGATCTATTTTTGTGAAGCACTTGGAAATTATATGGAATTCAATCATAAAATGATAAAGTGGTAACATTTATTAAATAATTAAGAGTAGGATTCGACGTGACGCCCATCAGTATCCCTGCACAGCTCAAATCGTTCCGCAGCATTTCTAAACACATTCTGGAGCATTTGCGGGGTTATGTTATCTGCAGCAGTTCGTATACGTGTACGTAACTTTTCAAGACTCGTAATCTTCGTCTGATAGACGTGCGATTTGATAAAGCCCCATGCAAAGAAATCTAAAGGGGTTAAATCTGGTGATCTCGCTGGCCAAGGTCTTTTGTTGCTTCCGCGTCCGATCCAGCGATTTGGAAAACGTCCATTTAGATAATCCTGAACAATTTTGGCATAGTGACAAGGAGCACCATCATGTTGATAGACGATGGTACTAACAATCCTATCCCCGTAGTCTATCAACATGATGGTGCTCCTTGTCACTAAGCCAAAATTGTTCAGGATTATCTAAATGGACGTTTTCCAAATCGCTGGATCGGACGCGGAAGCAACAAAAGACCTTGGCCAGCGAGATCACCAGATTTAACCCCTTTAGATTTCTTTGCATGGGGCTTTATCAAATCGCACGTCTATCAGACGAAGATTACGAGTCTTGAAAAGTTACGTACACGTATACGAACTGCTGCAGATAACATAACCCCGCAAATGCTCCAGAATGTGTTTAGAAATGCTGCGGAACGATTTGAGCTGTGCAGGGATACTGATGGGCGTCACGTCGAATCCTACTCTTAATTATTTAATAAATGTTACCACTTTATCATTTTATGATTGAATTCCATATAATTTCCAAGTGCTTCACAAAAATAGATCCTAACTTTATGTACACCCTGTATGTATTTATAAATAATTAAATTACTGAACTGAAATTATATAAAAAAAAAAGGTATCCATATTTTACCAGCGTTAACTTAAATTAAAAAGGAAATAGCTATAACGTTTGGGATATATGTACAGGGTGACCCATAATCCCAATCGGTTATAATTAAAGCGAAAATACAAAAAAAAATGTGAAAAGTTTAGAAAGTTTAAAAAGTTTAGAAACATTTATTGATTATTCAAAGCGTAAAATATAAGAATCTCGAGAAATATTATTTCCTTAGTAATTGATTACGTCAGTGTGAACTCCGTTAGATGGATTTTCGTTTTAATTATAAACTATTGGGACTTATGGGCCACCCTGTATATACAAAGTACAGTGTGTGTGTATATATATACATATATATATATATATATATATATATATATATATATATATAAGTTATCCGTGATTGAAGGGCGGTTCATAATCACGGATAACCCAATTTCACGGTTAACTTAGTATACTCTGCCAGTGGGTGGGTGGTGTAGCTGCTGCTGCTGCTGCTCGCCACCACTTACTAGCCTCTCACATCGCCACTACACACAGTACTATTCTATTACAGTATAATATATATAATTAATTAATTAGTTTGTATTCATTACAAGAAGTGAGAATATGCGAAGCCACAGCGCACATGTACTGAGTGTACTCGTACATTATATGAAGCGCGGAAGGACACTGACTGAGGCGCGTTGTGGTGGGATGGCGGGAGGCGAGCTGTGGATGTAAACACCACGCCAAATGACGGTTAACTTGGTGTCATGATCACACATATGTGCACAATGCTGAGATTAGTAAATCACAGTTAGCTTCATTCACGGTTAAGTGACTCAAGTATAATCACGAGAGTACTGTAGGCCTCTCTCTCTCTCTCTCTCTCTCTCTCTCTCTCTATATAATATATATATAATATATATATATAGAGAGAGAGAGAGAGAGAGAGAGAGAGAGAGAGAGGACTGTCTGTGTATATATATATATATATTACTTTCTCTTTTTAGATCTGATTGAGGTGGAGGGTGTGGAAGGTGGAAACGGGAAACTTACTTGTGATCTGTTCCCAATTGACGATGATGACAAGATCAATTTGATCCTCTGGTACAAGAATGACGAAAAGGATCCCATTTACAGGTAATTTCTTCAGAAAAGTTTAAAAAGTTTTTTTTACATGATTTCTAAGACAATAATTCTAAGACACGAATTCAAGACACGAAATTCTGAAACAGATAATTCTAAGACACGAAAAACATTAAACAGCAGTTATAAAATACATATTTAAATTACATTCGTAATCTGATGTAAATTTTATTTACAAATTAAGGTGTAAAATACTACTACTACTACTGCTACTAATACTAATACTGATACTACTTATTATTATTATTATTATTATTATAATAATAGTTCTTCCGATAAATATTACAAAATAGAAATGTCTGATGCGGTTTTTTAACTGCTTTTGCAATATTTAAGGTTTTATCTTAGGTAACACATAACATTTTAAAAACCTTCTTGAATCATCCACGTATGGTAGTGCATGGACAAACCTTTTTTGATCTCGACTGGCATTTCGCGGACGGTTCTTCCGAAAGCTATAACTTTAGTGGATGAGACACGGAAAAAGATCAGCTAAAGGGAACAGTGACAGGAGAAATGGGAGTTCCAGCATTCCCTGTCTCCGGGCCTAATGTTCGTCCCCCCCCCCCTACCCACGGAGTACTTCCCTGGTCGATTGGTGTCTACACGCTCCTCCTTCGAAACTGTTGCTGTTAGTGTGCTGTTCCTGGTTAACATAAAATTGATATGCATATAATTACATTCGGTTAATGAAAATAAACTGAAATGGTATTTAATTGACATTTCCAGTAGATGGCACTACCCACTTCGATTAAATCCTTTTCAAGGAATTAGTTCCCCGAAAATTATTTCATCAAGCATTGAAGTTTGATGAAAATGCTCAGTTCACCTGATGCCATTTGTTCAATAAAAGAATTCCCACATCTTGATGAAAATTCTAGTCTCAGTGCATATGTTAAAAGCCGCATCTAAATAATTTTTCTCTTAATTTTGAATTTTTAACGCCAAATGGTTTTTTGTGTGTTATTCTTGTCCTGTTCTTTTTAAGGTCTGTCATTATACACACAAAAAAGATTTGCTTTTTTGGTAGGACACACTTTTCAAACTATTGAAAGGTTGCACACACACACACGCACACACACACACACACGTTATCAAATGACATTTTCAAATTTTTTTTATATGTTTTTTAATGCTAACATTATAACGTTATAATATGTTTCAACGACGTTAATGAAACATTATATAAAAATGTTATCACAACGACGTTTCGCAAATCGTACATTTTCACGTTAAAACATTATGAAGACCATTTAAATATGTAAACATTTTAAACATTTTTTTTAAATGCTATTTGATAAGATGTGCGCAAACTTTCATTAATATTTTAAATATTTAGTAGAATATTTTAATAACGTCATCATCACATTTTTATACTACCTGGGATGACGGAAGGGACCTACAGTTTTACGTGGAATCCGAACCACTGGTCGCTACATAATCTGGATGCAGAGGTCGGTCCTCGAGCCAACCACCATCCAGACTCACCGTCACTTAACTTCGTCGATCAACTGGGAGTGGTTTTACGACACGTAGCCCCTTCAGATTGAGAAATTTCATTAGTTTCGTTCATAAACGATTGGTGTTTTTTTATTCCCGAAACTCTGACGTGTTTTTTTTTTTTTTTTTTTTATCACAAGCCTATTTCTGATTCTTAAAAAAAGGTGGTCATACGGTTATAAAACTTCAGACTGGAACTATTCATTCTACTTGCAGACATATCGTTTCGGAAAAAAGTTCGCATAGACATGAAATTTCTTTAAAAAATTACTAATTGGTTGTATTTTGTTGTATGTTTGGATATTATATTCTTTATGTTTACTAATAAATAAAACAAAACAAAATCCATTCATTACTAATTCGTATTCTTTTATTTTTATTATTTTATTTTTAGAAATGTTATATTTCTAGGCGAACTTTTTTTTTTCCTGAAACTGTGCCATCAATTCCCTGGGTCGAAATACATTGGGTCACACCTATGTACTTTAAGGCCCAGAGCATGTATCCCGACTTTGGTAACTTTGATACTTCACCCACATTTTTTAACGCTATTTATTTTTTTGCGAACTGCTTCTGTCGCATTGTACTTTACTAATTGCTAACTCTTGTGCCACAATCATATCAACTTCAGATATATTTTCATACATTTACCACTTCATGCTCTACATATTACATCTTCATACACACTGTAAGCGGTAAAGTTTTTGATGCATTCCAGCCGAATTACCTTTTGTAACTTTATCTTAAGTAATAAATGGTTCAGAGGTTCGTGTTTTGGTGTAACGTTTTGGTATACAAGGTCAAAATGAGAGCCAGTGAGTTCTCTCTCGGTAGTCTCTGTGGTTCTCAGTTTGGAATCTAATTCCTTAACGTATATTTTGATATGGAACTAAATGGTTTAAGTTTTTCACGTCGTACGGAACTTTAATGCTTACAATAACCTCATCTTGTTCCGTACAATTTTTTTTGGTTTAACTCCATATTTCCAGAAGGGAGTAGTAGCATTAATCTCTTTGTTTACGTCTTCTGAATATCTCTATTTTTTACAGTCAAAGCTTTTCGCAAGTTCATGATTATCAACATGACAATTTCAAGTTACGGGTGTTACGATAGATTTTTACTCTCTTACACCAACGTCTAATATTGTAAAATTCTCGGGAATAATCTTTAGGAGAATATTCTCGAGAATTTTCTTGAGAATATTCTCCGAACCGAGAATTTTCGAGAATTTTCTTTTTTAGAACGTCTGAGGGGTTTTTCAACTATTCCGGTACAACTTAACTTCAGTTCCTGTCAAAATGGAGAAATTCTAAGTCAGAAGTGAATGATAGGATGAGTGAAGAAATAAATAAATTAACTAATGCAAATAATTCATTGAATCATTGTATAAAGACTGTATTTCAATTCAAAGTACAGTATTTACCATGGATGGCAGTGATTAAATCAAAATGATTTAATCACCTGATTAAATCAATTGATCTTTTATGAAAAAAAAATCATGATTTTTTATTTTTTTATTTTTTTTTTATTTTTCAAAATTGTATAAAAATTAATAAAATATATCAACAAAACACTTTAGAAACAAATAAAAATATCCCTTGTAATAATTAAGTGTTCAATTTCAGTTTTTCAGCATAATAGCTTTTTTATGAAAAAATCATGATTTTTTTAAAAATTATATATAGAAATTAATAAAATATATCTCACAAGACACTTTGGAAATAAAAATTACCCCTTGTAATTATGTGTTCAATTTAAGTTTTTGAGTATCAGCTTTTTTATGAAAAAATCATGATTTTTTTTAATTTGATTTTTTCAAAATTATATATAGAAATTAATAAAATATATCACACAGAACAGTTTAGAAAGAAGAAATATCCCTTGTAATGAAGTATTCAATTTCAGTTTTTCAGTATAATAACTAATAAATAGCTAATACATAAAAAAAATTATGATTTTTATGAAAAAATCATGATGTTTTTTATTTATTTGATTTTTTTTTAAATTATATGGAAATTAATAAAATATATCATACAAAACAGTTTAGAAACAAATAAAAAATATCCCTTTTAATAATTAAGTGTTCAATTTCAGTTTTTCAGTATAATAGCTTTTTTATATATAAAAAAAATCGTTTTTTTTTATTTATTTGATTTTTTTTCAAAACTATAGAGAAATTAATTATTGGTTACCTGGTATTTACTCTGATTCTGACAAAATTATTTCTGATTCTGACTCATCAATCATTGCCTCATCGTCATCATCGGCTTCTTTGTCTATTTCTTCTTCTTCCTCCTCCTTCCTCCTCTTACTCCTTCTTCTGCTGTTCTTCTTCTTTTTCTTGATCTTTGCATTCTTCCGTATACTTCTCTGGAACATGAGACTTTTCTGGGCTATCCCCATGTGTTAAAAGTTTTAGATTGTGAGAAATGTAGGTTAACTTGCCCGCTCTTTCTATGGTTAATTTGTTCCTTTTTGCCGAGTGAATAGTACTATAAGTACTGAAACTTCTTTCAGTTGCGGCAGTGGTTGGTGGCATACTTAAGATGTTGATCGCTACTTTGCCTAGCTTCGATCCGTAGCAGATACCCTTCCACCATGTCAGTGTATCTACTGTTTGGGCTGATTTAATTGCGTACGGTTTGCTATAAAACTCTTCTTTTGCTGGTACTCCGCAAGCTCTGAAACGACTTCAACTGAATGTTCAGTACCATACATTCTGTTCGCTAGGTTATCTATGAATTCTGTCCCTTTGATTTGCTCATCCCTACTCAGACACTCGCCATTGAATTTTGGGTCCAGAATATTTGCAGCATAGTGAATATCTTTTAGAGCCATATGTTTCCTCTTTGCCAAACTTTCCATAACATCCTGTTCTTCCTTTTTACTAAGTGGGCTGTCAGGTAGTTGTTTTGCGAAATGATCGTTTAGCTCTTTGAAACATTCAGCTACTTTGCTTATTTTTGGCTTGTCAGATTCAAATATTGTTACCATTTAACAACAGGGCTGATTAATTCCTGCAATTTCTGAACCCGCAACCAATATACATCTTCATCCAGGACTACATTTCTAGTACGTTTACTCATTTTGTTCTCAAGTTCCTCTTGTACAGCCGATAATGATTTACAATGTTTTAGACACCAATTTATTATGACGTCACATGCAAAATTATTAAAAATTGAACCAAAATCATTGAAAATAAAATCGTGCATAACTTTGTTAATACAAAATTTCCCATCATGAAATTTTGTATGGTGTTATAACTAAATCTTATGTAAATGTTAGTGACAGTGAATTTCTCGAGAGTGCGTGCACATAATAAAATGCATATTATCCAAAATGGCAAAAAAAGAAATACTTCAAAAAGAACTACCTACCATAAAAACTCACAAGACAATTATCACAATCACAATTCACAAGGAAATCACATGTAGATACTTGCTCTTGCTATACACAACCACAACTAACCAAGGAAACAATTTGCCATCCTTTATATACTATTTTCTCCCAATTCCGGAGTATTCTAGAATGTTCTGGAGTCGTCCAGAATATTCTCACACATTCTAGAAAGTTCCATAAGGTTCTGAAATATTCTAGAATTCTCTAAAAAGCTGCAAAACAATCTAAAAATGTTTTAAAACTAAGAAAAAAGGAAATTCTCGAATATTCTCAGCAAATAATATTTTGGAGAATATTCTCAGACTATTCTCGGAGAACGAGAATATTCTCGCCTTACATCACTACCAACATCAGTGTATATATTCGATTATATATTAATCTTGCCAAACATCTCTCTCTCTCTCTCTCTCTCTCTCTCTCTCTCTCTCTCTCTCTCTCTCTCTCTCTCTTTCCTAAAAGACCTTTACTTTTCATTATCATCAAATTTTAACTTTTATTATAACACAAAATCAAAAAGAAAAATGGCATCATTGAGCCTTGGAGACCTTGTTTTTGGTTCTCTCCTTCTTCTGCGAAGGGGTCACTTTTGCGGGCTCTCGCCCTTAGCGCTCCCCCATCCTTCTTACATTAAAACCCCCAACAGAAATACAGGTGGTCTTTTTAGTTCACTGTAAACTCTGTTTCCTTTTTAAGATGTATCAGGGGCGATAGATAGATTTTGTTAATTTCCTTTTAATTAGACCACAATTTAATCGTCTATCTTATACCCTCTCGCTTTCATCTTCAGCATATCCTCTCCCAATAAAGAAACGCAAACACTCTAAAAACCTTAATATATAATGTCATAACACTATTACCTACTCCACCCTTGATATTGAACCACGCAAGCCACTCAATATAGCTCTTCCTGAAATATTTATAATCAACGTATACATTCCATTAAAGAAGTGATAATAAAAATATCGCACAAATTGCTAATTAATAATTTTTGTTTTTGTTTTTTAATTTTATTTGGTTGTGCGCGAAAAAGAGAAGTGAATAAAATAAAAATAATTAAAAAAAAAGATACATAAAAATCCAAATCCAAATATATGATAGTAGTAGCACAGCAATTAGCAATTTGAAATATAGCACAGCAATTAGCAATTTGAAATATTTTGGTGGCACACACACACACACACACATATATATATATATATATATATATATAATATATATATCCCCGCAAGGGGGTTCTAAGCTCGTGCTCTTGAGTGCTCTTTGTGCTCGTTTGTACGTGCTTGTTCCTGGAGGTTTCACGTGCGCCCTCCCGGCCCTAGCACCCAAGGATGGTGGGGCTCGACCCTGCAGTCCTTGTCATCCTTGGTCTTTTTCCACTTCGACTGTCCCCTCCACCCTTTCTTTTTCCTCTGTCTTTCCTCTCACTTTTTCTTTGTTTTTCCGCTGAGATATGCCCTTTAAATAGAGGCGAATCGGTTCTTCCCGAACTAAAAAAAAAAAAATATTATATATATATATATATACACACACAGTGGTGTAGTGCTAAATAAAGAAGTGAGGGAACGCATTTTGAAAGTGTTACTCAGATGCGGGGGGGGGACAATAGCGAGCGCTGCGAGCACATACAGCTGGGGGTCCGGGGCACTGTAAGCCCCCGGGAAATCTTTTGAAATCTGACCAATTTCAGGGATATTTTGAGGTCATATGCACTGGATATTAGGATATATTCCAAGGTTGAAGATGCAGTATTTCCAGTGTCATTAGATATATGACATCCAGTACGATCAATAAAAATAGCTAACAACTGGAATGATTAACTAAAAAAAAGTTAACAACTGGTACGCCGTGGTGACTGTTTCACCAGATCTTTATAGGCTAGCATTGCCTCAGTCGAAGCTAAAAGAAATGAAGCAGTTAATGATTCTTTCTCATATTTCTTCTAGGGGGTTGGGAATTAAAATTTCATGACGTTAGAGATTTGTAAGTTCGGATTTATTTGAAATAGTGAGGGAACGCCGTTCCGTCTACCAAAAAAAGTAAGGGAACGCCGTTCCCACGCGTTCCCACAGCACTACACCACTGTATATATATATATATATATATATATATATATATATATATATATATATGATACACGCAGACCGTGCATCGAACAAGGAACTCTTCTGGGATAATTAAATCCACTATAGTCCGAATAAGTAATGGTAAATGACAAATACGGACATGTTATGTGCCTTGAAAAGTGGACGCTCAATTCTGCCAGTTGAGGTTTAAGTTCTGGTTTTTGGCTACAAATATAATAGTTACCACTTTTTCTTTGATGTATTCAATCTGACGTGAAGGCAGCGAGTCTTTTGCTTATATTGAGATTCTAAATGTAGCAGGGCTAGGCTGCTCTACAGTAGATCCATGTCCCAAAGCTGAATCCTGTCTGCTTTGCAGATAGCTGGTGAGGGAAGCTATATTTATGGGACCTCTTTACGAGTGACCCGTTACCCACGTCGGGCTAGCATCATGAAAAAGAAAAACTATGGTATTTGTCATTTACCATTACTTATTCGGACTATAGTGGATTTAATTATCCCAGAAGAGTTCCTTGTTCCATGCACGGTCTATGTGTATCATAAAAAACCTCAGGGGACCATTCTGAGTTCATTCATATATATATATATATATATATATATATATTAGTGATGGGACGATTAATCGGAATCGGAATCGAGAATCGGAAGAATCGAGCATTTTTCAGGAATCGGAATCGAGAGAATTGTACCATGATTTCCGATTCTTAAAACGATTCTTTAACTTTTAATTGAACCAGTTTTGCAATGTAAACTTTAAAATTTAAATGAAAGAGGATAACAAATTTTATTTTTATTGTATTGTAGCTATACATTAAAACATGTATATCCATGATGTGTAACCAAGAAGATTAAAATGAATTGTTACAACTTACAGTTGATTTTTATTTTTAAACCAATCTATTATAATTTATATATATTACCATACTCATAATGTAAATAGTTAATCTTACCAGAGTAAAATATGACAATTTCCAGAAAAACAAGTATAGAATTATATTTAAAAATATTGAGAATCGGAATCGGAATCGAGAATCGTATCGGAATCGAGACTTTTTAGTGGTATCGGAATCGGAATCGTTAAAAATTTTGGTATCGTCCCATCACTAATATATATATATATATATATATTTGATGAGTTAAAAGTCTGGAAACATACGAACTATGCTTTTCAATGCAAATATACATATATGTTTCCAGACTTTTGACTCATCCTGTATATATATATATATATATAATATATATATAATATATATATATATATATATATATATATATATATATGTGTGTGTGCGTACAAAAATTATGTGTCCCATCATTTCTTTCTTTTGATTGAGTTTTATTAAACAAAGTTGGGTCTTACATGAAAAGGAAATATTTCCGGCAAGTGAAGTAGTACAGGGTGTGTTTATAAAGTCACGCAAGTGAATATGGTAATAACTTCACCATACTCGCGTGACTTTATGAACACCCTGTATTACAATCTTTTAATATGTAGTGAATATATATATATATATATATATATATATATATATATATATATATATATATATATTTAATATAATAATATAAATATTAACGATACAACACTTCAGGATAAGGGCGAATGCTTTTATGTTACACAACGAAGAGAGAGAGAGAGAGAGAGAGAGAGAGAGAGAGAGAGAGAGAGAGAGAGAGAGAGAGAGAGAGAGAGAGAGAGAGAGAGAGACTGGCAGCGTCAATACTATAATTAAACTTATAAGCTATACTTACAAATTTTGACGATCTCCGAAAACCCGTGATCCACCCCCCCCTGAACCAAATTTTTAATTTAACTCTGGGTAAGTATGACACTCTCTTTGGCACCCTTTTAAAGGATTTCGCCCAACTTCTCCCACAAGGGGAAGACTTTCTCCCCACACCATAAACGAAACACTAAAAATAAATAAAATATTTACAGATCTTTCAAAAGTTGCACTCGGATAAAAATATGGTACTTTCCCGTTATCCCGGACCCTAGACTTTTTGCCGAAAATATCACAACTTAACCTAACCAATTGTCAAGGGCATACAGTTGACCTAACCGTATTTCTTGTATGTCCATAATGAGACTTTAAAAGATTATTAATAATAATAACAGAAAAACCGGTGCTTTCCTGTTAGGTCAACTGTATGCCCTTGACAATTGGTTAGGTTAAATTGTGATATTTCCGGCAAAAAGTCTGGGGTCCGGGATAACAGGAAAGTACCAAAAATATTTTCAGTCTCATTTTTGTCAAACAACTACGAAATTATGTATTAAATATTTTAATGAGAACTATTTTCCTCAAAATACAAAATATTAAAATTTTGTATTTTATACTTGTATGCACTTCAGATGAAATATATATTAGTTTGTCTTAAAAGTAGTTTCAGATAAAAAAATGCATATAATAACAATAATAAATGCATAAAAATGGCGACCAAATTGGTTGGATGAGGAAATATTTATGCGGTGGCTGAGGGTTTTAAATATTTATTATTAATGTTTAAGTCGTATATCATTACAAAATTTGTAAAATACTACTCGAAAGTAAATAACAGTGTATTGAAGCCGAAAATTATATGCGTAGAAATGGTGTATATTTAATAAATTGTAAAAAATAATTCCTACAATATATCAAACAAAATAATTTAGTTACCCCGACACAATAAATTAATCTCAATTGCGAGGAAAATTATTTATAATTTGTTAATTAATAACATAGAAATATGTTATTAATATTCATTGCACGTTTGTATAATTGATTAATTGTTATATTTTAAAAATTTAAATAAAATATTCACTTATCTGCAATAATTAAACGGGGGTGTGATAAAACCTGCTACACGTGATGTATTTAGTGCGATTCGGTTCTATTTTTAAAAGAACTTATTTTTTTATGGTTGGGGACATTGCCGATGTGTATATGTATATACTGTACCTTTACTGTGATAAGTAGAATCGTTTTAAAAATGTGTACCCTTGTAGATGTCGTCGTTTAAAATTTGAGCTCAGAACTGAACAGTGAACACGTCTGGTTAACCCTTTAACGACGGATGGTACCTTAAGGTCCACCAGAAATAATAATATAAATTGTACTACAATGCTTTTTCTATAAATGTTTCTACATGTTTATATATAGATATCATTTAGTTGTCGGGAAAGGAACCCAAAATGTGTATCATTTCAGTGACTAGTTACTAAAACATTTAGTTTTGAATAACAATAAAACCTATACGTTCTGGTAACAAGAGTGGCCGCATATGCTGCGGACTCGTCCTTAAAGGGGTAAGGTCCACCAGAAATAATAATATAAATTGTACTACAATGCCTCGTTTCTATAAATGTTTCTACGTGTTTATATATAGATGTCATTTAGTTGTCGGGAAAGGAACCCAAAATGTGTATCATTTCAGTGGCTAGTTACTAAAATATTTAGTTTTCAATAACAATAAAACCTATACGTTCTGGTAACTAGAGTAACTGCATATGCTGCGGACTCATCCGTAAAGGGTTAAATCCGGACCTCCGAGTGAGCACGTTTGGTTAAGTTCGTGTAATTTTTCTCTTTCTCTCCACACCTGTATTATTGCCTCACTTTTTCTTTTCCTTTTTTCTTCTATCTCGTTTCTCTGCTAAGTTTTTCCCTCATTCTTTCGGTATCACCAACCCAACCAACCTGGTTGAAACCCCACCTTTAGCCTGTAAATTGAAATTTTTTTCTCTTTCTCGTATTTGGCTTTTGACCCTTCTCGAGTCGTGAGACTGAAAAGGTAGGTCGTTAAATTAAATCGCTGGACATCTGTAAACCTGTTGGTTTCGATGGTCAGGAGGAGGCTACGATCCAAGTAAAAGCTCATGATCGGTACAGTTTCGGAAAAAAATTCGCCTAGAATCAATTTCTAAAACGTACAAAATATTACTAATTAGTAATAATTTGTTTTTGTTTTGGAAATTTTATTACCGTCACCAAAAATGAATAAAATATTCAAAGTTTACCAGTTAGTAATTTTTAATGCTTTTTAAGAATTGTATATTTTGGGGCAAATTTTTTTCCCCAAACTGTATAACTGTGTATCTTCAGGAGGACGAATGTCCTTGAGGATATAACTATTTGGTCTTAATGCTGAAAATGTTCTTCCTTCACTGAGTCTTCTGCCTACCGAACTAGTGTCTCCTTCAGGCTAAAAACGGGTTACGTCGCAGCCAATATCACAACACCGCTTACCGTCGATCAGCGAAATTAAGCGACACTGGGTCTGAGTCGTAGGTGGATGGGGAACCGTCCTCTGTGTCCATATTATATAGTAACCCTTAGATGGTCCGAACCCCAGGTAAAGCTGTATAGAATCCCTTCGTCGTTTGACCTTAAATGTTGCGAACGAGGTTAAACAACCCCCCCATCAGATATAACCTAAATCTTTATCAATTTCTTCTTAATCTTATGTACAGTACAGAATCCTGATTTCCCATTAATTATATTAACAGACTTGTAAATTATATTAACAGACTTGTAAATTATATTAACAGACTTGTAAATTATATTATTAGACTTGTATTTTAATTTGGGATTTATTGGTTATCATTTATTTGAACATACTCTGAGTCACTCGTTCTCTGTTATACTTTGTACTCTATAATACTTCGTAGTGTGCTCTATTTTAGCTTCAGATCTCTCTTTTCATTAGTTCCAGAACCCATATTGATTTTCCTATCAACGCTCAGTCCAGTTTAATTAAAAATCTTACAGAAATTGGGTAGAGAAAGGAAATATTAAAATTTATATACACACACACACACACACACACATATATATATATACACACACATATATATATAATAATAATAATAATATAATAATAATATGACAGTTTTTGTTGTTGCAGTACTTTTAACATAAATTAACTAACTGAATTTTATTTCATTTGGCCCTTAAGCATTAGGCTTTACTGGGCTCTCAAATTAATTAAAGCTATAATATCGCTTTATAGGTAGTTATAATTAATAATAATAATATATAAATCTGAATTAGAAAGATTAATTAATTTCAAATACATAAACGAACAAATAGTTGAAAATTAGACAATGAATTTAAATCATTGTGACGTCATTAAAGTCATTGTGAAACTATTTAATTTTTTTATTTATTTAGATTTATAAATTCATTTATAAAATAAATATTAAACTATTGCAATTTCTGTTATGTTAAAATAGTATAAATAGCACACTAATAGTATCAGTTGAACTATCCATTTTACGTAATTTGGCCCGTAATCTTTAGACTTTACTGGGCTCTCAGCTTAATTAGAGATAAAAAATATAATACACGATATATATAAGTCACTTTTAAGTTGTAATTAATATACATTAATATACAAACGAATTAATTGTGGAAATAAAGTATATATTAATCTTAAGTTATTATTATAGATAAGAAACAAATACAGACATAGTATACCAATATAATACAAAGAAATTATATTATACCAATATAATACCAATATAATATAAAGAATTAATATTATACCAATATAATACAAAGAATTGATATTATACCAATATAATACCAATATAATACAAAGAATTGATATTATACCAATATAATACCAATATAATACAAAGAATTTATATTATACCAATATAATACCAATATAATACAAAGAATTTATATTATACCAATATAATACCAATATAATACAAAGAATTGATATTACATTAATATAATGTAGTGGTTAGCGTCGCTGACTACGAATCCATCGGCCCCGGGTTCGAGAGCCGACGGCAGCCGGCGCGCAGCAAAACCCAGCTGTTCATCCTTCCACACAATAAAGAAAGTGGTTGGTAGATAAATGGGTACCCTAGGTGACCTAGTGTTTAAGACGCTTGGCTGCTGATGGGGCGTGGTTCGGATTCCACGTTAAACTGTAGGTCTAAGGTGGAGTGAAAAGCTTGACCTTCGTCAGAATGAACAATTCGGGCGGAAGCTAACCAAAGGTACCAAAGGATATAATACAAAGAATTGATAGTTCGACACTAGAAATGAACAAGTAATAGAGTAATGTACACTAAATCCTATATTTTATTAATATTCCATTATTATTAATAAAGATTTCAACTTGCTTTTAAACGAATTAATAATGTTTGAAATAATTTTTTTATATCAGCATTTAAATCATTCCATAGTTTGAGTCCGTTCCGTTAAAATGGGTAATTTTTGAGATGAAGACAATCTAAATTGAGAAATAACCTGCTTTGATCCATTTCTTGTCTGTGAATGAATTTCTTGATGAGAGAGAGAGAGAGAGAGAGTTACAAGGAGTTACAAGGAAAAGAAGTACCTCAAAAGGCCGTCGATTGTAGCGCATATGCCTAACGGAAGGGATTAACTTTGTGGCCCTCGCCTGCACTCGCTCCAGCCTCTCAATATCTTTCCTGAGGGTGGGCGACCAGAACTGCACTGCATACTCCAGGTGCGGCCGAACCAAGGAATTGTACAGAGAGAGCACAATCTCCTTGTTCCGAAACTGAAATTGCCTCCTGATATAACCCAACAGCTTCTGGGCTTTCTTTACCACCTCTACGCACTGTTTGGTAAACTTAAGGTCGCTGCTAATTAGCACACCCAAGTCCTTTTCCAAATCAGTCACCTCGATATTACTCCCCAACATCGAGTAGTCCGACTTGGGATTGGCATAGCCAATGTGCATCACTTTGCATTTACCCAAGTTAAACGGCATTTGCCATTTTTCGGATCACTCTCCTATCCTACCTAGGTCCGCACGCAGTTCCTCGATCGCTTCGGGCATCTCAACATTGGCCCCAAGCTTGGTGTCATCAGCGAATTTGGCGATCCGACTGACGATGCCACCGTCTATATCATTTATGTAAATGATAAACAACAGTGGCCCCAAAACGGAACCCTGAGGAACCCCACTAGTGACCGAGGCCCAACCCGAACTGGCCCCTTTAATTACAACCCTCTGCCGCCTATTTTTCAGCCAGTTTTCAATCCACCTACCTACTTCCCCACCGATACCCAGCGCGCGCACTTTCGCTATTAGCCGGCGGTGAGGTACCTTATGAAAGGCTTTCTGAAAGTCGAGATAAAGTATATCAATCGCCCTACTCTTATCGTACTCACTCAACATGACGTGGAAAAACTCGAGCAAGTTGGTGAGACACGACCTATGCCGTCTAAACCCATGTTGGAGTCCACAAGCAGCTTGTACGAATCCAAATGGTCAACGATCCTATCCGCTATTATCCCCTCTGATAATTTATCTACAACTGAAGTGAGACTAATGGGACGATAGTTCCCTGGACTTTCGTGATCCCCTTTCTTAAAGATAGGGGTCACGTTGGCTTCCCTCCAGTCACCAGGCACCTGGCCCGTCTCCAACGATTTGTTGAAGACTGTAGCCAGGTGGGGAGCCACCTGGTCGCGCACCTCCCGCAACACTCTGGGGAGAAACTGGTCTGGCCCAGGAGTCTTAAACGCGCTTAGTTTGTCTATTCTATCGGCAACGACTGTCGCGGTACATCGAACACTATCCAGGCCAGCACCTTCGTGCCTGACGCCTGGCTCGGGGATGATGCGGGTGTCCTCCCTGGTGAACACTCCCGGAAAGTACTCATTAAGCACATTGGCGATGTCCGCGTCGGAGGTCCGCAGAACGCCGCTTCGGTCCTTTCGGTCCTATCATGCTTCTAATGGGCTTTCTACTATTAACATAACTGAAGAACTCCTTAGGGTTCCCCTTGCAGAGGCTTGCCACCTGTAGTTCTTCGTTATGTTTCGCTAGCCTAACCTTCGCCTTCACTTCCCTACACAGGCGGACATACGCTTCAGTGTTCTCATGGGAACGATTGGCCTTCGCTCCTATACGCTACTTTCCTATTTCGGATAGCCGAAGCGATGTCACGATTGAACCACTTAGGCTGCGTTGAAGCAGGGGTGACCAGTTTTGAGGGTATGGCAGCAGACTGCAGCACCATAAACTCTTCCCGGAATGCACTCCACACTCTTTCAACATAGCCGCCGACCTCTAACCCCATCTCACCTACGCTACCCCTGAGGCTAACAAAGTCCGCCCGCCGGAGATCGAGCTTACTGCCTCTCGAGTTACTACGCTTCACCCGAGGGACGCACACACGGAACCTAATCAGACCGTGATCACTCCCGAGTCCCGCCCAACGATTCGTCAACGGTGAGGCCAGTGACGAGGTTGTCTTCGGTCGTGAATCCTAAGTCTAGAACGCTTTCGCCTCGTGTAGGCTCATTGACCCACTGAGTGAGGAAGTTCTCATCAGCAAAGTCAACTAGCCTCCTCCCTTCAGCATCGGCAGTCCTGTCTTCCCACTTTATGCCGCGACAGTTGAAGTCTCCTAAAACTACACACACCCTATCCCCTAGCAGGCTACTGAATTCGGTGTACAGGGCTGTATCCTCCTCGAGGAGGAGATGCGGAGGTCTGTACACCAAGATTAACCTATAGTTCGTCCCTCCCACGTTCAGATCGACGCCAGTCAGCTCCCGTTCCGATCGCAACTGGCAGTCAACCGGACTCAACGTGTCCCTGACGTATATTAGTACCCCACCCCCCTCCCCACGGGTGCGGTCTTTACGAAACATTCTATACCCGGGAATTTCGAACTCCCCAACGTAGTCCCTACGATCAGTATGAATCCAGGACTCGGTAATAGCAACGATATCCTGGTATTCTGATGCTAAGAGCGCCCGTAGCTCGCAAAACTTGTTCCTAATCGATCTAGCATTAAAGATCATTGCACGGAGGGAGCCTTCCCTATTCTGACCGCCCCCTAGCACGACCCGTTTCCCGAACAGCCAGGGCTGTCGGGAGTTGAAGAGCCCCTCACTAACGAGGGGGCAACTTCCGCAGGAGCCTGAGCCCTCTCCAACGTAGAAGGAGGGTCACCCACCTGTACCTGGACGCACCCTTCAGTTGAAGGTACGTCCGCCACCGGCTCATCATCATCTCTCCCCGGTGGGGCCCCATCATCTCTCCCCGGACTCGACCTCACCATTCTGTATAGGTGCCGGTCGAGCAGAGTGAGAGTTACAAGGAGTTACAAGGAAAAGAAGTACCTCAAAAGGCCTTGCGGCCCATACCGAGGAGGTACCAATGGCAACGGGTGCCACGGAAAATTTTCTACACACTCAAATAGTGTGCAAGATTTGGTCTAACCTCTTCTTGAACTGATCCACAGAGGAACTGTTCACAACTTCTGAAGGTAATCTGTTCCACGTGTCACAGATCTTATACGTAAAGTAATTCCCACACACACTAGTCCTAAACCGTTTCAAATCCAACTTCCAACCATTGTTGCGAGTTGGGTTATCATTTAAACTAAACATACTTCTAAAATCGACATCGTTCAACCCGCGTAAGAGCTTGAAAACCTCGATCAGTTGACCGCGCAGCCTCCGAGAGAGAGAGAGAGAGAGAGAGAGAGAGAGAGAGAGGATCGTTTATTACGAGGTATAAAATATAACGAACTACCTCCAATTTTGCAATACTTAGACCTAATCATAACTACACAGTAGTACATCCTTTTGAAAACAATTCTGCGTTGATCAGTTGATCATATTATCTCGATATATTTAATATTTTTAATAGTTACCGTTTAAATTATTATTTACTTACTCATTTAAATGTTTATTTCGTTGTTTATTAAAATATTTGCTTCATCCCGACCTTCAATTAACCTTTAATTGAAGTTTGATGCGCTACAAATGTACTACGTAATAGATAATAGATAATATAAAGAGTAATTACTGATCATTTCTATCTTACCTCCAAATTACCAGATTATTTATATTGTGTTCACTTAATTATTTATAATGGAGGTTATGTCGAGTCTTATTATATTAATTAATTCTCTATTTACAATCCTTAATCCTTTTTTTATGGAATTTCTCCTCGTTAACAAATATAATTATCTCTCTCTCTCTCTCTCTCAGGATTGTATTTGGCACACACACACACACACACACACACACACACACACACATATATATATATATATGTCGCGCAGCTCCCGCAGGCCTCTTTTTGCTGAGTATCACGCAGCTTCCGCAGGCCTCTGCTCGCTGCGACTTTGTAGGGTTAATGCACTTTGGACAATCCAACGAAGGTGGTCCTGGTTGGGTAATGCTCGGCCTTAGCCGAGAGCATCCGAGTTACTACTAAACAGTTTCTACCCAGATTTTCTTCCCGAAGGGATGAATGGAAACACTTCACGTTTAAATCAAGTTTTCGTTCACTCGTATAAGTTTTATTTCACAAATTACATATACAGGATGAGGCACTGAAGGAGGGAAATGAATTTACAGCCTCTCACGATAACAGTTCAAACAGTCATTTACAGGGGTAGAGGTTCGACCCCCGTTTGACAATAGTTAAGGTAGGATTTTAAAATAAAGGGGAGCAACCCCTTTTAACAAAGGCCCCGGGCAGGAATTTAGAGCGAGAGAGGTGCTTAGCCTCCTCGGGCGAGGGCTACGGCAGGAATGCTCTCATCTAATATATATGAAACAAAGAAGTCCGAATTTTGGGGTGGGGTGCTGTTCAAGGCCAAGCTCCCGCTTTAAAGTACTCCATGATTTACATTATATTAAGTATATATTAATTACCGTTAATTACAATTTTAACAATTTGTTAATTGACATATCTAATACTGAAGTAATCTGCATAGGTAATACAATTTAGATAATGACGGAGAGTTCTCCATTGTTTTATAATTTAAAGGGGGTTAACAACAATGTTATATATTTATAGTTAATAATAATTACGCCAAATTATGTTTAATATTATTAGAGGAATGTTTGGTTATTCATCATTTGAAAGTCTAATTATAATTAGCCAGCGATGAGGAAAGCAGAGAAAAATACGGTGTACCGTCATAAATTTGTAGCAGAAATGAGAGAGACGGTTTCGAATTCAGATGCTCGTTTGTGAATTCGAACCCTTCGTATCAGCAATAATAAACAACTGGCGAGAGGTGAACGCGGTTAAAAGAAAAAAAAGTGAAAAGAGTACATGTGGATGTGTTTACATGTACGTGATCATGATCGTGAAGGGACATGTACGTCTGCCCAAAGTAGTGTACACATATCATTCGTCACACAATAGGTTGGGTGCGTAATATAGACACGTAACCATAGAATGATGATAGACTGATAGGGCATAAGTAGACAATAGGTAATAGGTAATAATATAGGTAATAGGTGATGAAATTAATACAGGAGAGCGGTTGAATAACATTTATATTGCATAACACCAGTCGGGACACAACATAAATAATGACTTATAGAGAGTGAAGTTTTCATTATTATTAAAGAATTTACCATACATTGAATACGAAAGATATCCACATACTAAACACGTGATTCAGTATTCAAGGTATGGAAGGAAATTAAGTTACTTTATGACGTCAGAGTGATTTACTCTGTACGTACAGTATAGGTCATTATTTGGGAGAAATCAAAGGAGACGAATTAGAGAGGCATAGCTAAGGGAGGGACATTCGCTGTTTACAGCGAACTTCTAATGGCACAAACATGGATACTGTTCAACCATAGAAATGGTAAATCGCGTGGTTGTGACATATATATATATATATATATATATATATATAATATATATATATATATACACACAGGGTGTCCCATAAGTCCGGTCTTATAGGAAAATTTATTTGAAATTAAATTTACCAAAGTAATACATTTGAACTAAAATAGATGTTCAAATTGATGTCTTGTTTTGGAACCTTTTTATTTTTTTGGCTGCGGGTAGAATAACGAGCAATAAGCTAATATGGAAGCGAGTTACACTCCTCCGCCTTTTACTCAGGAATGTAACTCACTTCCACATTAGCCACTGCGTGTTATTCTACCCGCGACCAAAAAAAAAAAATCGGGTCCCAAAACAAGACCTCAATTTGAACATTTATTTTAGTTCTAATCTATTACTTTCGTAAATTTAATATAAAATAAATTTTCCTATATGAGACCGGACTTATGGGACACCCTGTATATATATATATATACATATATATATATATATACACTATCTGTCAAATATATGATTTCCCATATCATGCCATTCCTATACTCCTTTATTCCTAATTCATTGAGTAGATTTTGAAACATGACGTAAGTCTTAGAAGGAGAATATATTGATTTTGCGATTGTGTTCATAATTTAATCATTTGCAATTCATTAATAATTCAAGATCTCGGCAAATAATGGCACCTCATATTCGACCGCTCACATACTTTGCATTTCATATGTTTACATTTTGCAAATTACTTTCTTCACTAATTTACCAACGAAAAGAGAAGGCAAGGATGTTATATATATATAATATATATATATATGTGTGTATGTAAAGAACGACGCTTGTATAGGAGAATATTCCGCGCAAGATGAGAGAGAGAGAACGAAACAAATGAAAAAATGAGGTAACCACCCGGGAATCGAACCCGGGATCTTCCGATTGCCGGTCAGATATGATAACCATTACACCATGGGCCTCACTCATTCAAATGCCGTAATTCTTCTACATACGCGCAGAAACCAATGCCTCAAGGGGCACCTCCCGCATGCCGTACATTATATACATTTAACTGCAAACAGCAGTATAATTAATGTAAAGAACGACGCTTGTATAGGAGAATATTCCGCGCAAGATGAGAGAGAGAGAACGAAACAAATGAAAAAATGAGGTAACCACCCGGGAATTGAACCCGGGATCTTCCGATTGCCGGTCAGATATTATGATAACCATTACACCATGGGCACACCTTGGGCATTGGTTTCTGCGCGTATGTAGAAGAATTACGCCATTTGAATGAGTGAGGCCCATGGTGTAATGGTTATCATATCTGACCGGCAATCGGAAGATCCCGGGTTCGATTCCCGGGTGGTTACCTTATTTTTTCATTTGTTTCGTTCTCTCTCTCTCATCTTGCGCGGAATATTCTCCTATACAAGCGTCGTTCTTTACGTTAATTATACTGCGTGTTTGCAGGTAAAAGATATTTATTTATTTTACTATTTTTACAATATAAGTTTTAAAAGTGTAAACCTTAAATGTCGACAGTTTCTATATTGATTTCATCGTATGTGCTGACAGATTTATACTTGAAGGTTTTCTTCGTTACAAGTTTCGCTTCAACAAAGCCGATCCAGTCGTGATATTTAGACCATCCTATATATATACACACACACACACAGAACAATGATGTATTCTAGCATAAAATGACGCCTGAGTACGTAAGAGTGATGCCCTCTCTATACATAAATTAACACATATTATCACCATGTTCCATTTATACTCTCATACTAATTAGGTTTTGTATAATGATGTCCTAGCACTTAAGTACTTACATAATTTTTTTTGCATTGCACGTTGCCAAAAATTGTATTTGATTATCTCTTTTTCACTAAAGTTTAGTGTTTGGTGAGCTTTGACAAGAACAGTTGTGATCGCTTTTCTGTACAAGTTAAGAAAGATTTAATTTTTTTGCCAATAAATTGAAACTATTGATATTGGAGTCCCTTTCTATATACGTAATGGAAAACCGACATTAAATGTCTATATGTGTACATTCAGTGTAAATATCGCAAGATCTAACACTGGGAATGAGAGTCGCATTTCCTCGAAACGTCTGATACGAGATTTTGAATTAAAATTCGGTGCGAGCGTTGATAATTATATTGTACTCGTGCTCAAATGACTGTTTTTTTTCGAGAAAGATCATGTTCCCTCGTTTTATATATATATACACCTGGTACCTGGTAGGACTTTCGTGTAATGATCCACCATATCACGGTGGTCAGACTCGTGGTTCTACCTCTAGAACTGGCTTGGTGAAGGAGAAAGTTGCTTTCTTGAGTTCTCCATCTCTCACAGCCAGGTACACCCGCTCATCCGGGATTGTCTTGAGACGGGTGTCTAGTCATTTTTGAAAGTATCCATATCGTCGATAGTAAAGTTCCTTTTTACGTTTCATAGTCGGTTACATAGTCTTGACCCTCTGATGACAAAGCTATTCTTCTTCAGAGTTAAGGATGTTTCCTGTCTAACCTTCTGCTCAGGAACACTTCACATTCTGTCTTTCCTGTTTTCCTTTATTGTTTTGATGGTTATAGGGTTTAGTTTGAGATTAGGACTCAGTTTTTTACTCATTTTCCAGATGTAAGTTTAGTGTATCTATCGTCTTTCCTTTCCAAGGATCAAAGACATATAGTATACGTAATTTTTCCCAGTAATTTAGTTCTTTCAATTCAGTGATTTTGGCCGTACAGGTTCTCTAAATTCCTTCTAATTGAATTACCTGTTTCATTTTAGTATAATCAACGCGTTTACAGGAAAGGAACCGTAACATTCTTGTCCCTTCTTTAAAAGGTTCTCAGTATCTGTTCAATTATTCTTTTCGCTTTATCTATTACTATCTTATTTTATGTCTGAAATTTCAAACATCGGTTAGTAGAACTTATCAATCTTTTGCTTTTACCGTCAATTTCTCCGAGTTTCCTATCCATGCACTTGGGGTACAGTATTACATAAATTTCATTTACGTCATTTTTTCTTTGTTTACAGAATTGAACGTCTTCGGTGTTTAATTTTGTATCGTTGCCTTGTTCATTTGTACATTTTATTTGTGTCCATTTTTAAAAAGAGTCTAAAATTGACTGGGTTTTTAATTTGCCCCCTTGATTTTTGTATCGTTAGCAAACGATACCACCACCACTGTACTATTATTGGTTACCTCAATATCTATATAGGTTAATTATAAATAATAACGGAATAAGTATTGTTCCTTGCGGTACTGAGCTGCGCGTACCTCCGAGTCTGATAATGATATTCCTTGGTCTGTAACGAGTTACTTATGATGAAATAAAATTTATGCGATACCGTACCCCAAGTGCATGGATAAGAAAACTCCCGAGAAATTTAAAAGCAAAAGATTGATGGATAGAGCCCGGTTATTCAGGCAAAATGCCGTAACTGCCTTTTTGGCCTATTTTTGCATTTACAGGAAAGAAGTGCCTTTTTCGTCATAAAGTGCCTAATTTGCCTTTTTTCCATTTTTTTCTAGTATTATTCCATTAGAGTCCCAAAGTAGGTCTATCAGTTTGTTATATGTTTTAGTTACATACAGTATATATATATATATATATATATATATATATATATATATATATATATACCTTTCAAATGTTCCGTGCGACGATTCCTCATTTTACGAAGTCAACCTTGTCGCCCCTCATATATATATATATATATATATATATATATATATATATATATATATATAACAAAACGAAACTGAGCGTACATAATAGTATTATTTTATATTAAACATTTTTTGAAATTTAAATCTTTGTCAATATTGTGTAACGAACATTTTCAATACCTACTCTTTTGTTCACTATAATGGCATTGTAATATGTATTATTTATACGTGTATAATAGTATTATTCTGTATTACACTTTATTTTTGGAAGTGAAATCATTGTTATTATGTGTAACTAATATTTGCATTACCTACTGTTTTGTTCACAATGAGGAAGTACTGCAACAGGTGAGGGAGGAAAGAAGACTCATTAAGGTGATAAGAGAAAGACAGAAGAATTGGATCGGACATGTGTTGAGAGGAGAAGGATTGTTGAAGGAGGTGATAGAGAGTAGATATGAAGGTAGAAGGCCGAGGGGTAGGAAAAGGAAAGCAATGCTGGATGATTTGAAGGCAAGCAGGAGCTACCATGAGATGAAAAGGCTAGCTCAGGATAGAACACTTTGGCGGGACACATGAGTTGGACCTGCCTGATCGGCAGAACACGATGGATGGATGGATGGATGGATGGATGGATGGATGCGTATATAAAAGTAGTATTCTAGATTAAACGTTTTTTGAAAGCAAATTTATAAATGCCTTTTTTGGAAGTTTTTACTGCCTATTTTGAATATTTGTTTTGTCTCTTTGCTTACCTGTTTTAAGGGGTTTTAGTACCTAAACATCACGGCTCTATTGATGAGTTATACAGACCGATGTTTGAAATTTCAATGGATGTGTGCTAATAAACTTTTATTGAACCTGACAAAGTCACCTTATAAGCACACCGGACAAAAAATTAGTCACCCCTCTCAGAATGTACCTAATAACGTGTGACGGCGCCTCTGGCCTTGATAACCGCACGAATCCGGCGAGGCAGAGACTCTACGAGGTTGTGCATGTACTGAACATCGATTTGCTGCCACTCGTTCATCAGCCGGTCCCGAAGTTCCGCCAGAGTCCGTGGGTGTCTATTCCTGCGCTTCACTTTCTGTTTCCAGCCTGAACAACACCTTCGACGCATTCAGGATTAAAGGCTTCATTGGACCTGCGATGTACTCGTCGCCTCCCATCATTGGAGAACAAACAAAAACGGGACTCATCGGACCAAATTACACGTTTCCAATCTGCCGCAGTCCAGTTTTTGTGCCTCTGAGCCCATTTATAACGTGCCAATTTGTGACTTGCTGTTAACAGCGGCCTCTTCCGTGGTACCCTGCTCCAGATGTCCATCGCATGCAGTTCTCGTCGCAATGTCCGTTCGGAAATTGGTCGCTGGAGAACCTCATTGGTTTCTTGGAGCAATTGTTCTCTGGTTTGAAAACGATTTGCAGTTACTAGACGAGAAACATGGCGGCGGGCCCTATTGTCGAGAATTGTTTTCCGGCCACAGTTACGCCGTCGATTTTCAGTTGATTGCGAACTACACCACTCTTTGTAAACTCGCTGGACAGTACGCGTTGACACACCAACAAATTGGGCTACTTCAGACATTTTGTGTCCGTGGGCTCTGCCAAACACGATGGCTCCTTTTTGCCACTGAGTAACGTCTGCCTCACGACCCATTTTGCAGACTATATCCAACACACACTTTGTTCTTCACCACCTCACGAAACAGATCTGATCCTGTGTGCTACGTCACTGCCACTTGTCACTTACCAATGCTACATCAGCGCCCTCTGTGTGACCTTGAACTTCCTACTATCGGTGCTATTAGGGGTGACTAATTTTTTGTCCGGTGTGCTTATGATTAGTACCACAGAACATATTAATACAAACTGTCAAATAAAAATTGGGAATAGTACTCTCGCAAGGATAAATGAGGTTAAAGTACTTTCCATTCATTTAGAGAAAAACTAAATTTCAAAAGTCATGTACAACATACCATATCAAACTATTAAGATTTCTCTTCATATTATTTAAACTAAAAAGACCCTTCCTCAAAACGTACTCCTTATCCTATATTATTCCCTCATCCATCCACATTTATTATATTGCATTACAACATGGGGTAGTTCAAAGAAATATATAAAACATTCTTTAGAAGTAATTCATAAAAAATATCTGCGAACCCTCTCGAATAATGACAACAGACAAAGTCACACTTCTCCAATATTTAAAGAGATAAAGATTTTAAAACTAAATGACATACAAATTCACTGTTACTGTCAATATGTTCAAAGTTATCAACAAAACTCGACAGACATCACCTATTCAAAGAGCAATCACCCCCTATCAAATACACCATCGATATAACACCATATTGTCCAGTGATTTTATATACAAACCTAACTATGCAATAGAAACTGCAGGAAATGCACTCTCTTTCGAAGAAGCAGATTATGGAATGCAATTCCCATAAATATCAGGCAGGCTTCATCACTATACGTATTTCGTAAATCACAAAAAAGCCCCTCATTAACTCCTACTGATATAAGTTCACTACTGCCATTTTTACCAGAGTAATCAATTTTGTAATCACCCATTTAAAGTATGCTAATTTCATTAAGCACCTTTAATTTTGTAATCTATTCTTTTTTATCTATTCTATTTTTTTTATTAAGCTTCATTTATTTTCTACTAAATACAATAAATCATTTAATTTAAAATCATTTAACATTTTGTAAACTTTATATTATTATTAGTGGTATTATTATTGTGTTTTTGTTGTTACTATTACTATTGCTTAGTACTTTCATTATTTTTATGTAATAAATAAGCTACGTGCCTTTAATTTTGCCTAAAAAGCCTCCATGCTTTCAAGGGCGTATTCAGATGACAGTATCGTATAATGTCATAAGAAATATCTAAAAATTGTAAAACTCCGTCACTTGCTTCTTTTCTGAATAAAGTTTGAATTTGAATTTGAAATTATATGTCCATTTAGCCTACCTAATGTGCCTGCTATTCACGGCTTTCATTTCATATGTTATTATTCCATGACCACACTCGTCGAAAGCCTTGGCAAAGACTGTGTATATTACATCATAATTGGCATCATAATTAGCATCTTTCTTGTGCCTCCAAAAATGAGTACAGTCTATTCCCTAATATTTTCGCTAGTCTTTTTTCTGGTTTCTCTAGTCTTTTCTCTAGTGATGCATTCTTTCAAATATTTTGGTGAGATGAGATGTCAGTGACACTAATCTATAGGTCTTTGCGTCAGAACCATAATCTCCTTATGATAGGTACAATTTTGCTCTCTTCAGAATATTCAATATTTCTCCTGTGTGTAGAGATCTCCATATGCAGTATGAAGGAGTAACTATTTCATTCTTACACTTTTTAATCAGTGTATCGTTCCATTTGTTTGGGTGTGTTGCTGAATATGACTTCAGTTGTCTTATAGCTGGCGCTATATCACCTGATGTAAAATCAGGGTCTGTTATAGTCTCTCCTTGTAGTTTCTCCTCAAAAAAAATTGTTATACAATAGTGCGCCTCGGTGGTGCAGTGGTTAGCAATGCTGACTACGAATCCATTAGCTCCGGATTTGAAACCCAGTGACGACAGGCGGCTCGCAGCAGAACCCAGCTGTTCATCCTTCCACACAATAAAAATTGGTTGGTAGATAAATGAGTACACTGGGAAGTCTAGTGGTTAAGATGCTGGGCTGCTGATCGGGAGGTCGTGAAATCGAGTCCGGGCAAGGACTTTGTAATTTCTGATCGCCCGTGGTGAGGCGTGGTTCAGATTTCATGTTAAACTGAGGTCTAAGGTGGAGTAATAAGCTTGACCTCCGTAAAAATGAACAATTCGGGCGGAAGCCAAACCAAGGTTAACTAACCAAGGTGTATATATATATATTATATATATTCTTATTTGTATTACGAACACTAACAGCCGATTTGTAGTGAGCTCTTAATGTTTCAGGTATTTCTTTTAGATTATGGGTTAGTACATTATTTTCTTTTCGTAAAAAGTTCACTAGTCTCGTGATTCCGTTTCGCAAAGCCATAGAAATATTTTGGATTTTCAATGATCTCTTATACACCATGTTTCTCTTCTCTCTCTATTCATGTTCTTCCGTTAGATCTTTTATGTCAAGGTCAGTATTCTCCAGTTTTTCAGTTATCACTTTTCGATTAGTGTTTACTTTGCAATTATTTAATTTTGCAGCTACTCTCTTTCTCTTACAGAATATTGATCACTTTTCTCTGTCGAAACTGTTTCTCTTTCCTCTTGCTTGTTTTTTCGGAACACATTATTCGAAAATGTCCAGCATCTTCTCTTCTAAGAGAACTAGCGTTTCTTCCCGTCATTTTATCCTGAAAGATGGTTTTCCATTCTATTGCTGACATGCTAAATTTTGTCTTTCAAATTCGCGGACTTGGCTCTTTGGTTAAATCTTCAAATCTTTCGTATTTATTTCTTTCTTTAGTTTGTGGTTTTTTTCACCTAATGAGGTTGTCATACTGGTTATTTCAGTAATGTTGTGGTCTGATATTGTGGAAGCTATTTTCATGTTATTAGTTAAGCTGTTATTATTATTAGTATCTATATACATATTAGGTACAGGCAATTATTATTTCTGGTGTTATTCCTTAATTGTGTAAATAGAAATTCATCCGTTACAGAGCACTATTCTGAATTGCTTCCTCCTAGTCTTCTTTTGTGCATCGCTCTTCCTAATTTATATATATATATATATATATATATATATATATATATATATATATATATACACACACCGGGTGCGGCAAAAGTAACGCCCTTTTAATAATTGCATGTTTATAGTTTTATACAGTATAATTTTTTAGTTTTATATTGTATGATTTTGTTATTTTTTAGTTTTTACTGAGAAAGTACTTATTATTTTTCTTAAAATGCTGTATTTTTCTTAAAAACCTTATTATTTCTCTTAAAATGCTGTAATTGATTTATTTCCTTCAATAAAAGAGATAAACTAAAAAGGGCGTTATTTTTGCCGCACCCGTTACCTTATATATATAGTATTTTATTCCTATCCCTTAATATTTTATAATGGGGAAATTAAAATCTCCACTAAATATTATATTGGGGGTTGGGGATTTTAAAGCTCTTTATCAAGCTTCTGATCTCAGTTACAACCATGCCAAATTTTTTAGTTGACATATTTTAAAGTTTGTGTGTATATATATATATATATATATATATATATAGAGAGAGAGAGAGAGAGAGAGAGAGAGAGAGAGAGAGAGAGAGAGTTACAAGGAGTTACAAAAAAGAAAAGACCTCAAAAGGCCTTGCGGCCCATACCGAGGAGGTACCAATGGCAACGGGTGCCAGGGAAAATTTTGTGAAAGTTTATTTTTCTTTCAACTATCCTAGCAGTAGTAGAAAACTGGATAGAAAAGTAGAAGGCTCTCTCCCCACCCTCCGCTCCCTCCCTGCCAGAGGCAGGTACGGAAAAAGGTTGAAGAAAATACCTTGACCCTGGAAAAGTAGCCAAGGAAATTTTACAGGAAAGTGGAGAATATATAAATAGCTCTATATTTAGCTTGCTCACAGAGACACCGAGCAAGCGACCTCCTGCAGAGTTTTCTGAGGTTTTAATCTTAAACTATGAGTGTGTTCAGTACTTTGTCTAGCCTATTTTTAAACAGATTTACACTTTGACTGGAAACAACCTCTGAGGGAAGTTGGTTCCAGATATTAACTATTTTATAGGAAAAGAAATTTCCGCAGACTGAGGTCCTAAATGTCTTTACACACTCAAATAGTGTGCAAGATTTGGTCTACTCTTTTCTTGAACTGATCCACAGAGGAACTGTTCACAACTTCCGAAGGTAACCTGTTCCATGTGTCACAGATCTTATACGTAAAGTAATTCCCACACACACTAGTCCTAAACCGTTTCAAATCCAACTTCCAACCATTGTTCGAGAGAAGAGAGAGAGAGAGAGAGAGAGAGAGAGAGAGAGAGAGAGAGAGAGAGAGAGAGAGAGAGAGAGAGAGAGAGAGAGAGAGTAACTGTTAGTATCAAGTTAATTGTTAAATTTTTGGTGACAAGTGTTCTTGAAACCTGATTTACTTGCTCTTGCTATCATTTCGGCAACATGTCTTATACGCATGTAGTGAAGCCTCCTTTTCATTTAAGTATTCTCTTCAAGGTTTTTTTTTTAGCAATAAATTATTCACAGTTTTTACAGTTTTCTTTTGGTAATCTGTAAGAGGCAATGTGAAGTCAGTTCTTGTTTATTTTAGTATTCCTCTCAGGTATAAAATTTTATTTAGAAAGTGATTTGTCTTCAAACCTTCCACGTTTGTTAGGAAGATCTCTCTCTCTCTCTCTCTCTCTCTCTCTCTCTCAGGTGGGACCTGTATCAGAGAGATGGCGTCCACCTCAATGTTAAGGGTAAAGGGGTGCTAGACACGCTGCTTGACCGGCACCTATACCGTATGGTGAGGTCAAGCCCGGGGATTGATGATGGGCCCCCATCGGGGAGAGATGATGTTGAGCCGGTGGCGGACGTACCTTCAACTGAAGGGTGCGTCCATGTACAGGTGGGTGACCCTCCTTCCCCGTTGGAGGGGGCTCAGCATCCTGCGGAAGTTGCCCCCTCGTTGGTGAGGGTCTCTTCAACTCCCGACAGCCCTGGCTGTTCGGGAAACGGGTCGGGCTAGGGGGCGGTCTGAATAGGGAAGGCTCCCTCCGTGCAATGATCTTTAATGCTAGGTCGATTAGGAATAAGTTTTGCGAGCTACAGGCGCTCTTTGCATCAGAATACCAGGATATTGTTGCTATCACCGAGTCCTGGATTCATACTGATCGTAGGGACTACGTTGGGGAGTTCGAGATTCCCGGGTAGAGAATGTTTCACAAAGACCGCACCCGTGGAGAGGGGGGAGGGGTACTAATATACGTGAGGGACACGTTGAGTCCGGTTGACTGCCAGTTGCGATCGGAAGGGGAGCTGCTTGGGGTCGATCTGAACGTGGGAGGGACGACCTATAGGTTAATCTTGGTGTACAGACCTCAGCATCTCCTCCTCGAGGAGGATACAGCCCTGTACACCGAACTCCGTAGCCTGCTAGGGGACAGGGTGTGTGTAGTTTTAGGAGACTTCAACTGTCGCGGCATAAAGTGGGAAGACAGGACTGCTGATGCCGAAGGGAGGAGGCTAGTTGACTTTGCTGATGAGAACTTCCTCACTCAGTGGGTCAATGGGCCTACACGAGGCGAAAGCGTTCTAGACTTAGTATTCACGACCGAAGACAACCTCGTCACTGGCCTCACCGTTGACGAATCGTTGGGTGGGAGTGATCGCGGTCTGATTAGGTTCTGTGTGTGCGTCCCTCGGGTGAAGCGTAGTTACTCTAGAGGCAGTAAGCTCGATCTACGGCGGGCGGACTTTGTTGGCCTCCGGGATAGCGTAGGTGAGATGGGGTTAGAGGTTGGTGATGATGTTGAGGAAGTATGGAGTGCATTCCGGGACGAGTTTATGGTGCTGCAGTCTGCTGCCATACCCTCAAAACCGGTCACCCCTGCTTCAACGCAGCCTAAGTGGTTCAATCGTGACATCGCTTCGGCTATCCGAAATAGGAAAGCTGCGTATAGGAGGGCAAAGGCCAATCGTTCCCATGAGAACACTGAGTCGTATGTCCGCCTGAGCAGTGAAGTGAAGGCGAAGGTTAGACTAGCGAAACGTAACGAAGAACTACGGGTGGCAAGCCTCTGCAAGGGGAACCCTAAGGAGTTCTTCAGTTATGTTAAGAGTAGAAAGCCCATTAGAAGCATGATAGGTCCGTTAAAGGACCGAAGCTGCGTTCTGCGGACCTCCGACGCGGACATCGCTAATGTGCTTAATGAGTACTTTACGGAGTGTTCACCAGGGAGGACACCCGCGTCATCTCCGAGCCAGGCGTCAGGCACGAAGGTGTTGGCCTGGATAGTGTTCGGTGTACCGCGACAGTCGTTGCCGATAGAATAGACAAACTGAGCGCGTTTAAGGCTCCTGGGCCAGACCAGTTCCTCCCCAGAATGTTCGGGAGGTGCGCCACCAGGCGGCTCCCCACCTGGCTACAGTCTTCAACAAATCGTTGTAGACGGGCCAGGTGCCTGGTGACTGGAGGGAAGCCAACGGGACCCCTATCTTTAAGAAAGGGGATCACGAAAGTCCAGGGAACTATCGTCCCATTAGTCTCACTTCAATTTAGGTAAATTATAAGAGAGGATAATAGCGGATAGGATCGTTGACTATTTGGTCTCTTACAAGCTGCTTGGGAACTCCCAACATGGGTTTAGACGGCATAAGTCGTGTCTCACCAACAACTTGCTCGAGTTTTCCACGTCATGTTGAGTGAGTATGATAAGAGTAGGGGGATTGATATACTTTATCTCGACTTTCAGAAAGCCTTTGATAAGGTACCTCACCGCCGGCTAATGGCCAAAGTGCGCGCGCTGTGTATTGGTGGGGAAGTAGGTAGGTGGATTGAAAACTGGCTGAAGAATAGGTGGCAGAGGGTTGTAATTAAAGGGGCTAGTTCGGGTTGGGTCTCGGTCACTAGCGAGGTTCCTGAGGGTTCTGTTTTGGAGCCACTGTTGTTTATCATTTACATAAATGATATCGACGGTGGCATTGTCAGTAGGATCGCCAAATTCGCTGATGACACCAAGCTTGGGGCCAATGTTGGGACGCCCGAGGCGATAGAGCAACTGCCTGCGGACTTACGTAGATAGGAGAGTGGTCCGAAAAATGGCAAATGCCGTTTAACTTGGGTAAATGCAAGATGATGCACATTGGCTACTCCAATCCCAAGTCGGACTACTCGATGTTGGGGAGTAATATCGAGGCCACTGATTTGGAAAAGGACTTGGGTGTGCTAATTAGCAGCGACCTTAAGTTTAGGAAACAGTGCGTAGAGGTGGTAAAGAAAGCCCAGAAGTCGTTGGGTTATATCAGGAGGCAATTTCAATTTTGGAACAAGGAGATTGTGCTCTCTCTGTACAATTCCCTGGTTCGGCCGCACCTGGAGTATGCTGTGCAGTTCTGGTCGCCCACTCTCAGGAAAGATATTGAGAGGCTGGAACGAGTGCGGGCGAGGGCCACAAAGTTAATCCCTTCCGTTAGGCATATGGGCTACAATCGACGTTTACGCGCCCTGAATTTGTTTTCGCTGGAAACTCGGAGGCTGCGCGGTCAACTGATCGAGGTTTTCAAGTTCTTACGCGGGTTCAACAATGTCGATTTTAGAAGCATGTTTAGTTTAAATGATAACCCAACTCGCAAAAATGGTTGGAAGTTGGATTTGAAACGGTTTAGGACTAGTGTGTGTGGGAATTACTTTACGTATAAGATCTGTGACACGTGGAACAGGCTACCTTCAGAAGTTGTGAAGAGTTCTTCTGTGGATCATTTCAAGAAAAGGTTAGACCGAATCTTGCACACTATTTAAGGGTGACAGAATTTTTCCATGGCACCCGTTGCCATTGGTACCTCTTCGGTATTGGCCGCAAGGCCTTTTGAGGTATTACTTTTCCTTGTAACTCCTTGTAACTCCTTGTGTATCTCTCTCTCTCTCTTTCTATATATATATATATATATATATATATATATATATATATATATATATATATTATATATATAGCAGTAAAATCAGATAACACGTGATCTTATTAATAAGCAAACAACCACAGGGAAAAAGGAAAGCGAAAAGCGCTCGGATTTCGTGTTTCTTTTCCTTTTCCCTGTGGTGTTTGCTTATATATATATATATATATATATGGGAGTTGGGAGTTAGTAAAAATCTTTAAAAAATGACTATAAAATGAGAATAAAAGAAAAAACCTAAATTGCGTTCATAACTGTTCATCCTTCCCTTAGTAAAATTGGTTAGTAGATAAATGGGTACCCTGGGTACCCTAGTGGTTAAAACGGTAGGGTGCTGATCGGGATGTCATGAGATCGAGTCCGGGTGAGGAGGACTTTGTAATTTCTGACCACCCTTGGTGGGTCGTGGTTCGGATTCCCAGTTAAGCTGTAGGTCTAAGGTGGAGCAACAAACTGGATCTTCGTCAGAATCAACATTCGAGCGGAAGCAAAACCAAGGTTAACCAAGGTTATGAAATTAAAACTCTCAAAATTACAACAATGAACTCCATCGCAAGCCACGAAATCCTTTAACCCTAGAAAGCCAGCGTAGGAGGACCGCAGTCATAAAGGTGTGGGATCTGTGTAACCCCATCTTGAAAATCAAATTTACGGTTGAAATAAACACAGTTATTGATTTTCTGCATTCACAATATCCTTTGGTCTTCTTCCTTGCGTTCTGTAATACAAGTATACAGGTCGGTTTTCCAGGGTTGAGCATTAACTAAATAGCATTTCAATGACCGACTTTTTCAAAGACATACGAAAATGCCTAACTGTGACATCTCATCTTCTTTACAGTTACGATGCCCGCCTTGCCGTGTTCCCAGCGAGCGTCTCATTTGAAAGAGTCTTTCCTGAAGGGGAAGTCACCTTCACCCTTCTCCGGCCCTCCTATTCTCATAGGCTCACCCTTAGCAGTAAGATAGTTTCATTAGCCCATTCATTATCCAAAAGAAAATCTAAACCCATACTGTCTCTGTTGTTAACACTAAAGCACCGCAACCATTGTAACAGAAAAGTGCTGTAAAAGAGGTATAGGAGAATTCGAAAAAGAATTGGTAAAAGAAATGACGTAGTGTTCGTGGAATTACGGTAATCCCGTTTACTGGGCTAACTTTCCTTTCTTTTCCTTGTTTTTTTTACATAGAAGATGACGTGCCTAAAAACAAAATATGGAATTTTAAGAAAATTAGTATACACGGGCTATTTTGGGAAATTTTAAAATGATTTTATATCAAGTATTACTGCCAGATGAACAATTATTGTCTTATTTCGTTTTGGAGACTTTTTAATTGCGGATATTCTGCGTGAATTTTGACTCGCATCAGTGTTATTATATAATGAAATTTTCTCATGAAGTCGTTCGAAATATACAGGGTCGTTCAAAAATTCAAGCCTTCTTTCCTCGCCTCCCCCCCTCACAATTCCAATGAAATAAAAACTAAATACGCTATATGTGCTCTGGTGCATGCTTGACTTTTGTACGACACTGTGTATATAATATATATATATATATATATATATATATATTATATATAAGCACTGTCAGCAACGTTCTCCCATGCTAATTTAATATTTTTCTACTTAAGTAACTTGGCTCCGTATTGAATTTATTATAGCAGTTTTAATTCGCGCTCTGGAGCGATCAACATTTTTAGTTTGAGTTTAGTTTATGTAATTACGTACGGAGTTTTACAGTTACTATTTCATGACTGTTTACAAATATTTTCATAGAAATTTACACGATTATTTATCGTCGTTTGAACTGTTCTAATTTAAAAACTTTATAACGATTTTACAAGTTAACCCATTAGTGTCCAGTAGATCTTTTCTGAGACTGAGTAAAATCGTCTGGCGTCAGCCAGAACAAAATCAGTAAAGTGACACTAGGCACTATGGGTTAACAGAAGGAATCGTTGGAAATATTTGATTGTATAAACAAGAGTTTGTAATTGTATAAAAAAAGAAAGTCCACTAATAAGATGATGATATTATCATATTATAGGTTTTATAAGATGCGCGCGCACGCATACACACACACACACACACACACACACACACACACACACACGGAGGAAAATCCTTAGTTAAAACCACTACATATGATATAGGGTTAACTATTAACACATCCAAATCGTTAATCCATTTTTCTATTTGAGTGTTTATAATTACAATAATTATGGTTATTAGTTATAGTGGAACTATAGTACAGTTGGATTACCCATAGTATAGTTAAATTAACTATTTGATACAGTATGTAACTGTTAAGTTATTTTAACACTAATATAACGCATATACAAGAAAAATCAATAGAATTTTTTTCTGAACTAATCATGCGACCAACCAAACGTGAGTTGATATACTGTGTATATATATATATATACACACACACACACACACACACACACACACACACACAGTGTATATATATATAATTTTTGCCTTCTGTTTACCTTGTGCATTTCTTCCCCATTTTTGTATTTAATGATATCATTTTCCCCTCTGTTTACCCTCAGCATGCAAATACGAAGCTCAAGATCAGTAGTTCTTAACCTTTTTAGTCTGCGACCCAAATTCTGGTCTTGGGGCCAGCTCGGCGACCCATACCTTCAAACAGTTCCCTCGTAATAGATAATAAAATAAATAAGTAATGATAAAATGATTAGAGATAACATAAATAAATGATGAATGGCAATTTAATGACCGAATCAAAATGGCTTGGCGACTCGGTTTTAGGTCGCGACCCAGGGGTTGAGAACCACTGCTCTAGACCATATATATATATATATATATATATATATATGTGTGTGTGTAAAAATGAACAATGAATAATTCCTATATTCATATAATTCTTATATTCATATATATTTATATTCTTATATTCATTTTTATATATAGAGTTCAAATTCGCATAACACTGACACGAGATCGGATAAATATTTTATTTTCTTTCTATTTTATATTTGCTGAATAATTGGTGAATTATTTCTTTTTAATTTACTTCATCATTTTTTTTTAGATTTGGCTTACTAATGTAATCTTGTTAAATTCTGCAATGTTCATTTTCTCTATACATTCTCTCTTCGTTGTAAAAGATGAAGTCATGTCTTGTTTAACATTTAATTTTAAATTTTAAACATTTAATTTTGGCTTATTTGCATGTTTAATTTTAGTACATAATAAAATGCGTATTTCAATTTCCATTTTTAGTTAACTTGCCAGATCATGATAACATCAGATCTGTCAATATGCGGTTTAAAATAAAAATATGGCTTCACCTTCAAATATCTTGCTTATCTGTCTAAACATTGCTACAACAAAAATGTACAGCTAAAACCTTATCTTTAAATATTTCTTAAAATAATTCGACCTATTGAGAATAAAAACAAAACAGGTTAGCATTAAATAATAATGCTGTCACTAAAATTTATGTAAATAAACGTGTAGAATTTCTCCTGTGCTGATTCTGATTTCTGATTCCGATTTGTCTGATTTAACTTAGAGGCTGAGCATTCATTACCTGTAACATTTTAGCAGTAAACTATAGTAAAAGAATATCTTTGTCTTCTCCTTCGAGCCTTGCTGTCTTCAGAGAACTTAGTCTTAAATAGAGAAAAATAATTTCCCGATACACACACACACACACACACACATATATATATATATATATATATATATTATATATATATATTATATATATATACAGGGTGGGCCGTAAGTTTCCATACATAGGAAAAATAAACATTTTGTTATGGACAACCATTTTTATTTATATAATATGCTCTACATGGTTGCCATTGTTTTGAAAACACATTTCAATACGTGTTCCCCACTGTTGATGAACACGCATTAGCACAGTTGACGTTATGCTTGTAATGGCGTTGGTGATACGTTCCTTTAGATGATTTATGTCTCGTATCTTTTCCTGATACACCATGGCCTTCAAGTGCCCCCAAAGATAGAAATCAAGGGGGTGAGATCTGGGGATCTGGGAGGCCACTCCACAGGACCACGCCGACCAATCCAAGCATCCGGAAACTGCTGCTGCTGATCCAAATACCGACGCACGTGAAGACCATAATGAGGTGGAGCTCCATCTTGCTGGAAGTAAACTGGGAAGTTACCTTCCTCGTTTAGCAGGGATGGGAAAATCTCTTCTTGCAACATGTTAAGATACCTTTCGGCATTAAGATTTCCACTGACAAAAATTGATCCAATAATTCTGTCACCCCATATCCCAGCCCACACCATCACTTTACCGGCACCTTGCATCTTCGTCGGACTCAGCCAGTTAGGGTTAGCATTACTCCAATAACGTATGTTTTGCCGATTAACCTCTCCATTGACGTAAAAATTTGCTTCATCAGTAAACAAGATCTTACAAACGCATATTCTTAGGGTATCTGAAACATAAAAACAAACGTTTAAATTTTCCTATGTATGGAAACTTACGGCCCACCCTGTATATATATATATATATATATATATATATATATATATATATATATATGTGTGTGTGTGTGTGTGTGTGTGTGTGTGTGTGTGAGAATAAAATTATATAAAAAACTGTTGAAAAACAAATTCTTCTGCTCCTTTATCGCATGTGTGGATACACTTTCTTGGTTGTGTGAATACGCCTCTATTAGTAATGCTTTTTAAGTGTTCAAAGTACCTTTAGAATCTAAATACCATTTGTGTCGACCACTAAATGTGTTTTCTTGTTTATACGACATCCCGGCATCGAAGAGTAGGGAACGGGATGGTCCTGCTTTACAACCAGACAGCCGTTCGATGGTCTCTCTCTCGCGCGGGTCTCGTTTCTCTCTCCCGCGTCCCTCGCTCGCTTTCGCTTGAATGACTCGAGGATAGATACTTCTAGTTTCCTTGACGTCAGTAAAACCATATTTTCATTATCGAGGGTAAATTCGATGAAAGTAATATTCTAAAGTCTGGAAGATCTCTTTTTAATAATTAATTTATATTGACTGCCTACTAAAAAGTCTAAAATTCAACAGGACTCCACAATCTGACCAGTAACCAGACAAAAAATAAACTGACCATTTAGAAAGACAGTGTATATTCGGCCTCCAATCATAAAAATCTAAGGAATTCTAACCAATGGTAGAAGATTATTTTTCCAACCAATTATGAGTTTTTGCTGAATTTCTAAAAATTTCCCTATATTTTTAATAGATTTTATACGTTTCTCGATCACCTTCTAACGTACGTGAAATTATTTCTTAGAAAGCTAATTTGCTTAATAGATTATCTTTAGCAATGTTTAGAAATGTACCGTTTTTTTTCGGCAACACGAAACCTAAGTGCATTTTTAATACTCGTTCATAATAATTATAATATGCTTTCTTCAACCGACAAATATTGTGATGACTTACAGAAGGTTAACAAAAGTAAATAGACACCACGATGATTGTCCTCATGAACAAATGGCAAAGCTTATCATCAATGGAATGCCAGAACGTGTATCAGCTTTACATAATGGCAAAGGGGAACCCAACACGATTCTAAATATATTCATTCAATAAGTTTATTATTTATTGATTATATTACTATCAAATAAAAAACTATGGAAAAAACTAAAGTTGTCTATTTACATATGTCAACCTTCTGTACAAGCAAAACACAGTCTGTAATGATATATATATATATATATATATATATATATATTACGGCCTTTTTGCGAAATCGGCCGTTTTGCAAAAAGATCTGCCTTTTTGCAAAAGGGCCAAAAGCCCAGCCTTTTTGCATAATGGCATTAAATGCCAGGTCATTTTGCAAACAGACCGGCATATTGGCCATTTTGCAAAATGATTGGTAATGCTGTCGGCCATTTTGCGAAACGGCAGAACTTCACATTGAACTGGACAGTGAATGGCTGGTAAGGTCAATTGAATGCCCAGTTAGGTTGAGTGAATGCCCGGTTAGGTCAACTGTGCACCCTTGACAATTGGTTAGGTTAATGCGTGATATTTTCGTTGTTTAACGAAAATATCACGCCTTAACCTAACCAATCGTCAATGGTGGACAGTTAACCTAACCGGGCATTCAATAATTTAAATTTCAATAATTTCAATCGAATTGGATTGAATCTCTTAACTGAAGTTCTGCCTTTTCGCAAAATGGCCAATGTGCCGGCTTGTTTACAATGTGGCCGGCATTGTAATGCCTATTTGCAAAAAGGCCGTAACACACACACACACACACACACACACACACATATATATATATATATATATATATATATATATATATAGTAAGAGGAATTTGTAAAACATCTTACAGTATGTAATAAATTTTTAAGAAATAAAATTCTCTCTCTCTCTCTCTCTCTCTCTCTCTCTCTCTCTCTAATTTGGAAACAAATTAGGATCAATTGTTACTACCTCATTTTTTATTCCAAATTCCCCACAGTCGCTCTCATTTATTTTTATGCAATTTTCTTCCTTATTTCTTTCAATTTCTTTTTTTCTTTTTTTTATTTCTACACCATTTTCTAAATTAATTTTGTCTTTATAAAAATTAGCTATAACTAAAGTAAAAAAGAAAAAAAGAAAAATCTGAAAATTAGATTTTCATAACGCGAACCAGCGTAGCTTGTGCTTTTGATCTGTTTTTAATATGAAAATATATTAAATAATATATAAAAACTGGTTCTTAATTTCTGTATACACTAATATATATATATATATATATATATATATATATATATATAATATACACACACACGGTGGAGAGTAAGAGAGAAACTCGCTCCTCCACCAAGCCAGGACTAGAAGCGGGGCCACCAGCTTGACCTTCGTGTGAAGAAAGACCGACGCACGGAGCTCTAACAAGGTTAACAAGGTGTGTATATATATATATATATATATATTTTGCTTGGGTTTGAAAAATCCTCGGGATCGACCGGTGTTTGACCCCATTGCAGCATTCCGCTCATTTTGGGGGTGGGTAGGTGATGAAGAAGAGATTTGCTTTCCACTCTAATCCTGCTTTGCGTGGCTGACTTTACACAGGAACCTGGCAAGATTATTTTTGAAATTATTCAGGTTGGTATGATGGAGGTTTCTCTGTTTTTTTTTTTTTGTTTTTTTTTTTGCAGCATATTAAAGAGTTTTGCGCCACGTATCCTGACGGTATTTCTAATCTTCTTTCACGTGGTCCCCTGAGATAATACAGAATCTACCCCTTCTCTCATTCTACTCTGTTTTTCTTTCATTTCTAAAATTTGGGACATACCCCTTGGGTATTTTGCACATGTATATTATTGTGTATTATCCCTCACATCATCTAATTCTTTCCAGGGAGTAGAAGAGTTTCAGGATTGTAGTCGTGACCAGTAAACTTTATCTTTCGTTTCTTCTATCTTAGACGTCAAAATCTTTCTTTTCTGTACGACTTCTTGTCTTCAATAACTCGTTTTGTGTATGATTATGCGAGTGTTGAGCGATGATACTCAGTTACTAGTAGGAATCAACGCTTCCATACTTTTAACATGATGTTTGTTTTACTGTATATATATATATATATATATATATATATATATATATATATATATTATCGTTACACCTAATTACCTTAAAAAGGAAAGCTCCCCTTTAAATTTTTAATTTAAGTGGCGTTTTTAACTATTTTTAAGACGTTAAGTAGCCGGTCGGGAACAACACACGTTCAAATTAAAAATTTACAAGCAAAAATTAGCAAATTTTTTAATTACAACGACTAAACTTCAAACAATATCATTAAAAAATTTAAAAAAAAGAATTGAAAAAAGTTCTCCTAAACTTTCTCGTATCATATTCATAACAGAGTAAAAAGTTGCTTGTAAAACAAGACAGCACGTGATAAAAATATTAAAGGGACTCGTATATATACAGTTAATTCAAAAAGTACCGACGCCCCAATGACAACGTTAGTTATTTTTTATTAATACGCGACAGTGCGACAAACATCAAGACTTAGTTTATATTTCTTTTATTTACCTTTTTTCTTCTTCTTTTTCTTTATTGCGAGGGGAGAGTGTTAATGTATGTCTTTATTTATGTTTTGTCTCTTACTAATGTGCAAATGGACATTTTTGGCGAACGCGAAATAAAATTGAGTGGCTGGCATATACTCTTTCTATAATACTGTTAGCTTTGCCTAAGGTTAAACATCATACAGACTCACTCTCTCTCTCTCTCTCTCTCTCTCTCTCTCTCTCTCTCTCTCTCTTGCTATATATATATATATATATATATAGGCCTATATATGGGATAGAACTCAGAATGGTCCCCTGAGATCTTCCATGTTACACACAGACCATGCCTGGAACAAGGAACTCTTCTGGAAAAATTAAATCCACTATAGTCCGAATAAGTAATGGTAAATGACAAATACTATAGTTTTTTTCTTTTTCATGCTGTTAGCCCGACGTGGGCAACGGGTCACTCGCAAAGAGGCCCCGAGATATAACTTCCCTCACCAGCGACTGTTAGTGAGGATCCTATCTGCAAAGCAGATAGGATCCAGCTTTGGGACAGGATCTAGCGTTTAAAGCAGCCTAGCCCCATTAGATCCTGTCCCAAAGCTGGATCCTATCTGCTTTGCAGATAGCTGGTGAGGGAAGCTATATTTTTGGGGCCTCTTGCGAGTGACCCGTTGCCCACGTCCGGCTAACATCATGAAAAAGAAAAAACTATAGTGTTTGTCATTTACCATTACTTATTCGGAGTATAGTGGATTTAATTTTCCCAGAAGAGTTCTTTGTTCCATGCACGGTGTGTGTGTGTAACATATTATATATATATATATATATATATATAATATATATATATATATATATATATATATATATATATATATTATTGTATACATTATTAATGTTGTGTATACCTTTGCCTTGGCGTAATAATTGCGATCCATTTATTAATTAAGGATGGTAGCAGTTCAAAGGGATTATATATATATATATATATATATATATATATATATTTATTTATATTTGGCGTCATCGTTTACGTAACATTTTATCCCTATTTGGGTTTAGAAATATGAATCAATTCAATCTAGTTCGGCATAATTAAGGAACGGCGCCAGGCATTGATGAAGTCATTTGAACGTGCACAAATGGATTCATTAATAGAAAAAGAAAGGAAAAGTGAGTTTACTTGTGATGAAAAATAGTCTCTATATAAATTGTTGAATAAATTGTTGAATAAATTGCTGAATAAGTTGTTGAATAAATTGTTGAATAAATTGCTGAATAAATTGTTGAATAAATTGTTAAATAAATTGTTGAATAAATTCTGGTATAGGGGGTTCTCTCATAAAGGAACGAAAATAACTAATTCAGGGGGATGTGCGTTCTTTGTGGTGATTGAAATTAGAAGCTTCTTACTGCAGGTGCAGAACACACACGCATTATACCAAATTATCTTGATTCGAACTGCTTCGCAAGCGTATAAGATTGCTATGGTGCCCCGAATAGATATACTGTAGTTATGTAGTTATAGAATTATATATAAAATATAATACCTACGTGTCATATAGTTTGTAAGGTGGAAATCTTAATGGTTCTGGTTGAATTTGCGTTTAACGGCACTAATTCAGTGACGTATATTTCCAAATATAGCAACAACCATTAACTTATTAATTTTTATTTACTTTACTTCTAATATTTCAGAAAGCTTATTCGTGATTGGCTGGATAAGGTCAACGACCAATCAGAGTGAGCCTTACATTCCTTAACGAATCATTGGTCTCTTACAATATCAACCATAATTTATAATATACAATTAAATGGTTATAATAAATAAAAAATTTTGCGTCACAGTCATCCGATAAAAAGGTTTGTTCATTTTTTTTTTTCCAAATTTACGTCCTCTAAATGAGTGCTGACGTCACACCAGTATTATTCGTTTGGGAGAAATGCTTCCATATTATTAATAAAACATAATTTAATTCTTTAACTCCGTGTATATCATGCATGACTGTCTTTCATACATAGTGCTTTCTGTTGTAGACTTATTGAATTAACGATAAAAACTTCAAAAACTTCACTCATCTACGTGGGTTAGGGCTTAGGGGGTTTCAAGTTTCCCCACACCCCATATCTCATTCGAAAACATCGATTATGCCTGACACGTCACAAAATTGATTATATATATATATATCAGTGGCGGCTCGTGGTAATTTTACTTACGCATGCAGTCACATGCATTACAGTGTAGTACATATTAGATAAGCTGTATTTTGTCTTTTATGGTATTCTTATGAGTTATGTAGTAACCGAGGATAGAACCAATATTATATATATATATATATATATATATATATATATATATATATATATATACCATTTTTGTAGGCTCCTAAATTTGGAAATAGGCTTATAATTATTAATGATTAACTCGGTTGACGAAATAATACTGTAGTTGATTAATATTCGATGTTGCCATTTTGATTTTTCGATCATCAAGGAGAAATAATACATTTCAAGGCTTTTCGTTTAATTATCAAAGCAAATAAATTTAACAGTAAATATAATGTTATTAATGTAGGCTTTACTAAATATGGTACTTATTCAAAAAGCATTGAATATAAAACAAATTACAAACGACTCCACCAGCTATGAGTTAATCCTGAATAAGAAAACACAGTGTCAAGTACAACAGTAGCTACATTAATACAATAATACAATATAATTCTATTCATACAATAATGGTTGTTAGTTCGACAATCGCATTCGGTAAGAGTTCTCGCGCGCCTTAAAGAAAATGAATTACTCGCAAACGAGCGAAGATGTTCTTTATAACGGGAGTTTATGCGGTAGCTGAACAAGGCCTATACGATCGTAGGCCAGTAAAGAGTCTACCTTAATTGAATTCCTATTAGGCAAAGGACAAGAATTGTCATTGAATTAAAGTAGGTGCAGAGTAAGTGATGGGCTATTCACCAAAGAAAGCTTATTCGGTTAAAGTAGGCGCACGTGAGCTCCAAAAGGCGATTGGAGGAATATAACTTTGAAATAGGCGAAGAATTTCACGATAGGCCTATAATAATAGACGTTTGTAGTGCGGTGTTTGCGGACAGACTGAATTCGAGATTCAACTGTATCGTGAAATCCCTTGTGGTTTCGTGAGAACGTTAACCGGAGGTTGACCTCGAAGTCAAGCTCCGATGAAAAACTTTCGAAGCTGGACAAAAGCATTTGGGGTTGAACCTGACGCAGGTTCAACCCCATTAGAGCAGCTTTCTACTGATAACGAGAATATTTTTGAAGTATAGAAGTTTCCTTTGATAAACTCCGGACATTATGAAACTCTTGAAATTCTTGTACCGGCAATCGAAAATGCGTAAGGTTGACCTTCTCTCATGACCTTCGATGCGAACTTGAGAAAAATATTAAAATTGGGATCAATGAAAGAAAGCCACCCCAAACGGGTCGGGGGTGGCTTTCTTTCATTGACACAATTCGGGGATGGCTTTCTTTCATTGACAATTCGGGGGGGGGGGGGCTTTCTTTCATTGATCTGTAATTTATTTAGGTAGGTATGTAGGTTATTTAGGTTAGGTTAGGTTAAGTTGTGATATTTTAGTTAGTTTAAATGAAAGTATCATGACTTAACCTAACCAATCATCAAGGGCATACAGTAATAAATAATAAACAATTCCTCATGAAGGTGTTTTTGTTTACATTCTTTACTTTAGTGATTTTCGGGGGGTGGCATTGTTTACTTGATCTTTTTTAGGGTGGCATTGTTTACCAGAAACTTTTGGGGGTGGCTTTCTTTCATTGATCCTAAAATTGTAGGCTTAAGGAGGAAATGTTCATATGCGTCGCCCCTACGCGCGCGCGCGCGCACACACACACACACACACACACACACACATATATATATATTAACTATACAGCAAGTGTATATATATATATATATACATATATATATCGTAAAGAACGACGCTTGTATAGGAGAACATTCCGCGCAAGATGAGAAGAGAGAACGAACAAATGAAAAAATGAGGTAACCACCCGGGAATCGAACCCGGGATCTTCCGATTGCCGGTCAGATATGATAACCACTACACCATGGTCCTCACTCGATCAGAAGTCGTAATTCCTCTACATACGCGCAGAAACCAATGCCCCGAGGGGGGCACCTCCCGCATGCCGTATCTATATATACATTTCAACTGCAAAGAACACGCAGTATAAATAACGTAAAGAACGACGCTTGTATAGGAGAACATTCCGCGCAAGATGAGAAGAGAGAACGAACAAATGAAAAAAATGAGGTAACCACCCGGGAATCGAACCCGGGATCTTCCGATTGCCGGTCAGAAATGTATATATGATACGGCATGCGGGAGGTGGCCCCCTCGGGGCATTGGTTTCTGCGCGTATGTAGAGGAATTACGGCTTCTGATCGAGTGAGGACCATGGTGTAGTGGTTATCATATCTGACCGGCAATCGGAAGATCCCGGGTTCGATTCCCAGGTGGTTATCTCATTTTTTCATTTGTTCGTTCTCTCTTCTCATCTTGCGCGGAATGTTCTCCTATACAAGCGTCGTTCTTTACGTTATTTATACTGCGTGTTCTTTGCAGTTGAAATATATATATATATATATATATATATATATATATATATATATACACACACACCTGGATACATTTTACTGTAACAGTTATACCTAACCTTTCTCACTTGCACACACCACTAGCGTCGTGCATGGTACAGCAAATATATATACACGGTGAACCAAAAGTAGGTGGACAGTAGGTTGAATACGGTTTGTGTTATATTATATTATAACTATGGTGTTCATTATAACTATGGTGTTTGTGTTTTATTATATTAAATATTATAACTAAATTTATTTAAATTTTATTTTGTATTATAGTATACAAAAAAATTAAATATGTATTCTCAAAATAAACGTTATCATTTACTGTCCACCTACATTTGGTTCACCCTATATATATGTAATTTTTTTTATTCATTATAAGATCTGTATAAAACCTAAACTCAACTTTACAAAACAATAAATAAATAAATAATAATAATAATAATAATAATAATAATAATAAATATATAAATAAATACGAAATGGGTGTTTCCAACCAATCAAGAATGTTTATTAATTCACGTGTCTCATTTTTAAAAAGTTTTTCGAGATGATTGGATTTATTTTTTACTTAATTTTCATGTCCGTGAAAAGTCATGAAAATATAGATTAGGAAGTGGATTTAAGGATAATGTGTGTATATATACACACACACACACACACACACACACACACAATATATATATATATATATATATATATATATATATATATATATATATATATATATATATGAAGCTGTATATTTGCAATTACTTAATTTTGTTTTACGATCGAAATGAGAAGTAAGGTCATTGGACTTTCGTACCGTATTTTTTTTATATTGTATAAAAAATATTGCATAAAAGTGCAATGACCTTACTATTTTACGGTCGAAATAAGAGTGTCAGGAAACGATTACACGTTCGGAAAGAAGTCGAAATATTGTTAATGTTTGGAGAGGAGAGGTTTGGAGGAAACTTGAAATAATAATGAAAAAAATCGAAAAATCTGTAACTCCTCATAAAGTGGCATTTCAACGGCAATATTACAGACACGGAGAAAAATCTTTACTTAAAACAATCAAATATACTGTTAACTATTTGCTTTCTATACCCAAATGCCCATTTCAATTCCTTTTATGGTTGTATTAGATATTCATGTTTTTATCAGAAGAGTAAACATGGTTAGTGGAATTATAGTGCAGTTGGATTAAGCATGTATTTTAGTTGCATTAAACTATCTGGTTTAGTATGCAAATATTTATAGTTATTTTAGTTACAAAGGTTGAGAGAGAGAGAGAGAGAGAGAGAGAGAGAGAGAGAGAGAGAGAGAGAGAGAGAGAGAGAGAGAGAGAGAACGGTGCTCATATTCGTACAGAGAAATATTTGAGTTATTTTCGTCCTTATCTTTTGTACCATGCAAACGACAGTTATGAAAAGTTTATCATTCGTTTGAAAAAGTTTAAGAAATTAAAAAATTTGTTCAACTCCAACATACTGTATAATTAAAACATCAAAGAATTTGAGGAAAATAAAAAAAAAAAAGTTAAAATGCAAAAGTTTTCGTACATTTACTTAAAAAAATTATTTAATATTTTCTGCGTTCACCTTTTGCGCGAATGACTGCAATGATTTGTTTTGGACCTTTTGGGTATTTTTCTACAAGGTTTTGATATCTTTCAGTAGAAAGTTTAGACTTTAGCCCATTCTTCTAATGAAAACTGTTGCAATTCATTGAAACTCGGAGGAAGGATGTAGGAAGGATGTTTTTTTTTTGTTTTCGAATGCGGTATTTGATTTTTGCCAAACATACCGTTCTTCGTCGTTCCTCAATAATTCAATTTTGGTCTCGTCTATCTAGAGAACTTTCTTCCAGAATGCAAATTCATCATTTTGATAATCCTTCGCGTATTTTAAACGAGTTTCTTCGTGCGCTTTTCGTAGCAGAGGTTTTTTTCGTACAACTGTTCCATGCAGACCATTCTTTCTCGATGTACGACGTATGGTGGGATTGGCATCGATCTTAGAGAGTCTTCATATTTGGCAAATATCAACTACAGTCACTCGTGGATTCGCAGCAGCCATTCTTTCAATCCGTCTAGTTGTACTTTTTGAAATCTTGCAAAGTCGTCCAAACCTTCGTAGAGTTTTGATTGTTCCAAAGCCTTTGCATTTATTTATAACTGTAGCAACCGTTGTAAATGCAATTCGAAGTTCTTTCTATAACTCTTTTCAGACTCGTGCGCAGCAATAACAGATCTCTTAAGATCTGTAGACAGCTCTTTACCACGACGACCCATTGCTTACTAATGGCTTGTACAGTCATCCGTCTCCTATGAAGATTCAGAGAGAGAATTCTAGAATTCAGAAATGCCAACAATCTCTAATCAAAAAAACAGCCAACTACTGATAAAAATTTTCAATTCTTCAAACCTAAGGTGGACACACAAATTATTAAGTAATTTTTTAAATGAATGTACGAAAACTTTTGCATTTCAACTTTTTTTTATTTTCCTCAAATTTTTTTGATGTTTTACATTATACGTTGAAGTTGAACTCATTTTTTTATTTGTTAAGTTTTTCCAAGCGAACGGTAAACTTTTCATAGCTATCGAATGCATGATACAAAAGATAAGGACGAATATAACTCAAATATTTCTCTGTACGAATACTTATGAGCACAACTTTATATACAGTATATATATATATATATATAATATATATTATAATATAACTGGAAATACTTGATTTTTAGCTGGTATCCTGTCGGATATGATAGAATATTTGGTGTCAGTCACAATGACCAACTCTATGAAGAACTAAACAAACGAACCGCACGTTTAATCATCCGAAATATTGAAAAGTTCGTTCGTATTTATCAAAGAAGGAACATAATTACAGCATCTACCACGATAAACGAACGGTTTCTATTAATGAAAATATTTTTTTAAGCCTAAATAACAACGATGCGATTCGGTGTAGCGGTTAGTTTCGCTGACTACCAATTCATGGCCCCTGGATTGAGACCCGGTGACGGCAGGCGGCGCGCAGCAAAACCCAGTTGTTCATCCTTCCACACAATAAAAAGTGGTTGGTAGATAAATGGGTACCTTGGGTAGCCTAGTGGTTAAGACGCTGAGATGCTGGTGGGGCGTGACTCGGATCCCACGTTAAACTGTAGGTCTAAGGTGGAGTGACAAGCTTGACCTTCGTCAGAATAAAAAATTTGGGCGGAAGCAAAACCAAGGTAACCAAGGTAACATTTATGAACACGTTACTCAATAGAATCTTTTACCGCACTGAAAAAAATATATTACGTCACAATTTGACCTTCACGTACAAAAGTGAAGTTTTTTGCATTTATTACGTCACAAAATTATATGTTAACCAGGTTAACAGTCGCATCCAATTTCAATACTAAGCTGGTGAGTTATTTGACCTAAAAGGATAATTAAACCTGAAGTGGTTCATTTTCGGCTCGTCTTGGGACGAACCCGTCACATGGCGATGCAAAATACATTGACATTTAATTTTATTGAAATGTGTCTTATGACTAATTACTCGTTCTACTTTTACTGTAAACCAATTGACTAGTTTCATTTTGTCATTATTTAGTAGATGGACTCAATTTTGAGAAGCGAAACGAATCGTATGGTTAATTGCGCGTCTCATAGTGATGATACATTAACTAGTTACATATTCAGGTTAACTAGTAGAGAGACCAAAAAAAAAAAAACCAGAATCTAGTATAGTTGGGAAATACAGATAGAGAAATATGCCACTTCTCCAAGATAAAAGAATACAAAGAAATACAAAGGACACCAAACAGCAACGGACCAGGTGTTTGGTCCCTACGAGGCTGTCTGTTTAAGGAGGTAGATTAAAAGATGTAAGAAAATTTAAAGACAAGTTAAAATTTTCACCCTTTGACGACCTGTGTGTGTTTCTTTGAACTTAAAAGAGTAAATTTTATTGTTTTTGAAAATTAGATGTTAGTAACTATAGCCACTTAAATGACCCATTTTGGGTTCCTTTTCCGACAACTAGACGACACCTATATAAACATGTGGAGGTATGATACACACAGACCGTGCATGGAACAAGGAACTCTTCAGGGAATCATTCTGAGTTCAATCCCATGTAGAGGTATTTGTAGAAATGTTGCATCATTGTACATTTGTACAATTTATATTATTATTTTCGTTGTGGCAAATATGTTCCTTGATCCTCAGAGGGTTAAAGCAAAGAAGAGAGGTTGAAAGGAATTAAAGACATTTAAAGATAACGTAGCAGTTTTGTAACATAAACATAAAATATTATACTTACACAATTAAAGTGTTATTTGGCTGCATTTGTACTGCATTTTTTTATGATAGAAGGGTAACTAAAATATTTGTTCATTTTATACATACGCATGGTCAGATTACGTGTGAGAAATATGTAAAAGTAGTCAGATGCATTGTATTTCATTAACAATTTAGGTCGTCAGATAATATGTCAGTAAATCTTAATTACTTGTCAATGCACTATTACTATATTGATACCAATAGCCAAATTATTCGTGTGAAATATGTGAGGATAGTCAGATACACTGTTGTTTTTATTACGAAGTAGGATAGTCAGGTGATATACAAGTAAATTTTAGTTACTACTCAAATGCGCTAGGAAGATATTGTTAAAAAGTTGAGTGACTCTTCATTGGTTTGTAATCTTGTTCAGTTGACTAGCTTCATAACTCCATTTAACTAATAAACTGGTCAGTTCAACGTGAAAAGAATCAAAGACAATTTTATTATGAGTAAAGGTAGTCAATCGACTAATGATTCTGTGATATTTTTCTGTAAACTTGGATAAATAAATGACTAGATCACAATAATATAACCTTTATAGAACGACTAGGAAATTGTCTCAAAATTCTTTCTTTGTGTGGCCTATTAGTCACTCTAGATTCACTGTCAGATGAGAATGAAGAGTTACTTGGTAGGTTATCTGAACACCAATTTCTTCTTTTGTCTTTTTTAATAACACGTCGAGATACAAGCGTTTTTCAGTAGGGAATTTCGAACCCCGTATATCCATAAGAAAGGAATAATACACAGAAAAATAATTACAACTTCCCATATCAGTGATTATTTGACAGCCAACGTACATGGTTAATTAAGCCATATATCACTGACCGCGGTAACTATGCTCCTATTAACAACTTTAAATGATCCGTGTAACCATTTGGATTGGATGTTGTACACAAATAATTTTATTTGTGTAAACGATATGGTTTTAGTCCTACCAGTAATTAAGTTATTGTTCATTACTTACAAGAAGACCATGCGGAAAACGAGACATTGCGAACATAGAAGCCTTACAAAAGACTTTTATATCTAAGATAGAGGAAACGAAAAGTGAAGACTACACTGTTACGACTACAGTCCCTGAAACTCAACTCTCTGGAAAGAAGACGTGAACGATATACGATATACATATGGAAAATGCTCGAAGGATGTGTCCCAAACTTTAGAAACGAAATAGAAACACACTGGAATGAGAAAACAGGTGAATTCTTATTATCCCAGCTTCGGTGGGACAGGGTGGCCATGAAAACGAAGATAGAAAATACTTTCAGAAAACGAGATCCAAAACTCTTTAACGTACTACCCAAAGAACTGAGGAACCTCCAGCAAACCAACCTGAATAACTTCAAGAATCATCTCACCAGATTCCTGTGTAAAGTCCCTGAGTAGTGTGCGTAGCTGGTTATGAGGGTAGGATGAGAGTAGAAAGCAACTCTTTCCTAGATCAAATCCCCCAAATGAGGTAGGATGGTGGGGAATGGTTGAATATAGGCCACTAAAATCTAAAATTATATATACACCTCGTTAACCTCGTTGCTGTTCTGTGTGATGGTCTCTCTTCACACGAAGGTCAAGCTGGTGGCCCCGCCTCTGGGTCTGGCTTGGTGGAGGAGCGAGTTGCTTTCTTGCGCTCTCCACCGTACTTAGCCAGGTACACCCGGCTCATCTGGTACCGTCCTGAGCCAGGCATCTAGTCTTCTCTTGAAGACTTCAATTTTGACCCCTGTAATGTTTCTGACGTCCTTTGGAAGCTGGTTAAAACGTCTTGGCCCCCTGACAACCAAGCTATTTTTCTTCAGTGTTGAAGAGGTCCCTTTTCTGGCCTTTAATTTGAGAATACTACACATCCTGCCTTTCCTATTTTCCAGTGTTGTTTGAATGGTAATTGGGTTTAGTTTGAGGTTTGGTACCAGTTTTTCGATCATTTTCCATATGTAGATTATGGTGTACCTCTCTCTTCTTCTTTCCAGGGAGTATAGATTTAGTTAAGTAGTCTTTCCCAGTAGTTGAGCTCTTTGCAACCATGCTGTGAAATGTCTCTGAGTTTCTTCTAGTCTATTAGTTTCTTCCTTTTAATATGGGGACGTTAAGACTGAGCAGTATTCAAGTTTTGGTATAATCATTGTTTTTAGCAGGGGAATCCTAACTGTCCTGTCCCTTCTTTTGAACGTTCTTAGTACCTGTCCCTCTACTCTTTTTGCTTTATTTATCGATATCTGATTTTGTGTTTCGAATTTCGCATCATCGGTCATTATTACCCCTAGATTGATCGCTTTCGTGCTTCTCTGAATTTCCTGTCTATCTGGAGTATAACATGCAGTCTGTTTAAGCTCCTCATTTCTATCATATCTCAAGAGCTGAAATTTCTTGGTGTTAAATGTCATGATGTTGCCGAACAAAATATACGAATGAACAAAATATACGAACAAAATACGAACAAAAATACAAATGGTCAGAAGCTCATTTGTATATTTTGTTCGTGTCCCTCTGCGATTTTTCTGCTGATCTTTGTATCGTCTGCAAAGGATGTTACTATACTGTTGCTGTTTACTCCGCTGTCTATCTCTGTTGCATGATAATGAACAGGAGTGGGGTCAGTACTGTACCTTGTGGTACTGAGCTGCGAACTTCCGATTCTGATGATGATATACCTTGAATTTTGACGACCTGTAGACGTTCTCTGAGGAAGTTGTAGATCCATTTTACCACTTTGCCTGTTATTCCAATATATATATTTCATTTTATGTGCTATTATACTATGATCACATTTGTCGAAAGCTTCAGCAAAATCCGTGTATATGACATCGTAGTTGTCATTGCTTTCCAGTGCATCTAGGATATTGTTGTAGTGTTCTATTAGTTGTGATAGGCATGATCTACCTGATCGGAATCCGTGCTGATTTTCGTTGAATTTTTCCAGTGCCTCCAAGAAATCGTAAATTTTCTCTAATTATTCTTTCAAATACTTTGGTGAGGTGGGACGTCAATGACACTGGTCTATAGTTCTTTGCTTGAGATCTATCCCCTCCTTTATATATAGGGACAATGTTTGCTCTTTTCAAGATGCTCAGTATTTCCCCAGTGTCTAGGGATCTTCTCCATATCCAGTATAAAGGTGTAGCTATTTCATTTTTAGTTTTTAATCATAATGCATTCCAATTGCGTGTGTGTGTATATATATATATATATATATATATATATATATATATATATATATATATACACACACACACACACACACACAAACGAAGTCTGTTCAAAATGTATCCGGACAGGGTGGTGTTTAGTTTTAGAACAAGGTCACCCTTGGAGTTGTGACTGTGCTAAAAATGTCTCTACATGTCGAGACAAGTTGATTGATAGGGTTGCACTTCATTGCGTAGCGTCAGTCCACTGTGGTAAGCCGATAAAGTTAAATGTGTTTTGTTTCGCGGCGATTTCTTACGATGTCGGAAGGTGTTGAAGATTAAAGGTGTTCTGTACCACGAACATGCTCCACAGGGACAAACAATCAACAAGGAATTTTACATTGAAGTTTGAGACGTCTACGTGAAGCAGTTCGGAGGAAATGGCTGCAGAAGTGGGAATCCGGAAACTGGATGCTTCATTACATAACGTGCCATCTCACTCGTCACAACTTGTCCAGCAATTTTTGACCAAAAACGCTATACTCCATATTCGCCGGATTTGGTTCCATGCGACTTTTTTTTTTGTTTCCGAAGTTCAACCAAACCCTGAAAGGACACTGATTCGATGATGTTGAGACTATTAAAAGAAATTCGCCGGAGCAACTTTTGGCCATTTCGCATCAGTCCGGATACGTTTTGAACAAACCTCGTATGTATATAAGGGTGTACATAAAGTCAGGATCTATTTTTGTGAAGCACTTGGAAATTATATGGAATTCAATCATAAAATGATAAAGTGGTAACATTTATTAAATAATTAGAGTAGGATTCGACGTGACGCCCATCAGTATCCCTGCACAGCTCAAATCGTTCCGCAGCATTTCTAAACACATTCTGCAGCATTTGCGGGGTTATGTTATCTGCAGCAGTTCGTATACGTGTACGTAAGTTTTCAAGACTCGTAATCTTCGTCTGATAGACGTGCGATTTGATAAGCCCCATGCAAAGAAATCTAAAGGGTTAAATCTGGTGATCTCGCTGGCCAAGGTCTGTTGCTTCCGCGTCCGATCCAGCGATTTGGAAAACGTCCATTTAGATAATCCTGAACAATTTTGGCATAGTGACAAGGAGCACCATCATGTTGATAGACGACGGTACTAACAATCCTATCCCCGTCGTCTATCAACATGATGGTGCTCCTTGTCACTATGCCAAAATTGTTCAGGATTATCCAAATGGACGTTTTCCAAATCGCTGGATCGGACGCGGAAGCAACAGACCTTGGCCAGCGAGATCACCAGATTTAACCCCTTTAGATTTCTTTGCATGGGGCTTTATCAAATCGCACGTCTATCAGACGAAGATTACGAGTCTTGAAAACTTACGTACACGTATACGAACTGCTGCAGATAACATAACCCCGCAAATGCTGCAGAATGTGTTTAGAAATGCTGCGGTCAGACGGGAAAGGATTTGCACACACGTATAAAACAGCATCAATATTCCGTTAGAACAGGACAGTTGTCCAGTGCCCTTTTTGTCCATTTGTCAGAGTTAGCCCACTGTATTGATTGGAATAATGCTTCAGTTTTATTCCATTCAAGCAACATTGTTAATAGAAATATTCTTGAGTCTGCCATTATCCAACTTTCAAATAACTTCAACATAAGCAAAGGTCTTTTTCAACTCGATCCTGTTATGTTGAATTCCTTTAAAACTGATTTAGATAAGAAGTGTAAAACATTAAATCTTTGGTAAACTTGTCTTCTACTTTATTAACTTTTAATTTGCATTTTATTTTTTTATATATATCGAAACCTGACCATAGGCAGCAATGTGTTAAAACCCGGACAGAGTTCCAGTATAAATTTGTAGTTTTATAATCCATTTGATCTTGTGCTAAAAATCGATTAACTTTTAATTTGCATTTTATTTTTTTTATATATATCGAAACCTGACCATAGGCAGCATTGTGTTAAAACCCGGCAGAGTTCCAGTATAAATTTGTATTTTTATAATCCATTTGATCTTGTGATAAAAATCGATATTTTCTTTACAAATCTGTACGCCTCACTGGTAATCCTTTAAGGTTTTTAATTTTTAATTTTTTTTTTTTTTATTTTTTTTTACTTCTCTGTTTATTGTATATATATGTATGTATGTATGTATGTATGTATTTGTATATATAGATATGTATGTATATGTATATATATATATGTGTGTGTGTGTGTATGTATGTTATTTATTTTTCTTTTTTTCTTCTGTAACCTATATATAGGCTTAACCTTTTTATGTACTTCAGTGTTCCTGAGGATGTCATTAGACGAAAGCGCTTGAGCACCATTTTGTGTTTCCTTTCCTTCGTGGTTTTATTCATCATATATACTGTATATATATATATAATTTTCAAAATTCCAATAAAATTACATTTGGATTAACTTGGTGCAAAAGATACAAAGTTCGATGCTTCTTTTCGAAGTGAGAAATAGTTTATTTTCCTTGTATTATTCCTTGTGAGGATCCCATTTGATTTTCCAATTCACACGAAATAAATTTAATTCGAAAAGTAAGTGTGTATATATATATATATATATATATATATAATATATTATATATATATATATATATAATTACTAATGTAAAACTTCTTTTCAACGTGTTCGGACGTGCGAAGAGAAAAACCATTTCAGCAGAACCTGAAAGTTTTTCACTCTCTTTCAAACACACTCCACACTCCGAGCGGTGCAATGAATACTAAAACATTTTTCTTCATTAATGCATAGGTCTTTTATTTCACTTAAACTGCGAGTAAGGAGGTTCACAGAAACCGCAATTAGCAGTCGCCAAAATTATGTACGCGCCGAAAAATGGCGATTGTATTTTTTTGGCCGTAAATAATTTATAATCGTGGACTATTTTTTAAATTATTTTTTTCTTTCTTTGGTGTGAAAAAAACAGAAAAAACCATATATATATAATATATATATATTATATTATTTTTTATTTCATTTTATTTTATTTATTCTATTTTTTTTCTTCGCGTAGGGGGGGGGGGCCGGGGGCGGCGGGGAGGATTCAATGTATGCCTCCTCATAATACGAAAGCCCCATTTCCTTAAAATTCATTGCTCGCTCTCTTTCCCGTCACTCAGAAACGAAATGAAAGCAAAGTTTTCTTTTAATATTTTATTTCACAAATTTTTCTCTAAAAAGAAAAAAAAATTTGGACCAAAGATTAAAGACAAAAAAAAAAAAAAATTACAGTTAAAAAATAATTAAAAATATTAATAATGACATTTATCAAAAATAAAAATTTGTAAAACGAAAAGAAAAACAAAAATTTTAATTTAAATTTTTTTGGACTCGACTTTCTGATTTTGAAATCTGTAGAAAGTTTTTTTTTTTTTTAAATAAAAAAAGTAATTTTTATCCCTCCAAAATTTAATTACAATTGACTCCCCTTGTCCCCCTCCCCCCCTCCGCCTTCTATTCTGTCTTAAAGAAGCCAGCCCTCCTCTTCCACTTCATAAATGAGATGAAAAGGAGAGTAAGTGACAATTAGGGAGATGAAGGGAATGCCAGGGAGAGAGAATAATAAAGAAAATGAATGAAAGTTTGATAATATTGACGAGAGAGAGAGAGAGAGAGAGAGAGAGAGAGAGAGAATTAAAATACTTAAAAAAACAGAAGGAAAGACAAATTGAAAATAAGATTGGGAAATGTGGAATGAAAGAGAGAATAACTGAGAGGGAGAATGATTGAATGAAAGAGAAGGTAAATTTCAAATGATAAGAAAGAAGAATGATGGCAAATGAATCTTTTTGCCACCTTCAAGGACGAGGAATCCTTCCTTTCAGTTACCTGAAAATAGATCGGTGGATTCCCTATATATATAATATATAATATAATATATAATATATATATATATATATGTGTGTGTGTGTGTGTGTGTGTGTGTGTGTGTGTGTGTGTGTGTGTTGTTTTATTTACTTGGGGTTTACTTGATGGCTTGATTTCCCGCCAGGATTCGAACCCTGGAGCTCTAACTCGGAGTCCTAGGCACTGATCATAGGCTACGACAGTTGGAGGTCCCGAGTTCGAATCCTGCTGGGTGGATATTTTGCATAAGCAAAATGTACTTGCCTTCATGAGTTTCTCTCTCTCTTTCTCTCTCTCTCTCTCTCTCATTCTTCCTATATCCTACTACTACTCTCTCTCTTGATGTATACTTTCGTGGAAATTCTTAAACTGGTGTGCGTTGATCAGTTGGCGGTGCCTCTGGATCACTGCTCCCTTACCTAGTAATTCCAGTGCGAAAGATCGCAATGGAAATAATAAATTGTTTAAAAAGCAAGTCTCTTCTCACAATAGTTTTGTCACTCAACGGAGAAATGATGCGACGCTGAAATGATGAATTCTTGTACACAATAATAATAATAAGAAAAATCCTAAAAAGAATGTGTGTAGATTAGATTAAACAGGTTTAGTGTTTCATGCTATCATTTATTTTCCACTCCTGTAATGCTGTAATTGGGTACACGAAATAAGTCTACGCATGGTGTGAATAGACTCTGAAACTATTCCCTTCATTATACTTTTTCCTACTTTCCTATAAATCTTGTTTCACAACTATTTTCTGTTAGCAGTGGCTGGTGGATGAGGGAGGGAGCCTTATTTCTTCTATACTTTACTATTACTACTATGCCTGTGTGGAAGCTTTACACGTTTATAAGTGTAAGCATGGTATCAGTTTAGTTTTCAGTAGGCCTACGCTTTATTTTCATTTGTTTTTTTCTATTTTCCCTTTACTTTCTCTACTTCTTTCTTGGGTTAACCTAGAGTGGATCTTAGGATCCTTTCTCGCCTGTAACGCTCTCTCTCTCTCTCTCTCTCTCTCTCTCTCTCTCTCTCTCTCTCTCATCATATAATATATACAGGGCGTCCCAAAAAAATGTATACACACTTTAACAGCTGATAGCTCAATTGATGTTTCTTTCTTTCCAAGTTAAACCCATTAGAATTAATAATGGCAGTCAGACTAAGCTTTGAACAAAGGAAATTCATTCTAAAATGCTACTGGAAGTGTGAAAACGCAGTTGAAGTGCAAAGACAGTTTAGGAGGGAGTTTCAAACAGATCCACCAACGCGACTTACCATCACTCGAATTAGAGATAAGTTTGAAGCCGATGGAAACTGTTCAGAATGTCCACAAGAAGCGTTCCGGAAGACCACGGACATCGACAAGCCCCACAAAGCAAGAAAGAGTACTGGAAACGTATCACCAAAGTCCAAGAAAATCTGTGCGGCAAGCGAGTCGTGAGGTAGGAATTCAGAATCGTCTGTCCAACGCATTTTGAAGCGCTGTCAATGGAAAAGTTACATTCCAAGATTAGTCCATGCTATTAATGAAGATGATGATCCGGACCGAAGAGTGGAGTATTGCGAGTGGTACTTGGCACGATGTGGATGTGGATTGGACGAAGGGGTTTCGTAGAATACCCTCCGCGTTCACCAGACCTCACACCACTAGACTTTTTTTTTATGGGGATACTTAAAAGACAAAGTCTACGCTATAAAACCTGCAACAGTCGCTGAATTGAGAGCAGCCATTGAACGAGAATGCACACAAATACCAAACGAAATGTTTCGTGATGTTTGCGATTCCATTGCTTCGCGTTATCAGTAGTGCCTGGACCAGAACGGACGTCAGTTTGAAAACAGGCGTTGACAAAACAATTAAATAATGTCTGTAGATTCTACTACATTTTGAAAATGAAATATATTTTAATAAACACTGCCTTTATAAGTATTTAAAGTGTGTATACATTTTTTTGGGACGCCCTGTATATATATATTCTGAATTTAACCATCATATTTCGTAAATAATGAAGGAAAAGGAGATGCAGTCTTTGTTCATTTCCTCCAAGAATATGAACATGATATTGAGCAGTTGAACACTTTTTACCTTTCATGCTTACAAGGAGTTACAAGGGAAAAGAGGAAACCTCAAAGACCTTTTGGTCCACTCAGGGAGGTTCCTGGTATTAAATAGTTCATTTAGGTTGAAGAAAATACCTTGACCCTAGAAAAATAACCAAGGAATTTTACAGGAAAGAGAAGAATGTACAAACTAGCTCTACAATTAAACTATGTACACATAGAAATCGTACACTAGATAACATCATTGTATAAACTAGTAATAACTATAAAACTAATAATGGATTTGTAATGATCTTATATCAACTAGTTGGTATCGTCAAAAAAATTTCGAATATATGGTTTGGATTTTATACCAAATATTTACGGTTCTATTTACCGAGGTATTTGTCTAACAAGAACCCCATGACCCACTTCAGGCTAGCCCCATAAAGATTAAGAGAGAGGTAAAGGTTAAACTCTCCATGTCTACATCCATGTACGCGCAAAGCTATCACGCCGGCAAAACGATGAAATGCTTCTACAGGAAAGGGGTAGAAACAGGAATTAAGAACAGAAATCAGATTTTCCACACCATGCCCTCACCCGTCACGTGTCTCCAGTTACCCAAGAGAAGAAAGAGAAAAAAGAATTCCTAACGGCAGAAACGCAACTCTACTTCACCTAATCCATGCCATGCTTTTAAAAAAAAAAAACGGGAGGGGGCCTCGTTATGAAATTGTGTTTCTACAAAATGTTTTTCTACTCTATTAACAAGGCACGCGGGTATGAGAGCGTGTTTTCTGTAATTGGATGTCTGTCATCAGGAAGGTTGAGAACTGGCACTGGGCCCGGGGAAAGATGCATGATCAGGCCCCCACTCCCTAAATCTCCCTACCAACCAAATTTTACTACTTTTTTAAACAAGTTTTTTTTAAGTGTTAACTTTGGGTGAGAATGAGTAGCAATAACTGAAAAACATTTAATAGAATGAAATAGTTCTGTAATACCTGTAGTATCTGTAATATCTGTAATATCTGTAGTATCTGTAGTATCTGTAATATGCTTATTAAAAATTAAAACACTTGATAAGCGAAAAAAACTTAACATTCTTTAGTAGTGTTAATACGTTTGAATAAAAACACATAACACTAAATCAGTCTAGTTGTGAACTTGTCTACGAGTCTACAACTCATTTAACGAAGTTTTGTGGGCTTTTCAGTTAACAAATGTTTCAATTATATTATCAAAGTTTAGGTCTCTTGCAAGTCTGACCTTTTTTTTTGCTTTTTCATCTTTTTTCGCTTTTCCCTTCTGTGCTCCAGACTTATATTCGTACTCCATAATGCTAACTTCACCTTAAAACAATGAAGAATTGAACCAGTGCAAACCAACAGACTGACTGACGGTGCAGCCAGTGCAGTGCTGTTGGAAACATGTTCTAGTTATTGGTGCTGCTCTCTGGTAAGACAAATTTTAAACGTTAGTTATACCGAAAGTTATTTTGTAATGTATTTTTTTCACGGTCTGGGCCCCCTAGAGGCTCGGGCCCCGGGGATTTTCTTCCCCCTGTCCCCCTCTCTCCTCGGGCCTGTCTGTCATGGATATGTGTATGTCAGCTCTTTGAATGTCGCCGAGTCTTGGGTCTCATGCCGTGAAAGGTGTTTATGCGGCAAGTGACATATTGAGTCGTTCATACTTCGCGCTGTTGTGCCACCACGAGAGTAGAGAAAAATCTCTTTCCGGCGAGGAATATCAGTGGAAGGTCCTTGTATCTATCCCCGTGTACTTGTTCATTATGGAGAATGAAAGGGTTTCGTGGGTGATCACCCCTTGTTGCTACGTCGAATTCACGAGTCTCCCACTTACGAGGTGTTCATGAAACAAATGATTAAAAAAAAAATTATTTGCTTGATACTGAACTTGACTTTGATCCCGTTTCACATCGGTAATTGGCATAGAGAGAGAGAGAGAGAGAGAGAGAGAGAGAGAGAGAGAGAGAGAGAGAGAGAGAGAGAGAGAGAGAGAGGACGAACTTTCAAGAAATAAACAAAAGTGAATGTCTCCTTCCATCAGTATTGACACGTGGAAATAAATTGACCATTACTTTCAAATATATTTTCCCCTCTTCCCCGCTTGCTAAGAGGATGAAAACATCTGAACGAAGATTCATTTTCGGGGAAAGCCTGTGTGTGTGTGTGTGTGTGTGTGTGTGTGTGTG
>JAJOZX010002367.1:0-75000 GCA_023014485.1 Bathynomus jamesi
AGGAAAAGTGGAATTAAACTACTGTATATACTCATTTTATCAAGAGACATTTCATCGAACGTAACCTAACCTAACCCAACCCACAGGACAGTTCTCAGAGAATGTATAGTCAACGAAATGTACCATACAGAATAGCGAGTCCTCATATAATGCGTATGACGTTGTACCACTAAACGAAGTAGAGGACGAGTCCATAAAACCGGAGTTTCTGTGTTTATGGGAAAATAAAGTAGCGTTCTTTGAGAGAACACAAAAAACAAAAGAACTTTCCGCAACCTTCTCTATATGGACAAATATTATTTTCAGCTGTCTCACATCATTCAAAAAAGAAGTGTAGAAGACCATTTCTTCTATCTAAAGAAGTTATGTATCATTAAAAGGAATTATTATATCATCTGACAGGAATCTTTGATACCCCAAAAAGGAAAATCTTCCGCAAGAGTGAACCCTCAAAAAGAAGTTATAACTTCTAAATTTAGACTTAACCTAACCAATCGTCAAGGGCGTACAGTTGACCTAACCGGGCATTCAATTTAATTTATTATATTTGGTACTGTAAAGCAAAAAACAAGAATACATGGGGGCCCTGATCTTCAGGTGATCCCCTCTTTGTATACGTAAAGCTGATACACGTTCTGGTATTCCATTGATGAGCATTGCCATTTTTTTTTTAGAACAATGATCGTGGTATCTATTTAATTTTGTCAACCCTCTATATAATCTCTGAAACCTTAAAAAAAAACCTTACATTTAAGGGATAAACACGCTTATCGTTGATTTTAATGTCTATGGGGAAAGTACTGAGTGATTGATGGCTGTGAGAGAAAGAGAATGTTTGAACATCATTCGTGCACTGAAGGAATTATCATGAAATGCATATGACAAAGTAAGGATAAGCAAAATAAAGTAAAGTTATGTATATATGTTTGTAGTATTAAAAAAATAAAATTAATACACATTCACACAGGCATATATATATATATATATATATATATATATATATATTTTAGCCTGTCTGTTTGTCTGTCCTTTATGCATGCGCAAACCGTTTGATCTAGAGCTACCAAATTTGGCACAGGAACCTCTTATGGGATGAAGAATGTTAATAAATTAAATAATTAAAATTACTGGGCCCGAAGGCCCCAGCGCCCCGATTAAACTACAGAAAAGAACGTAGCCGTGAAAATTTTTGAGCTTCACATTGTGTCAAGATTTCTGAATCTAACATTTTCATGACTAATTATTTGGTCAATAAAACTATAGAAAAGAAAACAGTCATGAAAATCTTGAGCTTCACATATAATTATTTTTTAGGACGACTTCAAACCGTTTGACCTAGAGCTACCAAATTTGGCGCGGGAACCTCTTATGGGATGAAGACTGTCAACACAGAGACGGCCAGCCTCTCTGTTTGTCTGTTTGTGCGAATAGTTACAGGAAGTTAATGTGGCAATGTTTTTTTGCAGTTTTTGAAAATCCCAACAACTTTACCATGCCACCAAAGAAACGGGCAAGTTTGGGCAAATCTACATCAGCAGCCAGAAAAAATAAAGAAGCCCGGAAGCAGGAAAGCTCACAAGAAAGACAATCACGCCTTGAAGTTGACCGTGAACGACATGCAACAGCCAGAGCAAGAGAAAACCTCCAAGAAAGACAATCACGTCTAGAAGCTGTCGGAGAAAGTGTAGCAGCTACCAGAGCAAGAGAAACACCCCAAGAAAGACAATCACGCCTTGAAGCTGACCGTAAACGACATGCAACAGCACTGTGAAATTTATCCCGGGCAACGCCGGGTACCTCAGCTAGTATATATATATTCTCTGGGGTTGAAAATTTTGTCTTCCTCAGCAGTCTGGAGAAGCATTAAAGCCTCGTTTTACTCGTAGTATCCAAGGTTTGAAGCAAACTAAATCTCTAAGATCACATTTGGGTCATACGGAGATAGATAATGTGGGGCTAGAATTTTCCCCACGTCAAATTAATTTTCGTCAGTCAAGGTTGCTAACTCAGTTTAATATTTAAATAATACGTGATGGAATACGTTTTCCTCAGTGCAATTTTAAGACGTTTAAGATTAAAAACGGATGCAGTACCTATATAGGCCTAAGCCTATTTCCCAAAAATTCTAATTTAAGTATGATAATAATTATAACTGACTAAGTTAGCGTTGGATTAAATTTTATATATATATATATATATATATATATATATGAAAATTATTTCACGAAAGTAACACGTGAAAAATATTTATGATGAATAAAACCACGAAGGAAAGGAAACACAAAATGGTGCTCAAGCGCTTTCGTCTAATGACATCCTCAGGAACACTGAAGTACATAAAAAGGTTAAGCCTATATATAGGTTACAGAAAGAAAAAAAGAAAAAATAAATAACATACATACAAACACACATATATATATATATATATATATATATATATATATATACATACATATCTATATATACAATACACATACATACATACATACATATATATACAATAAACAGAGAAGTAAAATAAAAAATTAAAAATTAAAAATTAAAACCTTAAAGGATTACCAGTGAGGCGTACAGATTGTAAGGAAAAATATCGATTTTAGCACAAGATCAAATGGATTATAAAAATACAAATTTATACTGGAACTCTGCCCGGGTTTTAACACACTGCTGCCTATGATCAGGTTTCGATATATATAAAAAAAAAATAAAATGCAAATTAAAAGTTAATCGATTTTTAGCACAATATCAGATGGATTATAAAAATACAAAACGAACTTTCTATCGTGTCAATTTAACACTCGTACTTTGTCAAAAATATTTTAGTACTTCCATTTTTCCCGGGCTTTTTAGGCATTGCTAATGTACTTAAACTTTTGGATATTAATGTAGTATTTCATATAACAATATTGTGAAAAATATCATAGTAAAAAATAGCCCTACCAATAATTCAGGCATTATCTATAAAATTGGTTGTAAACAATGTGATTCCTTTTACATAGGTCAGACGGGAAAGGATTTGCACACACGTATAAAACAGCATCAATATTCCGTTAGAACAGGACAGTTGTCCGTGCCCTTTTGTCCATTGTCAGAGTTAGCCCACTGTATTGATTGGAATAATGCTTCAGTTTTATTCCATTCAAGCAACATTGTTAATAGAAATATTCTTGAGTCTGCCATTATCCAACTTTCAAATAACTTCAACATAAGCAAAGGTGTTTTTCAACTCGATCCTGTTATGTTGAATTCCTTTAAAACAGATTTAGATAAGAAGGGTAAAACATTAATCTTTGGTAAACTTGTCTTCTACTTTATTAACTTTTAATTTGCATTTTATTATTTTTTTATTTATATCGAAACCTGACCATAGGCAGCAGTGTGTTAAAACCCGGGCAGAGTTCCAGTATAAATTTGTATTTTTATAATCCATCTGATCTTGTGCTAAAATCGATTAACTTTTAATTTGCATTTTATTTTTTTTTTATATATATCGAAACCTGACCATAGGCAGCAGTGTGTTAAAACCCGGGCAGAGTTCCAGTATAAATTTGTATTTTTATAATCCATTTGATCTTGTGCTAAAAATCGATATTTTTCCTTACAAATCTGTACGCCTCACTGGTAAATCCTTTAAGGTTTTAATTTTTAATTTTTTAATTTTTTATTTTTACTTCTCTGTTTATTGTATATATATGTATGTATGTATGTATGTATGTTGTATATATAGATATGTAATATATATATATATATATATATATATGTGTGTTTGTATGTATGTTATTTATTTTTTATTTTTTCTTTCTGTAACCTATATATAGGCTTAACCTTTTTATGTACTTCAGTGTTCCTGAGGATGTCATTAGACGAAAGCGCTTGAGCACCATTTTGTGTTTCCTTTCCTTCGTGGTTTTTTCATCATATATATATATATATATATATATATATATATATATAATATATATATATATATTATATATATATATATATATATATATACTGGATATTTGAGTTGGTCATTAAAGTTCGTCATTTTCCCATTTTCTCTGAATTTTTTAATTTTCTATAAATATTTTATCAGCTGTTTAACGTGCTAGGTGTATGAAAATTTTGAATGACTTTAAAAGACGTGATATTTTCGTTAGTTAACCTTATAAAGCTAACTAAAAAAGGCTGGGGTTACGGATCTTCAGGTGATCCTAAAAACTAGATATAGGTAGATGTTAGTGGGAACTTCAAAATTTGGGTAAAGAATTGCGTGATTTGTAAAGCGGTAAAAGGTGGGCTGTGACGCAATTGTAAGGAACGAGTATTGTTTACAATGAAAGAAATATTTAGTGATTTGAAACAAACTTTAGCTATTGTCACCAGAATTTAGTTAATACAGTAAAACCTTCGTTCAACAGAATAATGCTTGCGGTGGTATTCCGTTAAACTGAGGATTCCGTTAAACAGAGGTTTGCCCGCTGACGTTCTTAAAATAACACGAAAGCGCAATTAAAACAAACTTAATTTTGACCACTTTTCATCAATAACCGGACGAAACTGTCCCGTTAAAAAGAGAATCCGTTAAACAGATACCCGTTATTGGAAGGTTTTACTGTATAACACCAACTATATTTTAGTTACTCCTGCTAAATATTAGTAGAGTAATGGCAAAATTTTAGTTGTTTTCGTAAAAACGATAGGTCACACATCACAAATTTTTTTATAATAACAGCTAAAAAAAATTTAATTGGTTTATTTAGGTGTTTTAACTAAGAATGTTTTTTCAACACCTGAAATACGACACTTGAAGTAGAAAACTTTACAATGAGAATGGGTATGGATCAATTTGAAAATTTATTCCTTTTAGACTCCCACGTTCAGATTTTTCATTCTTCCACAAAAAGTTTAATGAAAATGACTGAATTGGGAAGAGATCGTTCTGTATAAGTGTATAATCTTATTTGAAATGAAAATCATATATAAGCAAATAACAAAGGAACGACACTTTAAATATTCAAGGACAGTAATTATATAATATATATATATATATATATACTGAAGTCGCATTACAGTGTTATAAGGGCAATAATAACGACTTTATTCAGGTCGTAGAAAATCCTGCTAATTAGGAATCTTGAAATATTATTAGTAATTATTTGCATGCAAAGTAATGCATCATAAGTTACTTTTTGTATCCAACTTTCGAGAATGGACGCATTTCTCGCTTGTTAATTTTATTTATGGGATAAAAATAACTGAATAAAACAGGCAAAAAATATAGTGTGTCAAGGTAGGTTTTATAAGTTCTGTTCCTTTATTAAAACCAAGATGTTACGATGTTACACAACCTTACAACCTTACACACACACACACACACACACACACATATATATATATATATATATATATATATATATAATATATATATATAGAGAGAGCGAGAGAGAGAGAGAGAGAGTGTGCCTAGATTTAGCCGTTTAAGGTAATGATTAATTTAATGCTATGATTAATTGATGCAAATTCATTGTTATAATGACCGCTGGGTTAACAATTTATGATGTCCTACAGTATCACCGGTTGAAGGTGGCTAATGGAGTAGGCCTACTATAATATTCTGAGTGATACGAATTGCTTCGAGGTCACCAGCTTGGATTACACCCAAGCAAATATTGTTAAGGTTATAAAAGCACCTTATTGTTTTGTATTTAATTAAGAAAATAAATCAGTTAGTTGTTCACAGTGAATAACAAATGATTGACAGTAAGTATAGTGAATAACAGTTATTTAACAGCCTTTATATTATGCTAAGATGACATGGAGCTTAGCCAATACGAGAAATGGTTAAGAGCTTAATTGTCAAGTAATGCATTCATTTATGTTAGGCTATTAATGGCATGCAAAATGGAACACATAAAATATGAAACCTAGTGATAATAGAAATTAAGCACGTACGTTTTGGTACACTGAATAGAATACGTAACACACTGATTAAGTAGACTAAAGGTTATGCATTAATTAACATTGAATGAGCCTAGTAATGACAAAGAATGCACGTGGGTTTAGTACACTGTAAATAGATTATACCTTCATTTAGGTAGGCTAGAGTTACACATAAATGGAACATTGAATGGGCCTAGTAATGACAAAGAATGCACGTGCGTTTAGTACACGGGAAGTGGATTCGGCCGTCAATAATGAAATGCTTAAATAAATCACATAAATAAGTGGATGCAAAATATTGATGGATACATGAAAGAACACAATAGCAGGATGATACAATTCGCGATTACGGTATTGGAAATGACACTTGAACTGGGCACAGAAAATAAGCCTAGTGTGGGTTTGTATTAGAGAATTAGTCTGATGCACAATCAAATATTGTAATGACACTTGGATTAGGAAATAGGCCTACTGCGTTTCAACGAGAGTTAGTTTGAACGATTTGTAAAACACTTTGCGTTTATAGCCTACGCTTCTGCGGTACACTAATGTAGGTTTTGCGTTATTGTTTAAGAACGAGGCACAGAAAGCTTACCGACTGTGTTGAAAATACCTCTCGAGATGAAGGGTATGCTTGAAGGTCGACTTTGTAGATTGGAAACCTGCGGAAGTTGACCGTCCGATGTTACGTACGCCGAGATGATTGTGGAACCGATAGCGAGCCTCTTGTTGAGAGTTATACTTGAGGGAATGGACGGTTCTGCGGACACTGATGTAAGCTTCACGATAATTGCTTGAAAGACGGTGACTGGCTGAGATCGAACGGCGCTGGTTTCGAAGGAGTGCTTCTGCAGGCTGACGGCGGAAGGTCCTACTTAATGATAGATCGGAAGCTTTGAAGGAAGAGCAGGCCGCTCCTGCGGCGGGAAACCGGAGAGGGGTTGATGTGATAAGTTGTGCTACGGACGTAGGAGAAACGTGACACCTGACGAGAAATGCAAACGAGAAGTGGTGAGCGCGAGTGAGTGAGTGAGTGAGGAGTGATTGAGTGAGTGAGGAAATGTATCAGTGTAAACTCGCTTAAACCTCTGCGACGCGGAACCTTCGCGGGCATTTCTTGAAACGCCTTGTTAGTCTATTTCTTGTCGGTCCTCTACATATATATATATGTGTTAAACACAGACCGTGCATGAAACAAGGAACTCTTCTGGGAAATTACATCCACTATAGTTCGAATAAGTAATGATAAATGACAAATACTATAGTTTTTTCTTTTTCATGATGGAAAGCCCAACGTGGGCACCGGGTTACTCGTAAAGAGGCCCCAAAATATAGCTTCCCTCACCATCTATCTGCAAGCAGATAGGATCCAGCTTTGGGACAGGATCTAGATCCTATATTTTGCTATATTTTGGGGCCTCTTTGCGGTAACCCGGTGCCCACGCTGGGCTTTCCATCATGAAAAAGAAAAAACTATAGTATTTGTCATTTATCATTACTTATTCGAACTATAGTGGATGTAATTTCCCAGAAGAGTTCCTTGTTCCATGCACGGTCTGTGTTTAACATATAAGTTTCTCAGGGGACCATTCTGAGTTTGTATATATATATATATCAGTATATAAAAAAAATTGTTTGGTAGATAATGGGTACCCTGTGTAGCCTAGTGGTTAAGACGCTGGGCTGCTGCTGGTGGGGCGTGGTTCGGATTCCACATTGAATTGTAGGACTAAGGTGGGGTGTCAAGCTTGACCTTTATCAGACTGAACAATTCGGGCGGAAGGAAAACTAAGGTTAACCAAGGTTATACAGGGTGTTTCACAACCGGTCTGCCATACTTTGGGGGGCTGATTTGTGGGATGATATCGAATAAAAAAGTTAATACAACATCGGTGCTATTTCCAACCGTTGTGGAACTACGGGCGTTTTAAGGTGCAGGGAAAAAAATAAACGAGAGCATTAATCTGATGTATTTATTGCTACATTTTATGAGATACACCTTATAAATGTGTAAAATGTACGCCTGTTTTTAATGCACAGCCTTGCTCGTTCCAACCAAGAGTCCACTGCCCATTGAATCATTTCGGTGTTCTCGTATGTAAGCAGCGGTATCCATAATCCGACTCAAGAGTTCCTCTCTCGTTTGTACTTTGGTCTTGTAGACCATCTCTTTCATAAGGCCCCATAAAAAGAAATCTAACGGGGTTGGGTCCGGAGATCTCGGGGGCCACGAGATTGGACCAGCACAACCAATCCAACAATTCCCCTACCGCTGATTCAAGTAATCCGTAACATGACGATCAAAATGTGATGGCGCCCCATCGTTCTGAAAGAACATCCTGCGCCTTGTCTCTAAGGGCACATCCTCCATCAAAAGCGGCAATTCGTTCGTCAGAAGTTCAGATAAGTATCAGTAGTTAATCGTTGTTCCAAAACGAACGGTCCAATCATCTGATCTCCAATTACACCGCACCAAACATTCATCGAGAATCGATGTTGAAAGTTTCCTTCAACGATACCGTGGGGATTATCGGCGGACCACAAGTGGGAATTTCGTCTATTGTTAAGTCCATCCCGAACGAATTGTGCTTCATCAATAAACAGTAAGCGATTAAGAATTTGGCGATGCATAACCATCCATTGGAAAAATTGAACACGTTTATCGCAATCATCTGGTTGAAGAGCTTGCACACGTTGCAAATGATAGGGATACAAACCCTCATCATGTATGGTTTGCCATACACGCGATGCGGATTCAACAATTCGTTTAGAAATCCTTCGAACACTGGTAGTTGGGCTACGTTGTACTAGGTCCAGTATGCGCTCCTCCACAGCCACGGGCCGTCGTGCTACATGTTCTTGGTTACGTGGAACAATTGGCCCTGTTTCCCTTAATCTTGGGTGTGTCACTAAACACTTGCCTGTTCGGTATTTGGCCGTTCGGAAAACGTTTTCGATATTCCTCAACTGCCGCTCTGCTGTTACCATCAGAGAATCCATAAATGAAATGGATATCGGCGTATTCAGCGGGTGTGAACTGTTGATTCATTTGGATTGTTCACCTTAGCGCAGCACAGTGTCTCATACCACAGATCAGAACCAACTGAAAGAAAAAACTGAGGATTAGTAGTGGTAACTTCGTTAACCGAAACTACCACCAGTGCTGCCATCTATCGAATTACACACAAATAGGGATTTGTTGTTTGCACATCTTAAAACGTCCGTGCTTGGCAACGGTTGGAAATAGCACCTTGTTGTATTAACTTTTTTACTCGATATCACCCCACAAATCACCCCCCAAAGTATGGCCGACCGGTTGTGAAACACCCTGTATATAAATGAGAAAGCATACAATAAATTTGAAACCTATTCCATTTAGAGTAAAGGGCACTTTTAAAGCAAAGTAAAGAGTATTAGAATATAAGCATTGTTTTTATAGCTAAAAGTATCTAAACAATGTATTTTCTACTTACTTTAAATGAGTTGTTTTGCCATAATTTCGGAGTTTAAAAAGGCAGTAATATTTACGACCAACCCTATTTCGAAGGAACACGTCTCAATTAAAATTTATATTTATAATCCCTTGAGAACTCTTTTTATACCCTTTACCTCAACTATTAACGATACCATCTCTATGGCAATTTTTTCATGAGGGACTCATTAAAGAATAAAGGTTCCCCCCTCTCCAAAGAAGGCTATCTCACTCCGCATTTATGAGTAAATACCCAAATACCCGCTAATTCCTGGGCATAATGTAGAATTTGAGAATCGACTTTTTTTATCAGCTTCGGTGATGACCCGTAATTACCTCGTTATACATCAGTGCGAATTTAGTTCGGAAAGTCGAATTCAAGATGAAAATAAAGAGGAGAGTCTCACTCGCGTGTATACGACCTCACTTTAAATGGAAGTGAATATTTAACCAAACCTTCATATCATATTAAACAGTTCAAATGACGAAATAATTATCTCAAACAACGCCTTCTCCTATCAAATGTCCTGTAATAGGAAATGTTTAACGAAATATCAAACTCTATTTTCCGTGAGGGACTTAAAAGAGGAAAACTTAGTATACACACACACACACACACACACACACACATATATATATAATATATATATATAATATATATATATACACAGTATATACAGAGAGAGAGAGAGAGAGAGAGAGGCCCCAAAAAGTACCCGGTATTCTAATCATTTGCATTTAGAAGAGGACACTTTTTTTGGTCCACTCTTATATATATATATATATATATATATATATATATATGAGAAATCTCTGCATAATAGTGATAAGCTACTGTTGTTTCTGTATATCTATGGTTAATCTTACTAACGATGCATATTACTGTTTGAAGAGATTCATTTCGTATGTAACATCTACACTGCACAAATAGATAGAGGGATTATATAGACATTGAAATAATATTTTGCTTATTACGATTACAATGAAATCTTGATATATATATATATATATATATATATATATATATATATATATATATATATATATATATATATATATATATATATGAGGGCACTCAATAAATTTTGCCCCACCCTTTTTTCTTAGCTAAATAATAGGCCATGGGGCTGAAATGTCTTTTGGGCCGTAAGTTTGAACTTTCTGCGCTTCACATAACCGGATTTTTCCAGTTTGAACATTCCCTCCTCGTATAAAACCGATAGTTAACGAAGTTTCGAAAATGGCGTCTGACAGTGATGTGCGTCGTAAAGAGAGAGCTGTTATCGAGTTCTTAACCGCAGAGAAGGAAACAATTGGAAATATTCACAAACGTTTACAAAACGTTTACGGAGATGCTGTTGTTGATCGAAGCACAGTTGGACGCTGGTCTAAACGTGTGAGATCATCGGAGAGAAGGAGAGTCAGCCTCGATGATGAGCTACGTAGCAGTCGCCCGGCATCGGCTGTGTGAGACCCCACCCTCCATACAGCCCGGATCTGGCACCTTCAGACTTCCATTTGTTTGGGCCAATGAAGGATGTTATTCGTGGAACAAAGTTTCAGAGTGACGATGAGGTTGTTGAGGAGGTTAAGAGGTGGTTCCAGCTGAACCCAGCGGACTTTTACCAGCAAGGAATAAAAACCCTTGTTTCGAGGTGGAAGAAAGCCGTAAAAAAGGATGGAGACTATGTGGAAAAATAAAGACTTGTAAAAAAGGTATGTAACTACATGTGTAGAACATTTCTGGAACTTACAAGGAAACTTGGAAAGAAAAAAAAATAGTGGGGCAAAATATATTGAGTGGCCCTCGTGTATGTATATACCTTTGGTATATAACCTTTGGTTAGCTTCCGCCCGAATTGTTCATTCTGACGAAGGTCAAGCTTTTCACGCCACCTTAGACCTACAGTTTAACGTGGAATCCGAACCACGCCCCATCAGCAGCCCAGCGTCTTAACCACTAGGCCACCTAAGGTACCCATTTATCTACCAACCACTTTCTTTATTGTGTGGAAGGATGAACAGCTGGGTTTTGCTGCGCGCCGGCTGCCGTCGGGTCTCGAACCCGGGGCCGATGGATTCGTAGTCAGCGACGCTAACCACTACACCACCATATATATATATATATATATATATATATATATATATATATATACAAGACCATGCATGGAACAAGGAACTCTTCTGGAAAATTAAATCCACTATAGTCCGAATAACTAGTGGTAAATGACAAACACTTTAGTTTTTCTTTTTCATGATGTTAACCGACGTGGGCAACGTATCGCTTGCAAAACTATATTGTATATCATTTACTATTACTTATTCGGACTATAGTGGATTTAATTTTCCCAGAAGAGTTCCTTTTTCTATGCACGGTCTGTGTGTATCATAAAAATCCTCAGGGGATCATTCTGAGTTCTATCCCATATATATATGCGCCTCGGTGGTATAGTGGTGAGCGTCGCTCACTACGAATCCATCAGCCCCAGGATCGAGACCCGGTGACGGCAAGCGGTGCGCAGCAAAACCCAGCTGTTCATCCTTCCACGCAATCAAAATAGTGGTTGGTAGATAAATGGGTACCCTGGGTAGCCTAGTGATTAAGACGCTGGGCTACTGGTGGGGCGTGGTTCGGATTCCACTCTAAGGTGGAGTGAAAAGCTTGATCTTCGTCAAAATGAACAATTCCGGCGGAAGTAAACCAAAAGGTGTGTATATATATATATATATATGGAACAGTAATACAATTGCAAGAACCAACATCTTCACTGTAGATTTAATCGACTAAACGTTTCGGAAGTTCACCCTCCATCTTCATCAGCTACAATAGACATTACAAAAACATTCGAATAACTAAAATAAAATATTGCTAACAATATACACTATACAGTATATAAAATTATAAATGTTATTCTATGTAGACAAACAACACAACTTGTTGTAATAAAGAGGACATTAATTAAAATGTTCCACAAAAACTAAAAGGAATAAAACTTCTTTAAAAATTTTCCTAAAAGCCAAAATAATTAAAATTTAATTATATTAAAACATTTCAAACTTAATAGCATTTGCCATAATTATTAAGTGAGCGTTTCATTTTGTTAATATAGACGAACTCCATCACTCGCGAATCCAAAATTATTACTTTTTAGTGGGTGGTTGGTTGTTTCTGAATGTAACTTAATAGCTGAATGAGAAAAACAATGGGCGAGGGCAGGCCAGTTCTCGTTGAATGTAACTTATATAATAGCTGAATAAGAAGGATTGGACAAGGGTAGGCCAGTTCTCGTTGATACCCCCTGTCCAATCCTTTTCATTCAGCTATTAGATTACATTCAGAAACAACCAACCACGCACTAAGAAGTAATAATTTTAAGATAAACAAAAGTGATGGAGTCCTTCTGTATTAACAAAATGAAGCCGTCATTTAATAATTATGGCAAATGCTGTTAAGTTAGAAATGTTTTAATTTAATTAAGTTTTAATAAATTTGTTTTTTCTGAAAGTTTTTAAATTAAGTTTTATTCCTTTTGGTTTTTAGGGGAGATTTTAATTAATGTCCTCTTTATTATAACAACTAAGTTGTGTTCTATGTTCATATCGAATGATTTTTTGTAGTTTTATACATATTGTTATAAATATTTTGTTTTAATTATTTAAATGCCCTTATAATGTCTTTTGTAACTACTGAAGATGGAGGTTGAACTTGCGAAACGTTTAGTCGATTAAAAATAGAGTGAAAATGTTGGTTCCTGCAATTGTATTGCCGTTTCTTATAAGAATTCGGTTTCCGAAGAATGAATGATTGACAATATATATATATATATATATATATATGTGTGTGTGGGGGGGGGGATTGAACTTAGAATGGTCCCCTGAGGTGTTTTCATGATATAGGTATGTGACTTTGTCCAGGGAATGGTTTTTTCGTTTTAAAAAGATTTGAGATTGTTTACTAATTTTTTTCCTATGTCAGGTAACCTATTGAATTCATAAGGTTAAAAACGAAATACACCCCCCAAGAGGTGTAAAAAGCTACATGCCATCGTGGCTACATGACTTTGAACCTTTATTATAATAACAAAAAATTAATAAATAATCTCACATTCCCAAAGTGGCCGGAGTTTTGAAACACCCTGCATATCAGAGAGAGAGAGAGAGAGAGAGAGAGAGAGAGAGAAAGAGATCAAATAAAAATTCTCACTCTATAATAATCAAAACTCAACAGTATTTGTTTTTCCTTCCTGGTCTCACATATACAATCACCGGTTGAGACCAATTAAAAAGCAATTTATCTTTCCTTCCACGATACCTGAGTTTTCTTTCGCCTTTCCGCGGTTATAATTAAGAAGAGCAAACGCAATTATGAGGAAAGCATCGCTCGAGCATCTTTCGAATGAGAGTTATGAGTGGGACTTTTCGTGTTGGCTTATCGCGCCAAGAAATCTTAGAACAAAAATGAACCGCACATGTAAACAGAAACAAAATATCTTCTTTCATATATATATATATATATTATCATTGGGTGTATTGTAAAAAAATTGTATTCGTACGTAACCTTTTTCTATTGGTTGTAAAGAATTCGATCGGTGCGAAGTTAGCTGGTTGTGCAACATGCAAGAATTCAGGGCAGATAGATCATATAGTGTCGAAATAAAATACAGATTGCAAGTCCTACAGTATCGTTCTGGCGTGCTGTGAGTATGCCTATCTAGTTCTGTTGGTGGAAGGAATTAATTGAATCTTAAATTCAAATCTCGGTTAATGTACAGGGTGGGGCACGGGAACCAAATGTTTTTGGAATAATCAGGAAAATGATATTTATTTTTGTAAAGAAAATATATTGGTAGAACAACATTCGTAAGAACATAGCATTTCATGTCATAATAATCATGTACCGAAAATTATATCTGGCATATGATGTCCTTGGCCGTCGACGCATTGTTGAAGGCGTTTACGAAAATTGGCCTCCACTCTTCCCAGCAGGTCTCTGTTGATTTGGATGATTTGTTGACGGATCGCTTCCTTCAATTGCTCTAATTACGGGGCTTGTCCTCGTAGACACGTGACTTGAGGTACCCCCATAGAAAGAAGTCACATGTGACAAGTCAGGGGACCGAGGGGCCATGCAATGTCCACCAAATCTCGAAATGAGATGGTTGGGAAACAGGGGGCGAAGAACAGCCATTGACGCTCTGGCGGTGTGTGGCGTGGCCCCTCTTGCTGAAACCACAAATGTCGACGAGCAATACGCCTTCTTCGTAACTCAGGGATGAAAAAGGTGTTCACCATCTCAATGTAACGCCCAGATGTTATGGTAACGGTAACCCCATTTTGTTCGAAGAAATAGGGACCGATGACGCCAAACTTTCCCACCGCGCACCAAACTGTAACCTTAGGGCTATGCAGCGGTTTTTCATGAGTTGTCGCGGATTTTCAGCAGCCCAATACCGACAGTTTTGATTGTTGACGGCCCCATTAAGGTGGAAATGGGCTTCATCACTCATTACCACCATCATGTTTTCATTCTGCTCATAAAGTGCAAGCATTTCCTGTGCAAAATTCAGTCGTTGGGGGCAATCGTTTACATTCAATTCCTGCACCATCGCTAACTTGTATGGGTGAAAATGTAATTCTTCATGCAAAATCCGTCTAACAGTACGATTGCTGATTCCGAGTGCAGCTGAATGTCTCCGAGCAGAGCGGCCTGGGCTCTGCAACATCGCTTGTCTGACCCTTTCAACGTTCTCTGGAGTACGCACAGTGCGTTGCGGCCCCTTCGGTTTTGTTTTCATTATTGAGCTCCTGTTCGAAGATTGTTAACCCACGTAAGATTGTGTCACGAGCGGGAACAGAGTCATTTCGATGAATGTTGAATCTGCGGCGAAACGCACGCTGAACTGCTGTCACTGACTCGCCACTCCTAACAAAATGATCATACGCGAACATGCGGTGTTCTAACGTCCACTGCTCCATGATGGCACCTGAAAGATAAAGGTGAGTGTTAGTTAAAGTTAAATGCTATGAACCCAGGAATGGAATGCTACCTACCGCACGCCCCTCCCATTCCTAATGGCCGATTACTAGCTATTCAAAAAACACTTGATTCCCGTGCCCCACCCTGTATTAATATGGTTATAATGATTTTTTAAAAGAAAATTTGCTTAAGTGTAGCTAAGATTTTGGCTGTTATAAAGTCTCAATCAGCGGGATTCAAATAACAAAGAATGGTTTGCTACAGTAAAGTCAGCCAAATATCTTGATGTATGTTAAATTTAAGATCGTTTACACGCTCTGTGCTCTTGCAATTAAGGCTGGGATTATTTTCACACCGTTTCGAAGCTATACGGATACTTCATACACGCTGATTATAATCTAACTAAGGATTCCAAGCTATGATCCCTAATCATTACTCTACAGACTAGGTATACATCTTCATAATTTTGCAAGAATAATTAGCAGTAGTGAATCTGTTAATATATTTAATGCTAATCATCTGTATCAATGTTGTTAATAAAGTAAGTTAATGAAGCAGGAAATACAGTGAACCCTCGTCCAACGCGGGGTTAAGTTCCTCGAGAACGGCGCGTTAGGTAAATTCGCGTTGGACAAACTTAATACCTTATGAGATAAATGGGGATACGTGCACGCGGCCGCGTAAAGTCTCCCATTAATACTTAGATATGTAGATTTTTATTCACACACAAATGAATTTCCCTACTTATATTGTATATGAAATAAGAACATAATAAAATCATAAACAATGATATTTACATATGATAAATAAAAATATATTAAATGAAAATCGCACGCATCTTTTCTTCTCTTTTTCGGATGGTACGTATGGTAGACTCATTCACGTGATACTCGCGGTGAAGTGATGTTATGCTCATACCACCACGCAACTTATCTAGAATCTTTATTTTTTGCGCTGATGTCATAACCTTACGATTTTCTTCTCTTCACTATCACTTGCAGATGCTTTACGTTTTGTGCCATACTGCTGTCTAAGGGTAATAGCAAAACAACGACAAAATACGACAAAACCTCCAACACAACTTCACTGAACTTAACGCGGAGCGGGACTGAGACAAAGGGTGATGCGAGGGTGACGCGAGAGGGAGGGAGATGCGGGAGTGTTGGAGAGCAGAGCTGGGCATTTGCGGCATATTTTGCGGTACTGCGGTACTTGCGGTACCACCGCACTACCACCCGGGCCCCCCATAACGCAGTACCGCAAAGGATCGCTGAAAGTACCGCAGTACCGCTACCGCATTCAAATTTCCGCGTACCGGTTTGTAGTGCAGCAGTACCGCAGTACCGCAATATGCCGCAAGTGCCCAGCTCTGTTGGAGAGTGTAGGAGAAAACACTAGAGCGTGCATTGACACGCGTACAGTACTACTGTATTAGAGTGTGTTTGGCGGACCGTGTATATCAAATTTTCTGCTGTCGGCAAATCACAGGCCTGCGAATGAGAACTTTGTAAGAGTTGTTTTCTTACTAATAACTGATTTTATATAATTCAACTACGCTGATTTCGAATAAGGTGTCCATTTTTTTCTATCACGTAACAATTTTCTGCAAACTGGAAGGGAAAAAACGGCAACATAAATAAATATTATTTATTTCAATTTACATTAGGTACCTATTTCGCTTTGTTATACTAATTACAAATGCAAACAACTTTAAAAAGAAAGAAGACTATTGACGTCAATTACACATTCATCTTTATTTGTCCTGAGTTTTCTTGTGAGATCTATGCCTTTTAGTCTCGAATGTACGCGCTGTTCCTTTTCTTTTATGTAATAATTCTGGAGTATCCCATTTCAACATCCAGCAATAATCAGCCATCATGCTGATGTCCTACCTTCCCTAATATCTCTTCTCCATTTCTTTGATGTCTTGGTGAAACCGTTCTCCTTGTTCTTCGCTGAGTGCTCCGAGATTCTCAGAGAAGTAATCCAAGTGTGAATGTAAGAAATGTAATTTTAAACTCATATTACAAACCCAACTCTTTGAACTTATTTAGCATGTTGTTCACAATGTTTTGGTAATTTGGGTCCTTGTTGTTCCCCAAAAATTTGCTGATAACATCCTTAAAAGCAATCCACGCTTCTTTTTCAAGATTGTTCATTGTTCTTTCAAAGTGTTCATCCAAAGTCAGTTTTCTAATCTGGGGACCAACGAAAATTCCTTCTTTCAATTTTGCTTCCGAAAGAGTTGGGAATTTACCACACAGATACTTAAAACAATCTCCATCTCCGTCCAAGGCCTTAACAAATTGCTTCATCAAGCCCAATTTTAGGTGAAGCGGAGGTAAAAGGACTTTCTTCGTGTCAACCGAACTTTCACGTTGAATGTTTTTAGAACCAGGTGTCAGGTTGACTCTGCGTGGCCATTCATTTTTTATCCAGTACTGAGTTCTTGCTCGGCTATCCCATTCACGAAAAAAACATGGAAACTTCGTATAACCTGGTTGTTGACCTAACAACATACAAATCACTTTTAAGTCTCCACAAAGTAGCTAACCGTATTCTTTGTATTTAACCTTAGCTAGAAGAAGCTCAAGAGAAAAATATTGGATGAATTCTTTTTCTCAATTTCTGTACCAGTAAAATGACGTCCTGGGAGAAAGCAAGTTCTTTGCACGAAGTCTGGATCCCAAAATTTCTGAAGAATCCTTATCAAATCATTAAGTTCACTTTGTGTAAACAAATGGGGTTCACCAAATGTTTCGGTTTGAAAACAATCAATATCATCGCTTCCATCGTCATCAGACACCGAATCAGATGAAGTTATATTAAGAGTATTTGGTTTAGTAGGTACAGGTATACCAGGTCCATGAGCAACAGGTCTTATAGCAGACTGAAAGCTTGGATAAGAAATTTCCTTTTTATTTTTAGTATTGTAGCCTTGCACGTTACATGAACCAAATAGTAGTCGTTGCTGTGAATTTTAGGCTCATGTCAGACCATTGGAATCCCAAAAGGTAAAGAATCCTTTTTAACCTTTACTCCATAGTCTAAGTTGTTCAACACAAACACTGCAAACTTTATGTGGAGCCCATGATTTGTCTTGATCCCCAAATTTCATTCCGAAGTACAGCATAGTATGCTTTCTTGACGAAGTCTGTAATATCTCGCCTTTGTTTTTTCACAGTAAATTTTCCACACATATAACAAAATGTTTGGGCTATTTACACACCCTCTGGTTGCCATAGCGACAAATAAACAAATTTCAAAAGAGAAATATAGTCACCGCGCACCTTTGAATAATAAAGAACTATAACCTCGCACACACTAGACAGACTGACTCATCTCGTAGCTTATCAATCACTTATATACTAGCGGTGCGTTTCTCGAATGTTCTAGAAGACGCTATGACGTCACTTCTGATCTGGAAGCATTTATAGGCATTAGTTTTTAATCAAAATTTAATTGAGTCAATTTTAATGAAAATTACTTTCATATGTAATATGAAATATGACATTTTGTGAAAAATCTGTACGTGATGGGGAAAAATGAATATTATTTTCGGAATCAGCGTGCAAAAATTACTATATAGGGGATAAAATATTTGGACAACAAAACCATCGCAGGCCTGTGATATTTGTTCAGATTTATTTTCCGTGTATAAGCAAATTCGCGCTGGACAAACACGCGTTGGACGAGGGTTTAATGTACTAAACAAATTATATTCCAACATTTTGATATAATCGCTACATCGTTTTACAGTAAATATTATAATATTAAATTTGAAGACAATATTAGGACCTTTTCCAGTTTGTGTACCGTTTTTCATATAATTTATTTTTGAGAATATTTTTTGTTAAAACTAACGAAAATATCACGACTTAACCTAACCAATTATCAAGAGCATACAGTTGATCTATTAGTAAATAGTAAATACTATTCCAGAAACAAACAATGTTTAATTAATAATAGATCAACTGTACGCCCTTGATAATTGGTTAGGTTAAGTCGTGATATTTTCGTTAGTTTTAACAAAAATATTCTCAAAATATATATGAAAAACGGTACACAGACTGGAAAAGGTCCCAATATTATTATTAGGCTATATTCTCTGCATTTTCCTGATGTGATTATTATTATGTTAAATTGTGTGTGTGTGTGTGTGTGTGTGTGTGCGCGCGCACATACACGTTTCAGCACTTATGAGATAAAAACTAGTAAAAGTAATGAACGAGGTATTCAATCTCCGAAGCACAGTTTATAAAATTTATTTTTTCCTTATAACAATCGAGATATTATGATTTATAAATAAATTCAGAGTATATTTTCTATATTGAGAAAATCAAGTTCATAAATTAAACTTTGATGAGATTTTATTTTGGGCAAATTGCTTTTTAACGATGGAGACTAAAATGGCTGAGAATTTAAAGTCTATTTTATGTAAAAAGTAGTTCAAGAAAGCAATATCCATTTTTATCCTTTTTTTAATAGGATGATTTCCTATATAGTAAATTGTGTACGCACATACACAAACACACACACACACACACACACACACACACACACACACATTATGTATATAGATTTAGGAGTTGTAATGACTGATGATGCGAAATTTGAAACACAAGATAAGATAGCAGTAAACAGAGCAAAGCGAGTAACTGGGCAGATACTGAGTACCTTTAAACGAAAGGATAGGAATATAATGATTTCTCTATTGAAAACACTGATCATACCCAATTTGGAATACTGCTTGGTCCTACATCTCTATATAAAAAGAAGACGACAGTCAGCTAGAAGGGATTCAGAGAAACCTCATAGCCAAGATCAATGGTGCAAAGACTAAATTACTGGGAAAGGTTACGTGAATTAAATCATATTCACTGGAAAGAAGAAGAGAGAGATACACCATTATTTACACTTGGAAAATAATGGAGAAACTAACCCTAATCTTACTCTGACCCTATAACCCTCCAAACAACAGTGGAAAGTAGAAAAGGAAGACTGAGTCGTGTTCCCAAATTGAAAGTTAGACAGGGAAGATCCTCACCCCTGAAGGAAATTAGTTTTGTTGTGAGAGGACCATGACTGTTTAACTAGCTGCCCAAGGAACTAAGGAACGCGAATGATGTTGCGGTGGACATCTTCAAAAGAAGATTAGACACCTGGCTCAGAGCAATCCCAGATGAGCCGGGCGTACCTGTACCTGCTGTGTGATGTGGAGAGTACAAGAAATCAACTCTCTACTTCACCAGGCCAACTCCAGAGGATGGGCGACAAGCTTGACTTTCGTGAAATGAGGAATCATCGCACGGAACATTTGAAAGGTGGAAAGGTAATAAGGTGGAGTGACAAGCTTCATCTTCGTCAGAATGAACAATTCGGGCGGAAGCAAACCAAGGTGTGTGTGTGTGTGTGTGTGTGTGTGTGTGTGTGTCAAGGGCGTACCTAAAGTATTTGGCACCCGGGGCGGATCCTTCCTTTGGCACACCCCATAAATAATTTTAAAATTTTAAACAGAAAAATATATTATGTTTGCAAGTAGATTTTTAACAGTACAGTACTGTCATAAGCAAATTGGAAATAAGAAAAATGCAAGACTTTAAAAATTCAGTGAACAGGTAATACTGCATTTTATTTTATACAAAAAAACACAGGAAATCCAGTCTCAACGCTCAGCCTATTCTTCAAAGGTAAATAGAGAGGATTTACAGTCTCTGCTTTCGAGCCTTAATTTCTGCAAATTGATCAATGACCTCATCAAAATTCACCTTCTTTGCATATTCATGTTCAATTGAAAGTAAAGCCAGATTTGTCAATCTTGTCTGACTCATGGTCGGGCGAAAGAAATTTTTTATCAATTTCAATTTAGAAAACTTCTTTCACATGAAGCATAGACACACAGGACAGTCAAAAGAATCTCAACACAGTGACAAGCTTGGCAAAGATTCACAAAAAATCCATTTCACAGTAAACTCCAGAAACTGCAATGCTGTCCATTTCTTTCTCTCTTCAACGCTGATTTTGGCAGCTTCCAAAGGCCTCCGAAGTCGTCTGATTTCCACACTGATATCTTCATCAGAGAATTCATCGAAAATCTGAGTCAAATTTGGAATATACTTCCGAAGTTCTTCTGTTGCAACAACCAAAGTGTTTGGCTGAATAACAGCGAAGATTGACAGAATTTGATCCATTGTCTTAGAACACTGGACACTGATATAAGTACCATGATATTGTTATAAACACCAGCACTTTATGTTTTATCATAATTATTTAATGAAACATACCTCATGTATGTGGAGTCACAGTGTCAAGCGAACAAGACTTGGAATGTCAGTTGCAGTCAGCTGGCTATGCTCAACAAACTGATGACTAAAACGTCAACAAACGTTCGCCTTTCGATGTAATTTTTATCAAATATTTAATTTTTCGTTTGTAAATTTTGTATTGCCAATAAAAATAAAAATTTATTTTATAGTGGAAATTAACATTAAGCTGTTGTAATAGTTTGAAAATTTTTAAATTTTTTTCTTACTTTGGCGAATTTTTCATTTGGTTTGAAAACTTGTACTGGTATTTCAACTCTCCCGATGGCACCCCCCCTTCTGGCTGTCACCCGGGCCGGACCGCCCCCCTCGCACCCCGCTTAGTACGCCACTGGTGTGTGTGTGTGTGTGTGTGTGTGTATAGAGTATATATTAGGGGCACTCAATATATTTTGCCCCACCCTTTTTTCTTAGTTAAATAATAGGTCATGGGGCTGAAATGTCTTTTGGGCCGTAAGTTTGAACTTTCTGCGCTTCACATAACCGGATTTTTCCAGTTTGAACCTCCCCTCCTTGTATAAAACCGCTTTGAAAACGCCACTGTATAAAACTGATAGTTAACACAGTTTCGAAAATGGCGCCTGACAGTGATGTGCGTCGTAAACAGAGAGCTGTTATGGAGTTCTTAACCGCAGAGAAGGAAATAGTTGGAAATATTCACGTCTACGTCTACAAAAGTTTACGGAGATGCTGTTGTTGATCGAAGCACAGTTGGATGCTAGTCTAAACGTGTGAGATCATCGGAGAGAGGGAGAGCCAGCCTCGATGATGAGCCACGCAGCGGTCGCCCGGCATCGGCTGTGACATCTCACACTGTGCAACGTGCTAACAGCATCATTCGATCAAATCGGCGCGTCACATACAAGGAGCTATCACTGGAGCTAGGAATTAGTGAAGGAAGTGTGAATACGATAATTCAGCAACTAGGATATACAAAAGTGTGTTCACGGTTTGTTCCTCGCGGACTGACTGAAGATCACAAAGCCCAAAGAAAAGAAATTGCTTCTGAATCGTTGGTTCGATACGAGACAGAAGGGGATGACTTCCTTTCACGAATTGTGACTGGGAATGAAACTTGGATACACCACTTTGAACCTGAAACAAAACGCCAATCCATGGAGTAGCATCACGCAGGGCCTGTTTAAGGCATACGCCAGTTACGCCATGGCGTAGGGCTCCCCCCGGATTTTGGCTCACCCCCACGAAATTTCTCCTCCCCCTCTAGCTTTATCGCTAAAATAAAATAAAATCTTTTAACATCTGTAAATACAAGATTGTTTAGAAACTGAAAAAAGACAATCATTATGACCACATAATAAAACATATTTGCGTTAAGTATAATAGTATATTGTTTTTTATTGTGATAGCCATGTTTCTATTATAAGCGTCTGCAGTAATCCAGCAACTGCTAAGGGGAACTACCCATTTCGTCGAGACATTAGACTACCAGTTATTTTGTAGTGCAGTTATTTTGTAGTTATTTGTGTAATGGAGGAGTCAGTTTCCACATTTTATTTTGATTATATTGTTAATAAATTTGTAAGCCATTGTAAGTGATTTCTATAAAAATCTGAGTTACTCTGAATAAAACAATTATTAGAAATGTTAGAGGTGTACAGTATTTCATTTTGTCAGACACAGTGACAGTGTTAGACTAGAACATAATCAGAAAAAAGTGCCGCTAGAAAAGAAACCCCAGGCTTAATTTTCTAGGACTTCTAAATTTTTTATTATTATGGATAGACCTACAACAGTTTGCGGATTTATTGTCGGTATGTTTAATGTACACTGTGTCTCGTCCAGTAAAATATCTGTAGTTGTATGATGTACTCATGCCGTAATCTTTTGCGTACTTCATTTCGTTTTACATTTTTGTCTCATGCATGCGCACATTTTATACTGTATGTGTATATATATTTCTGTAAATTATTGTGCATTTTAAGATCACACATATTCAACAAGCTACATTATAGTGTTAATGATGAGCTTGAGCCCTCCCCCCCCTTGAGCCCTCGGCGTAGGGCCCCCCTAACCTTAACCAGGCCCTGGCATCATGCGGACTCCCCACGCAAGAAAAAGTTCAAGATGACTCCTTCTGCAAGAAAAGTTATGGTCACCATCTTCTGGGACATGAAAGGGGTGATTCTGGTGGACATTATGAAGAAAGGACAAACAATCAACTCAGAGGCATATATTGCTATCCTACAGAGACTCCAGAGACGTATAAAGCGAGTTCGACTGAAGAGAAAACTAGAAGACGTCCTTCTTTTGCACGATAACACAAGACCACACAATAGTTTGCAAACATGCAACACCAATAGAACACCTGCACACAGAAACAAAAATACTGAAAGTTAGGGAACATTTAGACATGAGGGGAACACAATTCATGGCAGCTGCGACAACTAATCCACAACATCCTTGCCACTACATGTGCAATCATGCACCGACACCTCGCACCATTAAGGTAACACCATGGAGACATTATAACCAAATACTTCATTCCATACCACGCCCCACAGACATCACACAGTACAGAAAACACATACACACACACACACCTAACCCACAAAGCACTGACACGACTCGGTCCGAATGCGGTCCTAGGTGCGAAGCCGCCACCCATTAACAGGTTAGAGATCAGCCTGAGCAGATCGGATCGAGTTAACTTAGCACGATTCCGATGTGGACATCACCCCAACTTACGGACATATAAACACAGACTAGACAACTCCACAGACGACACCTGCCACCTGTGCCAGGACATACCACAAACAATTGAACACATTATGACAGACTGTACCGCTCTAGCACAACAACGAACACAACACAACATCACTAGTGCGCTGAACCTCTGGTCCACTCCGGAGACGGCGATCGGTTACCCGCGTGCCGCCGGCTTGCTCGATCAAGGTGGGCTGATAGGCTAAACAACAACAACAACAACATTTTGAAAACAAGAGAGGCCATCACAAAAATGCGCTTGACTGTGTTACCCCACCCTCCATACAGCCCGGATCTGGCACCTTCAGACTTCCATTTGTTTGGGCCAATGAAGGATGCTATTCGTGGAACAAAGTTTCAGAGTGACGATGAGGTTGTTGAGGAGGTTAAGAGGTGGTTCCAGCGGAACCCAGCGGACTTTTTACCAGCAAGGAATAAAGGCCCTTGTTTCGAGGTGGAGGAAAGCTGTAGAAAAGGATGGAGACTGTGTGGAAAAATAAAACCTTGTAAAAAAGGTACGTAACTACTTGTGTACAAAAGTTTTGGACCTTACAAGGAAACTTGGAAAGAAAAAAAAGGTGGGGCCAAATATATTGAGTTGCCCTCGTATATTATATACTTACTTTATCTTTAGTTTAGTACCGATAATTCATGCAAGTGTATTTGTGTAAAGAACTGCGCCCATTTTGCCTGAAAAAATTTACGACATTTATAAAGACTGGCAGCGTTTTTTGCGTTTGTATTAATCTGACCTATGTAGCCTAATTTAATCTAACCTAACCTAACAAATGGAAGAGATTTGAAAATTTGTCGTGCCGGTCTTTGTATGTGTAAAGAACTTTTTTTTGTTGCTGCTAGTTGGGTAAACCCCCTTTGTGTAACATATTAAAAAGTTCATTTTCCTCCTTACCTTTACACAAAATTAAAAGATAATATCCGAAATCCCTTTTTCTCCACACACAGAAAGGGGTGAGGGGTGTCCCAATGTCCTGAGTTCTAAAAAACACGGAACATCACTATAAAAACTGTTTTAATACTAAATGTAAGTGAAAACACGTTTAGGTTAAATAAGTTTGAAAATATATTAACATAAAAATCTATAATACATCTCTAAAAATGTTTTGTTAAAAATGTTTCAAAATACAAAATGTGATTGGCCCGAAATATTGTATGTTCTAAGGGACTTTATTCTACGTTTCATCTTAAACATTTGTAATTGTAAATAAACCTGTTTTGATGTTTGTATTTTCCATTTAAATATAATTCTAAACATACATGAACATATTTATTAATTATGTGTTACTGTGTTACTGATATAATACAATGTTACTGATATATCTGTATTACCTCCGACTCCTTCGGATAAAAGCTTGAACTACTGCCGTAAGACGAAGTAATGAAGACGTTTAAAATACGACTCAAAAGTATTTTTGATTATTCATTATATAGCATAATTATATAGCATAATTTTTTATATGCTCTGTTTGCTCATGCGCGCTGGTCTTATGTCAATTCAAATTAGTTTTTATTGAGAAGCGTGAAGATGATTGCTCTTTACAAATTTATTTAAAACACTATTCGCGACCTACAATATAATTAGATATCTAATGTCACAAAATACTGTAACTTTTGCCTAAAAAGTTTGATAGAGCCGAAAGATTTAATCTCAAATGTTGAATAATAAAGTTTGCTTATATATATATATATATATATGGTGTTTCATAACATGTGGGACGCACTTTCAGGATGGATTCAGGACCTGAAAACAATGAAAAAAGTTTATATAAACATATGCCCGAAATCGCTTTGTTTCCGAGTTACAGCCCGTTTTGTGTTCCAGCAATTCTTTCCCCAAACTGTTTACAAGCACTGCTTGCAGACAATGTTTGTGAGTGTGTACGAAACTTATTTCATGTATGGCCTTACCGATTATAATGTTTCGTACACTATGACATGTTTCAATATCGTTGAGTGTAGAGCCATCAGTCAGTCAGAGGTGCATCGCGGTGTTTCACTGTTCTTATTCGTAATTTCTTACCGTGAATAAGTGCAGTCCAGTGAAAAAAAAAAACCTTAAAAGTTTTTGTGCTATTCAGTGATAGTGTGCATTTGAAGTGAGAATGGAGGCTTATTCATATAGAGAAATGGCAGACATGTATCTCATGTATGGACTTGCCGAGTGTAATGCGGCCACAGCAAGACGTTTGTATGCGGAAAGGTTTCCGAATCGCTGTCAGATGGCGATAGACCAATCAGCGCCAGAACTGTTGAGTTGGAGGAGCGGGTCCTGAATCGCGTAGAGGAACATCCTTGTGTCAGCACCCGAAGGATAGCAGCAGCAGAGGGTGTAAGATACACAACTGTGTGGAGAATTTTACGGGAACAACAGCTTTACCCATATCACATTCAGAGAGTACAAGGCCTTACTGAAGCTGATTTCCCATTACGAGAGGCTTTTTGGACTTGGTTCCTTCAACAGTGTGCTCGCGATTCTCTTTTTCTATCCTCCGGTTTGTTTTCTGATGAGGCTGCTTTCACAAGAAATGGCGTGATCAATTTTCACAATACTCAACACTGGGCCGAAGAGAATCCGCATGCCATCATCATCAAGGCACCAACACCAATTTAGTATCAATGTATGGGCAGGACTTATTGCCGACAACTTAATCGGTCCTTTTGTTTTGCTTGGAAGATTAACAGGAGAATCCTATTCCAATTTTTTAAGGAATGATTTAAGCGATTTACTAGATGAAGTTCCTCTTGGTGTCCGACGTCGTATGTGGTTTATGCATGATGGCGCTCCGCCTCATTTTAGTCGAGTAGCCAGAGACTATTTGGATGACCAGCTCCCTGATAAATGGATAGGCCGTGGAGGACCTATTACGTGGCCTGCTCGCTCCCCGGACCTGAATCCACTCGCTTTTTACCTGTGGGGTCATCTGAAATCCATTGTTTACATGACACCCATTCACAACGTTGAAATGCTTCACCAACGTGTAGAACAAGAATGCCAGAACACTCAAGCAATACCTGGGATGTTTGAATGCGTCAGTCAGTCTATGACGAAGTGTGTTCAGGCGTGTATTCAAGCGCAAGGCTGTCATTTTGAGCACTTCTTTTGAAGGTAAGGCGGATACTTGCTGGAACACATAACGGACTGTAACTCTGTAACTTGGAAACAAAGCGATTTCGGGCATATGTTGTATAAGCTTTTTTCATTGTTTTCAGGTCCTGAATCCATCCTGAAAGTGCGTCCCACATGTTATAAAACATCCTGTATATATGTAGAAAGGAGGGGGCTAAGGGTGAGCGCCCGCAAAAGTGACCCCTCCACAGAAGACGGAGAGTGCAAAAAACAAGGTCTTCAAGGCTCAATGATGTAATTTTTTTTTTCAAATATAAATTTTGAAAAGGTTGTGTAGTGTGTAAGATGCATGTATGTGTAGTGAGGAATAGAGGGAGAAGTGTGTGTTTCAGAGCATGCTGGACTGCTCACAGGATAAAATGAGACACGGGAAAAAAATCAGCTGAAGAGGACAGTGAGAGGAGAAACGGGAGTTCCAGCACTCCCTGACTCCTGCCTAACATCCACCCCGAAGTACTTCCCTGGTCGATTGGTGTCTACAATCTTCTCCTACAATCTCCTCAACGGTCCTCATATATATATATATTATATAATATATATATATATATATATATATATATATATAAAATTTTAAATTTAAGTTTGTATTAATATATCTAAGATTGTTGCTAGTAAGTTGTTACAGTAAGTTCGGAGATATCTGTGATATTGTTAAGTTTATAAGTTTTATATTTCCATATTTTTAAAACGCTTCCTTCGAAAAATATATTTCACGTTTGATAAATAAAGTTCTGAATTGTAATCTTTATTTTTCATAAATATTCGAGTTTTTAAAAATTCTTTATTAAACTCTTGTCCTTTCTGTAGTGCACACGAGAAAACTGTGCTGACAACACATTAAATAGTATTTATTATTTAGAAACGGCCAGTGAAAATATTAACTAGTGTTAATTTCTATTCCCATACGGATGCGTTCTTTACGGTTAAAACTAATGAAAATCAAAGCAGTACAATCAAACTGCACATTTCATATTTAATTACAGTTATATAAAAAATTATAAGGATCACTTTAACATATTGCTTCCCAGGAACCTCCCTTTAACATATTGCTTCTCAGTGTATATCACTTTAACATATTGCTTCCCAATATTTAGGATAAGGAGTACGATAAAAAATGTTCGCTTTAATAAAGTAAAGGCACAAAAAGTAAATCATAACATGTTAAAATATTAGATTGAAAGTAAATTTACTAGAATTGTTGCGCTGTATGGTCACACAAAGTAAAAAATGGATTTCGGAAGAATCGGTCACGCCACATCATTTGCCACAAGTACGAGTTGAGTAGCTCCTCTTTGCATCCTTTCATGTTCTTTATATATTTAATGTAGGTTAACTGAATGCCCGGTTAGGTCAACTGTACGCCCTTGACGATTGGTTAGGTTAAGTTGTGATATTTTCGTTAAAACTAACGAAAATATCACGACTTAACCTAACCGATCATCAAGGGTATACAGTTGACGTAACCGGGCATTCAGTTAACCTACATTAAATATATAAAGAATGCCCGGTTAGGGCATTTATAGCTTTGTTTACGGTCGGTAGGTTATCTTCTAGATTACCACCCTCTTTCCAACCAACCAACCTTTCTCTTTTTAACATATTGCTTCCCAGTGTTAATCACTTTAACATATTGCTTCCCAGGAGGGATCACTTTAACATATTGTTTTCCCAAATGCTTTGGGAAGCAATATGTTAAAGTGATCCAATTATAAACTTACATTGGGTTAATAAATACTTCGTAACTTATCAAAATATTCACTGGAAACTCGTTATTCCTCAATATAGATGGCCTTCCTCCCAAAAATCATCCATTTTTGTTGGGATAAAATTATGAGATGATTTAAGCAGTCATATTATAAATATGCATAATATAACTTCGGTTTAAAAATAAACTGGAATCTCTCTTAATAAATGAATACTGATAAATCTTTGCATTCGTGGCATTTACGATTTAATCTAGATCGCATTACTAGTTCTATGTCTCGTACTTCTCTATTAATTCTTTGTGGTTTCTAAACTATTTAATATTCTATACGCGTCACATTCTATATATTACTTAGTCATGTACGTCAACTTCCTATAAAATGATGCGTGTCACCGTTTAATTAATTCAATGTCCGTTTAATTAACTTCATTAATACGTGTCACCCTTTAATTAATCTGAGATTCCGCTTAAACGAAAATCTTAACAGCCAAATTGTTGGAAAAAATAAACGCAAATTCTTCTCGGTCTGTTTCTTAAGTGTAATGTTGTAATATGACCCATACCATACATGATATAGGGCAAATGAAAGAGAGAAATTATTGCATTTCTATATTTTATTTAGGAAACGAGAAATATATTTTAAAAAGAAAAGAAAAACTTAATCTCTTTGTTTCTATTGATTCCTTATATTTATATAAAACTGAAAATACTTTATAATAGTAAAAAACTATTTATAATAAAGCCGCAGTCAGTTTCCATTTACAGTAATCCTTTCCGACCTCAATTTTTATATTCATTTTGTCATGTGTTGATTTTAAACATGAAATTTATTAACGATTATTTAAAATGGAATTACGTGTAGTGCATTGAACCATGGTTTTAAATGGAGCAAAATTGGCTATTGCCAACGGGAAAATTGACGAATCGCGAAAGCGCATTCGGAGACTAAAATAGGTCGACATTTCAAATACCCACTTGGGCAGTCACGTTATGAAGTTCCTTATAAGAGGACGTGCTTTTCTTTTTCTTTGGGAGGGGGGGGGGGAGTAAAGAAATGTATTTTGTAATTTAACTTTCTTTTTTTTACACAATATATATTGATAAAACATGTATCCACACTTACTTTCCCCCGTCATTATTCTTGTGTTAATTAAATAAACCAGTTAAATAGAACAAAACGTTATAATTTCGAAATTCCTTTCTCTTCGTCCAAAATGTCCAGTGTCGGCTACATGCTTGTTGTCTCAGTTGAGGGCCACGTCTACTTGTTTGCCATTATATGATGTTTTCCGGTCGACAGTGACGAGCGCGCCAAAACGCGTGTTAACCCTTTAACGCCGAACGTTTTTGTAGGGTTAAGTCTAAATGCGTGTATTTGAAACGATACGTATTCGACCCAGTCAGCGTTAGAGGGTTAAAGTTTAAAAAATGTAAATAGCCATAAACTCATCAAATATTCATCGATTATGATGAACTTGGTCTCATTTTGAAGGTGTTTTGTCTTAGACAATGGATAGACCTTTCTGATACCATAGAAAACAGATTTTTGGGACCATGGCGGGCTCGTCACTGTCGCCGGAGCGCCTCGTATTATAGAATAAATCAGTAGAAAAAGTGCAAATAACGTAAATTAAACAAAAATAAGTGAAATAATAGAACTACGACAATTCAGAACAACTTAGATTATATAAATGATAATGCCATATGGAATAACTGGAAGAAAAAGGGTTAAAATTAATTTCTAGAAAGCAATCATCGGCGCACCTCTCAAATGTAAACCAAAGAACTTGAAATGACAGAGACCACTGTGCATGCGCAGACAGAGCAGATTTCAAAACGTTTTTAATGAAACTATTTTCGCTCAAAATAAAAAGTGATACAGATGTTTGGTAATGGAAAACACCTACCTCGCAGTGAATATGTGAAAGCCCCGTAAAATCAAAAGCTTAATTAATGACCAAACTATACACGTAGAAATAAATAAATAAATATATTCTGTTAAAAAATTACTGTAATATTTTAAACTGTAGCATTTATTTTTACCAATAAGGATTTTATTATTATTATTATTATTATTATTGTTATTATTATTATTATTATTAATTAAGTAATACATTCTTTCAAGGGCTTCGTTATTTCATTTAACGATAGTCAGTTCCGAATTATCTTTAATAAAACTTCTAATTAACAGATACAGGTAATCATTTATATAATCTAATTTGGCGCGCACCTATGCTTATAAATGACACATTAAAATAAGAAACATATTCATCGTTCACCTATGCTTATAATTACGTTTATATTCGATACACAAACCTAAAATAATGTTTACAATTCCACACGTAACGTAATGTAGTGATGGGATTGTTTAATCTCATTCGCAAATTCTAAGATCATATAACGGAGGGACTTACAGCTTTACGTGGGAGCCGAACCACTAATTGCTACATAATCTGGATGCCGAGGATAGTCGCCCATCCAACTACTCTCCAGACCCAATGTCGCTTAATTTCGCTGATCGACGGGAAGCGGAGTTACGACACTGGTTACGACATACTGTATCCCTTCAATCCCATATATTTTATGATTAGTCATGAAACAGAGTCATTTTTATAAAAACAAAATTTGCATATTTAGAGCGTAAAAACATTTTGCAGTGTATTTTGCAACATGTTTTAACAAAATATTTATAAATGGTTTACAGGTTGTTATATTAAATATATTTGTAAACGTACTTTCACGAAAACATGTTTTCGTACACGTTCAATATGAAAACACATCTATTACAGCGTGTGGAATTTATTATAAGAGAAATCCCGGATATCCGAGCGTTTAAGAAAAGAAAATATTATATACTCTATATATACAGGGTGGGCGGAAAGTAGCTCCCTATTTTGGATTGGTAAAAAAATACGTATATTATCCATTTATTTCAGAAGAAATAATATGAAAAGGTAGGCATACATGGTAGGTTTTCTCTGAAATTCAATGTGGGCTCCAACTCTTTCCACCAGCTTCTGGAGCCGCCCAGGAATGGCGTCCACTGACTTTAGCAGGAACTCCGGCGGGATGGAGGACATGACTTCCCGAATTCGGTCCTCCAGTTCTTCCAATGTCCTCGGTTTGGTGCGGTAGACTTCTTCCTTTACCCACCCCCAAAGAAAGAAGTCGCACGGTGTCAAGTCGGGGCTCCTGGCTGGCCATTGATGTGGACCACGACGACCCATCCAACGCCCAGGGAAGTGGGCATCCAGCCACTCACGGACAACAAGAGCGAAGTGCGGAGGGGCGCCATCTTGCATAAATATCAGATCGTCGATGTTCTCCCATGTGCTGACAACCGGCCAGACCTCGTTTCGCAACATAGCAAGGTACCGCTCAGCATTCATGGTGTTGCGCAGAAGGAACGGGCCCCACACCTGATCTGAGGTCATACCACACCACACCGTTACACTGAACCGATTCTGCCGTTTTTCAGCGGTAACCGTGCGACTTCTTTCTTTGGGGTGGGTAAAGGAAGAAGTCTACCGCACCAAACCGAGGACATTGGAAGAACTGGAGGACCGAATTCGGGAAGTCATGTCCTCCATCCCACCGGAGTTCCTGCTAAAGTCAGTGGACGCCGTTCCTGGGCGGCTCCAGAAGCTGGTGGAAAGAGTTGGAGCCCACATTGAATTTTAGAGAAAACCTACCATGTATGCCTACCTTTTCATATTATTTCTTCTGAAATAAATGGATAATACGTATTTTTTTACCAATCCAAAATAGGGAGCTACTTTCCGCCCACCCTGTATATATATATATATATATATATATATATATACAGAGATGGGCAAGATCACCAACTTTGGTGATCTTGAAGATCCAGATCAGATCACCAGAAAAATGTGATCTTGAAGATCAAGATCAGATCACCAGAAAAATGTGATCTTGAAGATCCAGATCAAGATCGTGATCTTGAAGATCACTTTTCAAGATCACTTTTTAAGATCACTTTTATATGAATTGAAAAAAGTTGTACTCTTGTAGAGTAAACAAAAACAAATTATTTTGTTAATCACTCCTGAAAAGTATCACTCCTAATACTCCCCTGAGGGCTGAGGCAATACAAGCATCGCATCCTACCCATGTCACCTGATCTAAACCACGGGGATTGACGATTCCCCTTTCAGTTTTTCAGGTGGTAAACTTAAAACTTAGTATTATCATAACTTATCAGCAAAGAAAAAACTATTAAATGACCTACATATAGTTTTTAGTTCTATTTTTCTCAATTCTCATTTCACCAGGTCCATAACCCATATCAATGAATGGTCAGCATATATAAGTAAACATTTTTTACATAGAATTTAATTTTACAGTTTTACTGCAGTACGCAATTACTGACAATATAAGGGTAAAAACCGCAAGTTAAGAGTGTTAATTTAATGTTCAACCGCTGTAAACATTTGCTTTCAGCAAAACCAATTGTTCAAAGTTACCATCCGAGAGACGACTTCGTTTGGGGCTATGAACCATGCCAGCAAACGAAAACAACCGTTCCACTGGTGCAGAGGAAGGTAGCGTGGTGTTATACCTCTTGAAGATCTTCTTTATAGCAGGATACCTATCTAAAGAGTCGAGTGCCTTACTGGTGTCCTGCAAATAATTGAGGACTTCCAAGTCTTCCTTGTTGTTAGGAGCAGAGAATGAGCCGTCCATAGTTCTGAAGAAATCGTCTTCAGATGATGAGTCTGAGTTCACCGAACTATTACCACTGCTGTCAGAATTACAATTTCTTACAGCCATTTGCAGCTTGTCTTTTACTTGAGACTTGATTGCTTCATGATCGCCGAAATTAGGCCCTTGCAACAATGATATCCATCTAAGTTTGAAATACGGATGAGATACTGAGGCCAAAACGGCATCAGTTACCTCGGGGCTCAACGACAAAAAATGACCAAATCTGGCATTGAAGCCAGAGACGACTGCTGCCAGTAATGGCATGCAGTGTCTCAAGCGCAGGTCGTTTGGTTGGATAGGCTCCAATCTTGCGAGGGCATCTTGAGTCACTAGGACTGTTGGAAGAAGACAACCGTAGTAGCATTCTTTCTCTGCCTGTAATTTGTTGAGGGCTGCTGCAATTGGTTTTAGAACAGACAAATATTCTGAAATAAATTCCAATTCATTGTCTTTGAGGATGGGTAGATTCAGTTCTTCAGGAGCTACATTCACGTCGTTCTTATGTTTATATATTTGGCTTAATGAGTCGTACATTGAGTTCCATCGGGTGACGCATGGGTACCTAAATTGGACGCCAGTTATTTCCTGTATTTTTTCTGCTGACTTGGGTTTACCAGCAGCATTCCACAGCGCCGAACATTTTCCCATTGCAGAATGCTTTATCTTCTTTAGTCCAGGTGAATTCAGTCCTTTATCTGCATCAGTTGTTGCTACCAAGTTCAATGTGTGGGAGGCACATCGAATATGGGATGATAGTTTCACTGACTCCTCTCCATGCTCTCCTGAATGTTCAGGAAAGTTGCTGATGATAACCTCTTCATCTGAATCTTTTTCATCATCTTCATCTGCATCATCTTCATCAATGTCGTCAGTACGATTCTGAACACGAACACCGAACTCTTTAAAGCATTTCACCATGTTCGATGCATTGTCGGTGACTGTAGATACAACTTTTCTATAAGATAAACCATGCTCCGAGTTGATCCTGTCCAATATTCCAGCAATTTTATCAAAGCTATGTGTTCCACGAAATCTTCGGCATGCCAGTGCAGCTGATCCTCGCGACAAGTCATCATTGATCTGTAATGTAAGAATATAAAATCAATGTTTGTATGAACATTTTTTTAAGCTTAATTTAATAATATTGGTTAGACACGCACCAGCTAAACTGCGCCACCAAACATTGAAGAGAAGAACTATGTGATATAAAGGAGGCAATTCAGCGATGAGTCGCCTACCATACCACCACATCAGTGACCCATCCCATAAGAGCAAAATGTGGAAGAGTCCATATTCACAGCCTGTGAATATGGACTCTTCCACATTTTGCTGTGAATCAGACACAATGACAGATGACAGAATCAGTGAATTAGTGTGAAATTACTGTGAATCACAGCAAAATGAAGACTCACCAAATTAATGAATGAGGAACACATGTCGAATAATTGAAAAGATTATACTATAAGTCTATCAGACTATCAGTCTATCACCAATGGTCAATTTATCAATTATATAAAAATAATACACTAAATCAATAGCATACCCAATGCGCAGTGACTCCCATGAAACTGCGGTGATTAGTTGACCATATGTCGCATGTAACACACACATGGTCAACTGCTGCCAGTTTTGCTTGTATGTCTTCCTTCATTGTACTGGTTGTTGTTGCAAGAGATCTAGCCAGGGTGCGTCTAGATGGCACCTGAACAGCCGGGTTGACGTCTGAAAAAAATATTTAAAAATTAAAACAATACAATAGATTAGCTATGGAAAAAATATCAAAATATTTAGCTAGGCTAGCGATAGTCTAATGTTCATACAAATAATATGATTAATTATTTTAATCAGATATTAGCTATGGAAAAATAGCAAAATATTTGAGTTATACTAACATGAAAGAAGATCCTTAAATTCATGTAGTTCAACTAGGCTCAATGGTAGGAGCCCATTAGCCACAAGCGAGAGAATCTTCTTTTCAAGGATATCCTTCCATATTGGTGGTCCTGGTTTTTGCTTGGAAATGTGGAACATGCTTAGTGTTGACTGCTTGGCAATTTTGGCAGGGCCAGCATTGCTGCCGCTGGCATCTTCTTCTTTAGCTGGACGCTTGCGAGATTTCTTCTCCGATTCATATTCACCCAAAAGATCCGAATGTAGTTTTCTGCACAAGAAAATAAATTATTATCATGCGGAGAGACTTCTTGAACACCCTGTATAATATTTATCAGAGTATCAAACTTCTAGTTGAAATTAATACTTAACAAGATTCTAAAATTTTGTTATCTTTAACTAAAATTATTTTCACCATGATCAGTGCATTTTTATCCTATGTTAAATTGAAAGCCGAATTTCGTCCTTCAGTAACTAAATAGGAGAAATTACAGACATGGATCAGACAGAGAGAAAGACAGATACACCTGGCGTTTTATTATAGTTGGATATCGGCAGTTTTTAATGTAGTTACTAGTCTATAATCTATTAATATCTGAAGTGCACAATATATTCAAATGGACGTCTATGTAAATGTAGCATTAGTCTTGTATGGCACCAGTCACTTAAAATATGACTTGAACCATTATGTTAATGTTGCTACTTACTACTTAGTTACTAAGTAGTACTAACCCTGAGGTGCCTCAGAAGATTGCTTGTTGAGCAGACAGAATTGTAGTTTTCTTTGTACACTGCCTACAAATAACTTTGATACTGTTTCCAGTTTTTTCGACAATTTGAAAATATTTTCCGTTCAATAGCACAGATTGATCCTTATTACCAACATTGTTATCTAAATATATTGAATACTGTTCTGGTGACAACCTAGAATATTTGGTTCCCTTGGGAGCCTGTTTGAAGTTGTAAAATTGCACTCATTATTAAAAAATTCAATCTGTAAATAAAATATGTTTAGAATTAATTTATTATGAATACGGACCTATAGGCTATATTTTATGCCTATATATAATAATATATTAATAGAACACTTTTAACATAATTGCACAGTAAATTACACTTTTTACGAGCCTAAATTCCACAGCAACTACACCTTCCATGAGCCCACGCATGACGCAAGTCACCCAACTAACAGAAAACATAAACAGTCGGTGTTGAACAAAGTTGCCACCAGATGTCGCTTGGACAAAAAACAAATGACATTCGCATAGCGGCATATTTAAGAATCTGAAATTAAAAGTGATCTTGAAGTCTAAAGTGATCTTCAAGATCAAGATCACAAGAAATAAAGTGATCTTAGATCAAGATCAAGATCACCATAATAAAAGTGATCTTCAAGATCAAGATCAGATCACGATCTTGATCTTCAAGATCACGATCTGATCTTGAAGATCAGATCGTGCCCATCTCTGTATATATATATATATATATATATATATATATATGAGGCGGGATGCTGTAGAGGAGTCGACCGGAGGTCGATCAAAACCAACCCAACGTAAAGTAAGGGGTATATATATATATAATATATATATTATTCATTTATAATTTTGAACAAGCAATTATTAGGAAAGTGGAAACCAGTGATGCTCAAAACTGCGTCACGAGGTATCAGAAGCCACTGCCTGAAGTCCTAGACTCAGCGAACCATACCGGTTCTGAAAATAGAGCATTTATATATTTTATTAAAAAGAGAGAATACGGTGAAACACTGTTAGAAGTTCAATGAGTTTAAACGGTCCCTTTTCAGAGCGGGAATAACTCGTGGAATTAATTCAATATTCTCTGATGACGCCATCATCCGTATAGAGATTAGTGGGTGACTCATACTTTCAGAGGAGTTTGAGTCCGGATGATACTGGTAAAATTAATAATAATAATAATACAGGAGGAATTAGAGAAATGGGCCGCATTCGTTGGCCTGAGGACTATACCATTTTCTGATTATGTATCTTCCGACAACTGATTGCAGCGTAGGTTCGAACCCCGCTGGTTCCCGATTTTTCCACAAATTGTCTTTTGAATCTTACGTCTTACAAACTACGGTCATTGCACTAAAATACACCCACACACCCACACACACACACACATATATATATATATATATATATATATATATATATATATATATACACCCGGTGTCCGAGAATTATCTGTACAATATTTGGCTGTTGTTAAAAGTCAACCATGAAGTGTAGAAATTCCAGTGTTGTCCCATTTTACAGAGAATCTCATTAAGTTTTTTCTGATACCACGTTTTGACAAGTTTTTTAGAAATGTACGCGGGTGACAGACATTGATGATTTAAAAGCAAGAATCACAGCTGCTATTGAGCGAATTGATGTGGATATGCTGCAGCGTACATGGCAACATTTGGAGTATCGATTGGATGTTTTGCGAGTCACTGATGGTGCACATATCGAATGTTTGTAACAACTTTACTTTAATAAAAGAAACTTTTGAAAATACAGATTCTAAATAATCTTGTTTAAGAATTTTACGTGTGTTATCAAGAATTTTATTAAAAGATGAAATTGTACAGATAATGTTCGGACACGCTGGAATTTCTAAAAAACTTGTCAAAACTTGGTATCAGAAAAAATTTAATGAGATTCTCTGTAAAATTGGACAAGGCTGGAATTTCTACACTTCATGGTTGACTTTTAATAACAGCCAAAAATTGTACAGATAATTCTCGGACACCCTGTATATATATACCTTTAAAAAACGAGAACGGTGCTTTATCTGATGATCTAACAGAAGTATCTGAAATATTAAGAGCTCAGTACGAATCATCTTTTAGTATCCCAAAAAGTGACAAATTGATATGCGATAGAAACGCGTTCTTTGAAGAAGAACCACAAAGGGAAAGTATAACGGATTTCGACTTTACGACGGATGATATTACACAAGCAATAGGGAAACTAAAAACACACTCAGAGGCAGGACCGGATAAATGGAATGCCACACTGATCAAAAACTGCAAGAATGCAATCACTGAGCCCCTATACTGGATATGGAGACGATCATTAGACACGGAAGAAATACCGGGCATCCTGAAGAGCGCAAATAGTCCCAATATATAAAGGAGGGATCGATTCGAGGCCAAAAACTATAGGCCAGTGTCGCTTACATCTCATCTCACTAAAATATTTGAAAGAATAGTTAGACAGAAAATCTATGGCTTTTTGGAAACTCGGAAAAAATTAAATGATAACCAACATGGGTTTCGGTCAGGCAGATCATGCCTATCACAACTAATGGAACACTACAACAACATTATTGATGCAGTGGAAAGTAATGAAAACTATGATGTAATATACACAGACTTTGCCAAAGCGTTCGACAAGTGTAACCATGGAATCATAATACATAAACTGAAATATATGGGAATAACAGGAAAAGTAGGGAAATGAATATATAATTTCCTTAGTGAGCGGCGGCAAGTCGTTACAGTACAAGGAGTATCTTCATCAGAATCAGAGGTCCTCAGCTCAGTACAACAAGGAACAGTATTAGCTCCACTACTCTTCATAATCATGCTAACTGACATAGATGAGGACGTTACCAGAGACAGCACAGTAACATCCTTTGCGGATGACACAAAGATCAGTAGAAAAATAAGAAACCCAGAAGATATAGGCTCTCTACAAACAGACATGAACAGAATCTACAAGTAGACGGAAGACAACACTATGAAGTTTAACACCGAGAAATTTCAGTTGTCACAGTACGGAAAAAGAGAAGACCTAAAATCCATGGAATATTATACCCCAAATGGACAGGAAATTCAGAGAAATTCCAGAGCAAAAGATTTAGGGTTCGTAATGACAGATGATGCGAAATTTGAAACACAAAATAAGATAGCAGTAAACAGAGCATAGAGAATAACGGAACAGATATTGAGAACCTTTAAACCAGAGGTCACCAACCTGGGCGGTAGCGCCCACTAGTGGGCTCACATTAAAGGTAATTAAACATTTATTTCATTATTTATTTTATCGGTTATGTTGATTTATTCTTTTTGATCTAAGGTGGGCGATAAGCTTTTTTAATTTTCAAAAAATCGTAAAAGTGGGCGGTGAACAAAAAAAAGGTTGGTGACCCCTGCTTTAAACGAAGGGATAGGAATGTATGATTCCTCTACTGAAAGCCCTGATCATACCCAAATTGGAATACTGCTCGGTCCTATCATGCCCATATAAAAAAGAAGACATTAGACAGCTGGAAGGGATCCAGAGAAGCTTCACAGCCAAGATCAATGGGTGCAAAGAACTAAATTACTGGGAAAGGTTACGCGAACTAGACCTATATTCACTGGAAAGGAGAAGAGAGAGATACACCATTATTTACACTTGGAAAATAATGGAGAAACTAGTCCCTAATCTTACTCTGAACCCTATAACTCCCCAAACAACGGTGGAAAGTAGAAACGGTAGACTGTGTCGTATTCCCAAATTGAAGGCGAGACAGGGAACATCCTTAACCCTGAAAGAAAATAGTTTTGTGGTGAGAGGACCAAAACTGTTTAATCAGTTGCCCAAAGACCTAAGAAACACGAAGGGAGTTGCAGTGGATATCTTCAAAAGAAGACTAGACGCCTGGCTCAGAACAATCCCAATGAGCCGGGCGTACCTGGCTATGTGAGGTGGAGAGCACAAGAAACCAACTCACTACTTCACCAGGCCAACTTGAGAGGAGGGGCGACAAGCTTGACCTTCGCGAAATGAGGAATCATCGCGCGGAACCTTTGTAAGGTTGTAAGGTTATATTATAGTAATTCTTTTGACGCCTACATTCACTCTTCAGTTGAAACGGAAGGGTGAATGTAGGCATTTAATTAAAATTATCATATTTGCATTTAACTAAAATTACAATTGTACTACACAATATCAGGCATGGTGCAATTACTTGGTCAATGTAATTAATTACAATTACAATTGAAATATTCTCAATTACAGTTACTGTAGATGGTGAAATACTTAATTATAATTCCTTAGTAAAGTAATTAATTACAATTACAATTACATTTACACACTATTTGATTTATGTCGTGCTTTTCTACCTCCGTATTTCAATTCCATTTCCAGTTTTGGCCATCGTCTTGAATGAAAACTAGGTAATATTAGGTCAATAAGATGTACTCTTTTTTTAACATTGCACGGAACTGTATTTTTCATCAAAGTTCTTATTATGGACAATTGGACATTGGACATATATATGTGATATGGTCTAATGAAACCAAAGATAAGGCACTCCAAAAATACTAATATAAGACAAAACAAGTGACATTTATTTTATCAAAATAATAGGGGCAAAAACTGGCACTTTAGTTAGGAACATTTGAAATAAATGGGACATTTTATTTCAAATAAATAGAATAATATTGTATTTCAAAGAAAGCTCCCTGAGACATGATGAGCAAGTAGTTTAAACTATAAGTATGACCCATTAACTTTAATATTCATGTAACTGACTGTAATTGTATTAATTATCTTGGTTTCCCAGTGTAATTAATTACAATTATAGTTACATTTTAGGTAGCCAGTTACAATTACAAATTACAATTACCTTGTACCTGCACAATATATATATATATATATATTATATATATATATATATATATTAGTGGTGGACCGGATATCCGCACCCGCATCATTTTTAACATCCGCATCCGCACTTCTGACTGCGGATGTTATGCGGATATTACCTCTAAGAAATTATGCAATTTACAATTAAGTTAGCTTATAAAGTAGCTTATAAGGCCCAGTCATGCACATTTCGTGTAAAGTATTAATAATTATTAATGAACAAACAAATATAAAACCTGAAAATATAAATAGCTGGTAACAGAAAATGGAAAAACTTGTTTCATTGAATTTTCTGTGGCTGAAACTCTTGAGAAAGTTATTATTTTTATCATAATGAAAACATTAATATTAATTTTAATTCTTACGCATTGCCTGCCATAATAGTAATATCACGAAATTTGAAAAATTATGTCATATATTCATAATTCTATATTATATTGATAGATTAACTAAATATCCGCATCCGCGGATATTGAAATTAAAGATCCGCATATGTTGAAAAACTGACATCCGGTCCACCACTAATATATATATACAGGGTGTCCCGTAAGTCTGGACCCATAGGGAAAATAATAAAATTACAAAATAGTCCAAAATTTATTACATAATCTGTTCAAAGTGTCCGCCGTTGTGTCGCACACATAGTTGAAGACGCAATCTCCACTGCGACAGCACTTTCTGAATCACAGTCGCAGAAATTTCTTGACACGCCTCCACAATGCGTGCTTTAAGGTGGAAAATGTTCTGAAGTTTGACCTCGTACACTTTGGCTTTCAAGTGGCCCCACAAATAAAACTCCAGCGGAGTAAGATCATAATAAAAAAATAATAAAAATAATAATAAAAATAATAAAAAAATATATTATAAATAAATTTTTGGACTATTTTGTAATTTTATTATTTTTCCCTATGGGTCCAGACTTACGGGACACCCTGTATATTGCTTTAACAGCTTATCTTGCGGCAATGTTTCGGTCCAAATATAAATCAATAAGGAATCCATATGGGCCCATCTAACTCGTAAAGATGACTACACAACAGCTGCTCATATACAGCATTATCTGGCAAAGAAGGAACGAGATCGGAAATCAGGGAATTTATAGCAATTTGGCCGAATGTGACCGTTTGTTTGGTTTTGAGGAAACCTCAGAATGTTTGTAGGCATTCGCCTTTTGTTTATTTATATTCATTGCATTCATAAAAATTGATAAAAAGGCCTTATTGCAATAATATATAGTTGAGAAGTTATAGGTGATATATATATATAGGGTGTCCCGTAAGTCCGGTCTCATAGGAAAATTTTTTTAAAATTAAATTTACAAAAGTAATACATTAGAGCTAAAACAAATGTTTAAATTGATGTCATGTTTTGGGACCTTTTTTTTGTTGCAGGTTGAATAACAGGCAATGACTAATATGGAAGTGAGTTCCACTCTTGAGGCAAAGGCCTCGCCTTTTCCTCATGAGAAAAGAAAATATTTCTCAATATATCAGCCATCGCGTGTTATTCTACTGGCAACACAAAAAAAAAGTCCGAAACCAAGACATCAATTTGAACATTTGTTTTAGTTCTAATGTATTACTTTCGTAAATTTAGTTCAAAATCAATTTTCCTATGAAATTGGACTTATGGGACACCCTGTATATGAAAATAAACAGTTTATTGGCGAGACATCGTTTCCATGATATGCGTGGTAATAATAACAAATTAAAACAAGAAATAGGCTAAAAATAAAAAAATATGAGTAATAAAAATAGCAATATTTACGTGAAGTGGAATTACAGACTAATATTTTTATACCCTGAACCCATAGTTTATATAACATTTGGCAGGACTGGTGAATACCTTGAATAATTGGATTGGCAGAGTTTTTAATTATTTGCACGAGTGTATTGAACACGTGTTGTTACCTTCGGCCGGGAAGCTCGAGATAATGGTGGTTAGGTTAACGAATATTTGCCAAGCTGAGCATCTTGGTAGTAACTTATGTTGCAATCTATATAATCTATTATAAAGCAAAGTTAGGTTTCTGCCAGAACTTTTTTTTTATAATTAGCCTAATCTTACTTCTCTTATACAGTATATTAGTGCAGAAAGTATGGAAAAGAATATCTTTAGTTTCGCTTGTACAGAGTCTGGATTTCCTTATATTAATGTTTGCTTAAACGCAGAAATTCGATACTGTTTCTTTATGTCTTAGCCGTCAGTGAAAGGGCTTCTGATAATTTGATCCAAATACTTAAATTCTTGTACTTCCTGTATTGGTTCACACTCACTTTGAAATAATATTAATGCTAATTGATTAGAGGTTTTGGTGCTCGGACTTTTCGTCGCCGGACGTTTCGTCGCCGGACGTTTCGTCGCCGGACGTTTCGTCGAACGGACGTTTCGTCGTCGGACGTTTCGTCGAACGAACGTTTCGCCGAACGGCTATTTCATATTTCTACCACCCCCATCTCAGATAATGTAATGGTGCAATTAGAGGTTAATCAACCAACCAGGTAATTGCGCACTTAGAGGTTAATAAACCAACCAGCGTCCACAGCCGGGTAAAGTTTACGTTCCCCCTACATTATCCTAGTGTAGTTTACATTCCCCTACCTACATTATCCTACTGTAGTTTGCGTTCCCTAACTTTGTCCGCGTATACCTAATCAAATAAAACGTTGAAACTAACGAAAATATTACGACTTAACCTAACCAATCGTCAATATATATATATATATATATATATTATACATATATATATATATATATATATATATTATATTATATATATATAATACTGTGTGTGTGTGTATCTATATATATAATATATATATATATATACACTGTGTGTATATATATATATATATATTATATTGACGATTAATTAGGTTAAGTCGTAATATTTTCGTTAGTTTTAACGTTTTATTTGATGGATTCATTTAAAAAATGTCTCCTAAAGATCCTAGTGTAGTTTACGTTCCCCAACTTTGACCTAGTGTAGTTTGTGTCCCCTTTTATGTCGGGGAAACGTAAACTACACTTGCTCCTAATATATTAATATATAAATAATATATAATTACTAAATATATATATAATTACCAAATATATATACCTAAATACCTAAAAGCAATACCTAAAAGCTATTGCACATAATTTGTAAGTTTATAGTGCCCAATTTGTAAGTTTATAGGGGCACAATTTTAAAATTTCTTTCTTCCGAAATTTAAATAAATATATTTTATTTTTAAATGAAAATACAGTTCTTTCCAAAAAAAAAAATCCCGTAAAGGAAAATAAACCTCCTTTTAAACAAATTCATTTTATTTTTACATGAAAATGAAGTTCTTTTAAAAAAAATCTTTCGACGAAACGTCCGTCGACGAAACGTCCGTCGACGAAACGTCCGTCGACGAAACGTCCGGCCACGGAGGTTTTGGAATAGAAATGCATAACCTTAGTTTAGAAGTATTAAAAGCGATATCGTTCTTTCTGCGAATATAATCCGCAGGTTTTTAGAAGGCAATCCAGGTCTTTAAATGAAGAGCTTATTATTAATACCATATTATCGGCATATAGATAGTTATTTATCCACTTATCTCTACAACAACCTCCTTTTGCCTAGTTAAGTAAGTAATTATGATATATATATATATATATATATATATATATATATATATATATATATTAACAACATAGGAGAGAGCAAGGAGACTTGTCTAACTCCTTATGAGGAATTAAACTCGGACAATGCATTGCCCATCTAACAGCATAAGACATATAATACATACAATGAAGCTTTCTTGTCTTAAATTTTTTTTAACTAAAATATTGTGATTTGCTCTATTTAAGAAGCAAATATAAAAAGATGAATTACTCTCACTATATTTAAATACAATCTCCTACAAAACATAAATATACATATCAGTTATCAGTTAAATGTGATCTTTTAAAACCAAACTGATTAGGAAATGTCAATAAACAATCATTTAAGCGGCGTAGCAAAAGTTTCTCAAGTACTTTTGAGAAGCAGGAGGCAACAGCAATAAAAGTGTAATTATCGCTGGTTCGAATGTCCCCATATTTATTTCTGACAGGGAGTATAATATAAAGTATACCCTCATAAACTCTGAAGGAATATAACTATTGGCAAGTATGGCTGAGAAAACCAATGGGATATGCAGATTCATAACGTCATTAGCATGCAGTGCTTTAAATGTTCATTCGATAGGTCATCTACACAAAGAGAGGAACCTGTCTTCAACTCTTTAGTTAGACTTTTAATTTCGATCCACGTATCTTCACTGGGCCCTCTCAGTGACATTCCTTTTATATATATATAAAGAGATTATGTGTAGGTTAGGCTACATTATGTTAGGTTAAGTTACATTATGTTCGGTTATGCTTATTGAATCAGGTATGTAGGTTACGTTAGGTTACTTTGATGGGAGAATTGATCGCTAAGCCTCTCAGTTCCGGAGAATTCAATGGAAGGAGGGCATCATGCACATATATCATTTAGATACCTTTAAATGGTTGTTTTGAACGACGGTTCAGGATCGACCTGCCAGTTCTGAATATATATATATATATATATATATATATATATATATAGAGAGAGAGAGAGAGAGAGAGAGAGAGAGAGAGAGAGAGAGATACTTAAATACAGACAGACAAATACAAAGACATCCAGGGACAAAAAATGAATAGCCCTCTGCAACTCAATTAGTCTTGCTTCGACCGAAATGCACAGCCGACGTTACTCTGGCAAAAGACTTGTCGGGATTACGTGAGAAAGAATAGCTGGTTGCCAAAATGGGATGCAGAGGAACCCCCCAAAAAAACACAAATAAAATTAATAACTGGAATGTGACAAGTGATGAAAGTGCGTTTATTCGATAATTTTATTTATAAATTTGAAAGTTAATCATATGGATAAGAAATAACTTTTCTGAACATCAAAACGAAACAATTTTCGTTTTGGCTTTGCAATGTTAAATGTATAATATATATATATATATATATATATATATATATACAGGGTGTCTCAAAAGTCACTATCTATTTTGAAAAATAATGGGAATTACGAAAAACTGGTTTAAGACATGAAAAATATATTTATTTCAAAGTAAGTGCCACAAAGAATTAGTGCTATTTATTTATCTGTCTCCACATGGCGACCATCAGTGTCTCTACAGAGCTCAAAGCGATAAGTTGTTTCCCGGAACACACTTTCCAGCATTTGAGGTGTTATTTTCTGAACTGCATCGGTAATACGATTTCGAAGTTCTGCTACATAATTCTTCTACCAGTGTACACCTTAGACTTAATGAAACCCCAGGCGAAAACTCTAATGGTGTTAAATCGGGTGAACGTGCTGCCCATGGTTGTGTTCCTCCACGACCAATCCAGCGACCGGGGAAGCGTCTGTCAAGATAATCACGTACAATTATTGCATAATGGCACGGTGCTCCATCCTGCTGAAAAACTACTGTGTCAAGAATGCCATCTGTAAGAAGTTGAGGTTCGAGGAATTGTTCAAGCATGTCAAGATAATAAACCAATTAACTTTTTTTAAATACACAAATTTGCACCAGAAGTACATATCTTTATGCCAGCATAGCATTTTTTAAAAAAACATCTAATGTCACCGAAATAGATATTGACTTTTGAGACACCCTGTATATATCATTTGTCACTCTCCATCTGTCATCTTGGTATTTTATTTTTTTAGTTAATACTTTTATATCTATATCCATCTATCTTTCTATGTACTGTATCTGTCTATACTTGGACTATCAAAGTGAAATCAGTGATGTACGACTGACTTTTCTTTCCGACTAAACGATTGAGCATCCATTGAACAAAATCCTTTGCTTTTCCTGGCGAGGAAACCCTAAAATTCAGTGGTTCTCAACCTTTGGGTAAATTACCGAACTGAGGTAATGACAACTATTTTTTGGGGTAATAACACGTGATCCAGAAACTTTAAAAAAAAATGTGATAATCCAGAAGTTAAAAAACATAATATATATATATATAATGATTGGGGGTTTCGGTAACCATACAAACAAGGTTGAGAACCACTGCACTAAATGATGTCTTTTATGTTTGCGTAAACCCATAATATCTCTTCGAGGAAAATCTAAACGACTAATAAATAGGTGTAAAGCGCATAATCGGTGCTATAACTGCTATAACACGTTAAGCTACTGAACATAATATGAAAGTACGTTAATTGTACAGCACAGACATACGAGAGTGGCACATGAAATGAAGGAAATATTTTGGTTTCTAAAATGACATCTAACAAAATACTATCAAAACAAAAGAAAAATAGCTATCTAAACAACCAGACAACTACGACTTTGATAAACTTTAATGACTTTCATTGTAATTGGATCGTCTTCGACAAAAATGCAATGTATTTCGGAAACGAAACGATTGCGGATTTATGTTTATAGGAACTTTTTTGGTTCACTTTAACATCCTGAATATGTATACTAATTTATGAAACATAATTTGATAACACCCTATATAACCTCGTTAACCTCGTTGCTGTTCCGTGCGTTGGTCTCTCTTCACACGAAGATCAAGCTGGTGGCCCCGCCTCTAGGTCTGGCTTGGTGGAGGAGCGAATTGTTTTCTTGCGTTCTCCACCGTACATAGTCAGGTACACCCGGCTCATCTGGTACCGTCTGAGCCAGGTATCTAGTCTTCTCTTGAAGACTTCAACTTTGACCCCTGTAACGTTTCTGAGGTCCTTTGGAAGCTGGTTAAAAAGTCTTGGTGTGGTGTGTGTGTATATATATATATACACGTCTTGGTGTGTATATATATATATATATATATATATGTGTGTGTGTGTGTGTGTGTGTATATAAAATAAAAAATCTCATTTTCCAAAAGAGTTTATATGAGAAGACAGATATACTCGGATATAAAATACAGAAGAGAAGAAAAAGTAGAAACTAAAGCATACACATTCATTCACACCGACATCATGCCGGGCAGCACACTGCCACGCCTACATGGCTAAATTGCACACCTGCGTCGTTTTATACACCATACTGCCAGGCTTTGTCAAAAATAAAAGAGACAGAGTCCCGAGCTTGCATATCTCTAACAAACATCCTCCATTCCGACCGACTTGCAACCACTTCTCGTGCATCACTCAAATCAAGTTCACGTTTCCTCACGCAATCATTCACCATGTCCATCACCTTCTCCTCGCACACCATTCCTCCTTTTACCTTCGCAAACACTCTTATACTCTCTCTTCACAACTTTGTCATCTTCCATTCTTTCAACATGTGTAAACCACCTTAACACATTTTCCTGAATTTTCACTTCCACTGACTTCTGAACACCACATCTGTCCAGTAACATACGATTTCTCACTCTCTCAAACAGGCGCACGCCACGCATACTTCTCAAGTTATCCAACTTCTCTTACTTTTGACCCGCCACGTTTTTCCTTTGATTCTCTCTACTATTAATTTCATCCACACTCACCCCTCATTTGTTCAAAACACATCCTAAATACTTAAAAGATTCTACCACCTCCAGTGTTTCATCGTTCACCATCACATGACAGTCTGAATTTTTCTCACTCTCTACAATCACTAATTTGCTTTTACCCACATTCACTTTTAACAGTCTTCTCTCACACACCGTCACAAAATTCTTAACAGCCTCTTGCCCATCACACTCACTCTGAGCAAATAACAAAGCATCACCTGCATACAACAGATTCGACAGGCCTCACCTATTCCCATCACACACCAGATTCATTCTTCTTTCGAGCATTCGCACTTTCACCTCTCTCATCACTCCACCCATAAACAGATTGAACAGGCATAGAGATATCACATTTTTGACGCATATCAACAGTTTATTTTTTATGCAGGAAGGAGGGGCCAAGGGCGAATGTCCGCAAAAGCGCTCCCCCATAGAAGAAGAAGAGAGCCAATATATATATATATATATATAAAGCAAACAACCACAGGGAAAAGGAAAAGGAAACACGAAGTCCGAGCGCTTTCGTGATATATTCACATCTTTCCCTGTGGTTGTTTGCTTATTAATAAGGTCACGTGTTATTCTGTGATTTTAGTGTATATATATATGTGTGTATATATATATAAAAGTTATATGAAACCATTCACCCAGTTATTTATTTACTCTCACAGATACACTACTTCCATCATAGAAACTCTTCACCGCATTCATGAGTCTACCACCAACCCCATATATACCCAACACCTGCCACAAAACTTCTCTATTTACTTTATTATACGCTCTCTCAAAATCCATAAAAGCCATGTACGGTATATTTTGCAATCCCTTCCGCGTGCTTTCTCAATCATTTGACTCACTTCGAACACTTGATCCACACAACCTCTTCTACCTTGGAATCCTCCTTATTCATCGCTCACCAAGCATTCTGCAATACCACGAACTCGTTCTATCATTATTCTACCGTACACCTTCCCTTTACAATCAACAGACTTATATCCCTGTAATTCTTACATTCACTCATTTCACCTTTTACTTTGTATAATGAAGCAATTATTGCCTTCTTCCAGTCTTCAGGCACACTCTCATTTGTCTATGTACTCTGACATATACACTACAACTACATAATTAATAATTTCCCCATATATTCCACCCACACCTGACGCTTTTCCATTTTTCAACTTGCGAACTGCCGCTTTCACTTCATCCCTGGCTATGTTCTCAGGCATTCACATGTCACATGTCCTTACACCACCAAATCCTATTATATTTATATTTGCTCTCTTCTCTTTCATCCCTTACTCTCAAACTTTCTTTCTTAGTTTCATTTCTACACTTTCGCACTTCCTTCCAGAACAACTTTCTCTTCTCTACATAATTCTCATTCATTTTCCTTCCAAATCATTACTTACTCCCTGTTTCTTTTGCCACACTAGTCTTTTCACACTTCTCTTGCTCTCTTCATACACCCCTTTCTTATTTGATTTTCTTCTCTGTCACAATTACCCTGCCTATACAACAACTTCAGCATTCCACTATGGCTATGCTGTTGCCCTCTTATTCGCGCCTGTCTTAGCAGCCCCCACATACACTCCTGCAGTTCTAATCAGACATTTCTTATGTTACGGACTAGTGATGTAGGTCACATCCGCATCCGCATCCGCATCCGCGGAACATCCGCACATTTTCTCGCATCCGCGTCCGCATCCGCACTTTGGACTGCGGATGTCGTGCGGATGTGGACCGTTGAGATAAAACGTCATTAATAAGCGGAAATTATCAAATTCTTATATAATAGAACTAGTTCATTGTGCGCAAAAGTGATGCAAGCGACAAGACGAGAGGCTGTTCTTGTATGAAGTTACTCTCTTGCAACCTACTTAGATCCACGTTACAAAGCTAAGTTATTTTCACCTAGTACATTAGAACGAGTTAAATCATCACTTGGCAAAGCAGTTGAAGAGCTTCAATCTCTTGAATCTGTCGCTTCGCCACCCACCAAAAGAATAAAAGTTTCAGTGACAGAACCAACACCTTCAACGAGCAAATCTATCACAGAATCTGTCTCTCAGTTTCTTGAGTCAAGCAGCAATGACGAGACCTACGCGATGTCAAAAGATGTAGTAAAAATGATCGAGAGCTATCACCAAGAAAAACGCCTGGCTGCATGTGACAATCCTATTAGTTGGTGGAAAAATACGCAGAATATCTATCCATACTTGAGTAAACTTGCAAGGAAACATTTAGCCTGTCCTCCAACAAACGTACCAAGCGAGAGATTATTTAGCAGTGCTGGATTAATATATGATGAAAAGAGAAACAGACTGGCAGCAGAAAAGGCAGAAAAATTAATGTTCCTTAAGCATAACCTTCCTATAATTAAGTTTGAACATTAAACGATGAACATCTTAGTTTACTTTATTTTAATTACTCATTTATAAATATGCCTAATAAAACTTTAAACTTAATATAAATAGTTATCAAGCTAATTAAAGATCTCTTTCTATAAGGGTGGAGGTTGGGGAAAGAGGTCGGTGGGGGTGCATTTGAGTTGGGTTCACGTCCCGCATCCTGGTAACACAATTATGGTTTCTAATTGTGGCTGAAACTCAACAAAACATAACGAATTTATTTGCAGACGAATTCACTAATTGATTTCTATATTAGTTAGTGCTTGATATTATTTTATATGTTCAGAGAAAAGTACAGCAATTATTGTACAATTAATCAATTATACTACATTATAGCTACAGCTCTCTCTATATAATAACTTATTATATACGTTAAACACAACAAATCTCGAATATATCCTAAAAAATAACGAAAATGTAGACATCCGCATCCGCATCCGCGGATGTTGAAATCAAACATCCTCATCCGCATCCGCATCCGCGGATGTGAAAAAAATGACATCCGCTACATCACTATTACGGACGAAGCCCGGCAGTTGGGTAATGCGTGCTTTGTCTGGACACACCGCGCATTGTCCTTCCTCATTTAACAGGGACCGAAATATATAAATAGTTCGGACTTTGAACAGCCCCAGCTGGACAAAGCGCGCAGTGTCCTCCCTCATTTGACAGGGCCGAAATAATATATATATATATATTATATATATATATATATATATATATATACCTAACCTAACCTAATTTAATCTAACCTCATACAGTTGAACACTCCGCATGTTGTCCAGCTAGGGCTGGTCAAAGTCCGAACTATTTATATATTTTAAAGTGCATATTGCCCAACTGCTGGGCTTTGTCCGTAACAATCATACATATTCCACATCTCACTCATATCCATTTGACCTGCATCTTTCATTCTCAATTCATCATGCACTCTCCTACTCATTTGCTACCTCTCTAACTATATCTTTCTACTTTAATTCTTTCGTGACCCCCCCCTTTCTCTCATACACTTTTTCCACACTCTACACAACCTCACTTTACACAGGACTATCACGTGGTCACAGAGACTCCCACTCTTACCTCGCACTACACCTCTGTCACATACCTCTTTCAGCATACTTCTTTTCACCAGTACATAATCTATCATACTTCTCTCACTATGTATATCATTTCTTCTATAACAGCTATACTTACTGTATGTACTCACTTATATTCAAAAATGTATTCGTTACACACACACCTTCCTTTCACTGTTCAACTCTCTCAGCCTACACCCATTATCATTCACTCCTGGCATACGATGCTTCCCCCAACATTTCATCCTCTGGAACCATACCAACTTTTCCATTAGTGTCTCCTATCACAAACATTCTGTAACATTCAGGCACCCTTCCGATTACAATATCAAGCTCTTTCCAGAAGTTTTGTTTCTCATTCTCACAAAACGCATATTCAGTTACTACCGGCACTTTCATTCTCACAATAATTAATTTCACACACACACACAATCCGGGAACTGACACGCGAGAAGTTTCTCATCGCTTCATACAATACATCATTCATCAAGAGACTCACGGCTCCTTTACCTCTCACCCTTTCGTTCATCCCCACACCCTCGACCACCCATTCACACTTTCACCTTTGTTTCATACAATCCCATGACATTAAACCTACCGCCATTGAACACCTGCACCTCTTCTTTTCTCGTTTGCTCATCATTTATTCAATTTAGATTCCACATGTGCCTGTCTTCATTTACGTGGGCGGATCGGGCAGACACGGCGCCCACGTCGGAGGGTATTGTTGACCTTCTTCGGGAGAAAGAAGTAAGGATGGGTGAGGGTCCCCAATCCAATCCTTCCCCTCTTGCACCTTTCGGCAGGCGATGATGTTCCCACATCCCTACGCCCCCCCCCCTCTCTCTCTCTCTCTCTCTATATATATATATATATATATACAGGGCGTCCCAAAAAAATGTATACACACTTTAACAGCTGATAGCTCAATTGATGTTTCTTTCTTTCCAAGTTAAACCCATTAGAATTAATAATGGCAGTCAGACTAAGCTTTGAACAAAGGAAATTCATTCTAAAATGCTACTGGAAGTGTGAAAACGCAGTTGAAGTGCAAAGACAGTTTAGGAGGAGTTTCAAACAGATCCACCAACGCGACTTACCATCACTCGAATTAGAGATAAGTTTGAAGTCGATGGAACTGTTCAGAATGTCCACAAGAAGCGTTCCGGAAGACCACGGACATCGACAAGCCCCACAAAGCAAGAAAGAGTACTGGAAACGTATCACCAAAGTCCAAGAAAATATGTGCGGCAAGCGAGTCGTGAGGTAGGAATTTCAGAATCGTCTGTCCAACGCATTTTGAAGCGCTGTCAATGGAAAAGTTACATTCCAAGATTAGTCCATGCTATTAATGAAGATGATCCGGACCGAAGAGTGGAGTATTGCGAGTGGTATTTGGCACGATGTGGATGTGGATTGGACGAAGGGGTTTCGTAGAATACCCTCCGCGTTCACCAGACCTCACACCACTAGACTTTTTTTTATGGGGATACTTAAAAGACAAAGTCTACGCTATAAAACCTGCAACAGTCGCTGAATTGAGAGCAGCCATTGAACGAGAATGCACACAAATACCAAACGAAATGTTTCGTGATATTTGCGATTCCATTGCTTCGCGTTATCAGCAGTGCCTGGACCAGAACGGACGTCAGTTTGAAAACAGGCGTTGACAAAACAATTAAATAATGTCTGTAGATTCTATTACATTTTGAAAATGAAATGTATTTTAATAAACACTGCCTTTATAAGTATTTAAAGTGTGTATTCATTTTTTTGGGACGCCCTGTATATATATATATATATATATATATATATATATATATATATATATATATATATATATATATATATATAAATAATCCAACTCAGAATGATTCCATGAGATAATTTTTAATAGAAAACACAAAACAAATGTGGATGGAATAGAGAAAGAACTCTTCTGAGCTGAATGACTTAACCAACTTTGATATTTTCCTCTGGGAAGGGCCTATATATACGGACTATATATTGTATATAATTCATAAAATCTTCAAACAAATAGAAATGTACAGTATATTTATCCAAATTTAACAACTAACAAAAATCAAAGCTTATACATTAAAAAATAAAACAGCAAAAACAGCACATACAATTCAAATAGACTAATAGAGAATGATTTCTTCCTTTCTGGCTTTAAACTGTAATATCAAACAAAACATCCCCTTTTCTTCAACATGCTGAGTGATCATTAGTTCATTACACTAGGCCCAAATTCCCAACGTCTGAAAAAAATTTCGAAAACAGATTAACCCTTTGTAGCCAATCATACAAAAATGGATGAAAATCATACATACATATCGACAATAATACAACATCAGCTATAATGACATATAAAATAAACGCTTAACTAAAACTAAAAAAACTCTTATTTTCCACCTCTGGAGATATAATTATGCAGTTATATATGATATTACTTAACCAACTTTGTGACAAAGATTTAGGGTTTATGATATAAAAATGATGGCCTAAACTCGAGGGCCTAAAAAATAGGAGGGCATAAGGCTACAGCCTTATTAGCCCAATAGTTAATATCCGGCCCTGGGCCCAGCTTTGGGGCAGGGTCTACAGTTTAAAGCTAACCTAGACACCAATACTGAGAACCTGAATTTACGCCAGAAACTCTGCATTCGCGTCGGATTGAATTCTCATCATCGAAAGCGGTAACTCTTGTATTTTTAGCCAAAATCCAAACACTTAAACCTTAACCGGAAACTTTAAACGTCCACTTTCAAGGCACCCTGTCCCAAAGCTGGATTCTATCCGCTTTGCAGATAGCTGGTGAGAAAGTTATATTTTGGAGCCTCTTTACCAGTGACTGTTGCCCACGTTAGGCTTTCATCATGAAAGAAAAACTTTGATATTTGCCATTTTCAGTTAGCTACTTATTCGGACTATAGTCGATTTAATATCCCAGAAGAGTCCCGTATTCTCTGCACATTAGTTCTGTTATATATATATATATATATATATAGAGAGAGAGAGAGAGAGAGAGAGAGAGAGAGAGAGAGACTTAATTAATGTAAATTAGGTTTCTTGTCCGACCGCTTCTGATAGACATTTGTGGCACAGAACAAATCCTGGCAATAACCTGAAGGCAGAGTCCAATTACCTCTTACTTCAGTATCAACCTGTATCTTAATTAGAGAGAAAGATTCGAAAACGTGAATACAATCGATGGAAATAATTTTATTTTGACCTCAAATGGAACCGAGGACCAATTGAATTCCCTCGTTAACTGACGCACCACAACATGCAGCCTTTGAAGGATTTGCAAGAGTTGAATGGAATGTTTTTATGCAATACACACATTTCCATCCTGTCCAAGGAGAAAACGTGTCATAAAACATGTACAACATATATATATATATATATATATATATATATATATATATTATATAATATATATATATCCCCGCAAGGGGGTTCTAAGCTCGTGCTCTTTGTGCTCATTTGTACGTGCTTGTTCCAGGGGTTTCATGTGCGCCCTCCCGGCCCTAGCACCCAAAGATGATGGGGCTCGACCTTGCAGTCCTTGTCATCCTTGGTCTTTTTCCACTTCGACTGTCCCCTCCACCCTTTCTTTTTCCTCTGTCTTTCCTCTCACTTTTTCTTTGTTTTTCCGCCGAGATATGCCCTTTTAAATAGAGGCGAATCGGTTCTTCCCGAACTTAAAAAAAAAATATATATATTATATATATAATGCAAATCCACAAGGAAAAGGAAAACTGATTCCAAGGCCTTCCGTGTATTCAGAAGTACAGTTCGTCAGGGAATGACGTCATTCCCTGATGAGGTGTCCTTCTGAATACACGAAAGACCTTGGAATCATTTTTCCTTTTCCTTGTGGATTTGCCTCATTCATTCATTTCACGTGTTTAATTGTGAAATTCATCCCATATATATATATATATATATATATATTATATATAATATATTATATATATATATATATATACAGTATATATATATATATATATAATATATATATATATATATATATATATATATGCGTGTGTGTGTGTGTGTGTGTACAGTATGTATGGCATGTTTTAATCCTTTCAAAAGAGAAAAAAAACTTGCCACGAAACCTATGCAATATACTGTATATGCTTATTATTTAGCAAATGGCCTATCAAAAGATCCAATTATGTGAATTTAATTACAAATAAAAAAGTTGGGGGTTTATTTAAATTTTCTTTCTGCAGAAAACGGTAAACAAAATATTTTCTTTGGCTCGAATGGAGCCTTATAATTTAAAACCTAATTAAAATTAATTAAGCTTTATTAAATTTTCATAAAATGAAGGCACATAATGTGGATTGGGGAAAACCGACGTATTTCCCTTCTGAGGGAAATTGCCTTAAAATGGAATCGAACAGGTTACGTAAATTTGCAGTTTTATTCACAAACACAATGGTCTCTCTCTCTCTCTCTCTCCATATATATATATATATATATAGTTTTTCTGCCCAGTGTGACGGTTACACGTGTTTCGTTTGAACTCTGAATAAAAGTGATATTACAATAAAAATCCTGTAGTTAATCCTTTTTAAGTAGTGCCAATTTTTGAGTGAATATTCAGTGTACACAGTCTCTTTAAGTAGTGAAATAGCGGTCTATGTTGAAATAAAGCAAATAAAATCAAAGCAACTTAATCTATACAGCGTTTTTTTCCCCGAGTGTTTTCTCTTCGAGGAAATCTAACTGCCCATTGAAAGGCAATATCCTTCAGTTATCCCCGGCGGTACACTTCCGGGAACCAATCAGTGAGAATCTACAGCGTGCCACATCCCCCATCCCCACCTCCCGGAATAACGGAAAAAACTTTCCCTCCCTCACTTAATTAATTACCCTTTTGAGTTAATATTTCGTGCACAATCATTTACGTACCATTAGAAACATGGCAATGTCAAATAAATTCATACAACCCTGTGAATACTGTAAAAAAGAAACGGATGAATCAATGATAATCCGCTGCGAACTTTGCAAGTCCTTAGTCGAATTTCAATGCCTGAGATGAAGCGACGAAGAAATCTCTCTTATAACAGGCGCTAAACAATTGAACGAATCAAGTTCTTCTACAGAAGCTGCATAATCGAAATAAACGCGTTTACAGTCTTTAAAGCAAGACGAGACTATGCGGAAAAGGCAAAAGAGGAATTTATGAATAGCGACCAGAGAAAAAAAAATAGAAGGAACGAAGATAGTGCAAAAGGAAACTGCGAAAAATGAGCAGGAAAAAAACAGAAAAAGCGAGAAAACGGGAAGCAGAAATAAAAGACACCAACAGAGGAAACAGAGGCACAAAACCAAATCCAAAGATTTCAAGAAAAGGACATTAGCAGCAATAGGAAAAAACAAGTAGGCGATAAAGAAATCAACTGAAACCACCAAAAACAAAGGCCCCAAGTAAGATGGGGAAGGAACTATATGTAAATACTATGTGAAAGGAATTTGCAAATAAAGGGAGGACAATGTATTTACGAACACCCTCCCTTGTGCAACTACTTCTATAATAATGGTCACTGCAAATTCGGTGGAAAGTGCAAATTCTACCATCCAGACATTTGCAAAACCTACGCGACATATGGAACCTGCCAGTACGGGAGAAAATGCTACTACCATCATCTCCCGACAAGTTCAAAGAACAAAGGACAAGTTTCAGATGACAACAGGAGGAATGTGAGAAAAAAAAATATGTACACAAATAGCAAACAAAATTTTTTCAACATCTCGGACACAATACGGCTGCTAAGTCTCATACAGCACATGCAGCTGACACAGCTGGGAACCCTTGAACCGGACCGCTTCGTGGCAAGAAGCTACCAGAACAGGTAGGCGGGAACGGATCCATCTCAGAGGACCATAAGGTTACAAAACACGCAATATCAAAGGACAACGAACTTAAAATGCACAAGGGGCAATGCAAAACAAAGAACATAAACAATGTCCTGGCAAATATTCAAGGAATAAAACCGAGCAACTCACTAAACAAAGTTTCGTACCTGAAAGGTTTTATGGACGAAACGAGGGCGGACATCGCATGCCTCACAGAAACACACCTTAAAGATTGCTAAGGGAACTGCGATAACTGCGAACACTGTATCGATAAGAAAGAATTAAATATCAATGGATTCAACTTACTAAGAGCGGATAGAACAGCGAGACGTAAATGTGGCTGTGCTATTACGTACATGAGAGGCATTTGACAGAGATGGTAATAAATAAATCCAACAGTTTCGTGGAAACCCTTGCAGTAAAAATAGAAACACTAAATGTGGTACTGATAGTTATCTATAAACCTCCAAACTCTCCAAATGAAAAATTTTCGGATGCCATTCATGATATCAGAACCCTAATAAAGTCAGTAAACTCTCCAGCCCCGAATATAATACTCAATACTCTGCGGCGATTTTAATTTCCCATTTATAAAATACAAAAAGGTGGGTAGAAATAATTTATACAGTAAGATAAGGGGGACACAAGAGAGGACCAGGAGCAAGCAAAAATGCTGATGGCTCTCACAAACGAGTTTATGCTGACACATGAGATAACAGGAAATACCAGAAAAAATAACTGCCTAGATCTGGTATTCACGAATAACACGAACTTGACTGCTGATATAAAAATAACCCCAACTATTATCTCAGACCACAACATAATCGAGTTATCAACAAATATGGTGATAACATTAAAAGACAATACACATACGGAAGGAAGAAGCAAATTTGGGACTTTTAACTTAAATTCCAAAACCATATATTGGGAAGAAATCAGATCACACATAGCCCAAATAGAGTGGAGGACAGTCTTAGAGAATAAAACAAGGGAGGAAATGCTAACAACCTTGGAAGAAAAGACACTGAAAATTTAGGGAAAATATGCTCCGAAAGCACAGCCAAAAGGAAAGAGGAACTGGCTAGAGAGGCAAAAGAGAAAAATATTCCGCAAAAGAGAGTAGCAGCGAAGTTAGCTAATTGCGGAGACAACAATGCCAGGAAAGCAATACAAGAAAAACTGGAGAATATCGATAGGGAAACACAAACCTTGATTAAGGGCCATACAGAGAGGGAAGAGGAAAAGCCGGTAGAAGCAATAAAGGAAAATCAAAAATACTTCTATAGCTATACGAAAAGGAAAACAAAAACGCGCGCTACCATCGGGCCCTTAAGGAAAGGAAATAATGAACTAACAGACGATCTACTGTAAAAGAAATAGCTGAAACATTGAGAGCCGAGTATGAATCAGTCTTCAGTATCCCAAACAGTGACAAAGCGATACCTGACATAGATGCATTCTTCGAAGAGAAATTGCAAGGAGAATGTATAACATACTTTGATTTTACCTCAGATGTAGCGAGAGCTATAGGACAAACGAAATCACATTCAGCTGCAGGTCCGGACAAATGGAACGCACTATTGATTAAAAACTGTAAAAATGAAATAGCTACACCCTTATACTGGATATGGAGAAGATCCCTAGACACTGGGGAAATACCGAGCATCTTGAAAAGAACGAACTTTGTCCCTAAAATAAAGGAGGGGATAGATCTCAAGCAAAGAACTATAAACCAGTATTAATGACTTCTTGGAAACACGAAAGATTCAACGAAAATCAGTATGGATTCCGATCAGGAAGATCATGCCTATCACAACTTATAGAGCACTATAACAATATTCTAGATGCACTTGAAGGCAATGAAAACTATGATGTCATATACACGGATTTTGCTAAAGCTTTCGACAAATGCGATCATGGTATATAGCACATAAAATGAAAATATGGGAATAACAGGCAAAGTGGGAAATGGATCCACAACTTCCTCAGAGAACGTCTGCAGTCGTCAAAATTCAAGGTATAACATCATCAGAATCAGAAGTACGCAGCTCAGTACCACAAGGTACAGTACTGGCTCCACTCCTGTTCATTATCATGCTAACAAACAGCGGAGTAAACAGCAACAGTATAGTAACATCCTTTGCGGACGATACAAAGATCAGCAGAAAATCAGCGATACAAATGAAGTGGATGCCTTGCAGAGGGACACGAATAAAATATACAAATGGTCAGAGGCCAACAATATGACATTTAATACCGAGAAATTTCAGCTCTTGAGATATGGTAGAAATGAGGAACTTAGACTACATATCATGCTCCAGATAGGCAGGAAATTCAGAGAAGCACGAAAGCGGTCGACTTGGTCGTAATAATGACCGATGATGCCAAATTTGAGACACAAAATCAGATAGCGATAAACAAAGCAAAAAGGGTCGCGGGCCAGGTACTAAGAACGTTCAAAAGGAGGGACAGGACAGTAATGATTCCCTTGCTGAGAACACTGATTATACCAAAACTTGAATACTGCTCAGTTTTGACGTCCCCATATAAAAAGAAAGAATTTTAATGAACTAGAAGAAACGCAGAGACATTTCACAGCCAAGATTGATGGCTGCAAAGAACTCAACTCAACTACGTAAACTAAATCTGTACTCCCTGGAAAGAAGAAGAGAGAGGTACACCACAATCTACATATGGAAAAATGATCGAAAAACTGGTACCAAACGTCAACTAAACCCAATTACCATCCAAACAACGCTGGAAAATAGTAAAGGCAGAATGTGTATTGTTCCCAATTAAAGGCCCGACAAGGGATCTCCTCACACTGAAGGAAAATAGCTTGGTCGTCAGCAGCCAAGACTTTTTAACCAGCTTCTAGAGGACCTCAGAAACGTTACAGGGGTTAAAGTTGAAGTCTTCAAGAGAAGACTAGACGCCTGGCTCAAGACGGTAGCAATGAGCCGGGTGTACCTGGCTATGTGCGGTGGAGAGCGCAAGAAAGCACTCGCTCCTCCCAAGCCAGACCTAGAGGCGGGGCCACCAGCTTGACCTCGTGTGAAGAGAGACCAACACACGGAACCTGAACTAGGAGGTTTTATATATATATATATATATATATATATATATATTATATATATATAGGGCGTATTTAAGGGGAGGATTTTTTACCCGCCCGGAACCCCCTGCCCCCTAATAAATTTCCTGTAAAAACAGATGGAAAAATAAAAGACGGAAAATGACACACTACTGGTAAACAGTAGATTTTCTCATAGACAGTCAGTACAGCTTTCGTCATAGCACGTTGATTTATTGTAGTTCAGAAATTGTCAATATTTATTTTTAAAACCTTCAGCGTACAAAAGTTTGAGTGAGTTGTGACTGCTAAATGCTAGATATCTAGAATTGAATACAGTGTTGTAAAAATTACTTCTCTTATTTGTAGACCACATAGTTACACGGTGTTTACATTATACATAAAGTAGGTAATCAACTAAGTAAAATCTTGTTTCATAACGTAATATATGTGCTTACAAGGCACCACACAGAAGTATCTGTTTTTTGTCCAGTGTTTGCCCTACAATGACCCTTTGGCCACCAGGTTTGGCTATCTTAAGCACACTTCTGGATATGCCCATATATATATATATATATAATATATATATATATACTTACAACCTTACAAAGGTTGCGCGCGATGATTCCTCATTTCGCGAAGGTCAAGCTTGTCGCCCCTCCTCTCGAGTTGGCCTGGTGAAGTAGTGAGTTGGTTTCTTGTGCTCTCCACCTCACGCCCGGCTCACTGGGGATTGTTCTGAGCCAGGCGTCTAGTCTTCTTTTGAAGATGTCCACTGCAACTCCCTTCGTGTTTCTTAGGTCTTTGGGCAACTAATTAAACAGTTTTGGTCCTCTCACCACAAAACTATTTTCTTTCAGGGTTAAGGATGTTCCCTGTCTCGCCTTCAATTTGGGAATACGACACAGTCTACCGTTTCTGCTTTCCACCGTTGTGTGGGGAGTTACAGGGTTCAGAGTAAGAATAGGGACTAGTTTCTCCATTATTTTCCAAGTGTAAATAATGGTGTATCTCTCTCTTCTCCTTTCCAGTGAATATAGGTCTAGTTCGCGTAACCTTTCCCAGTAATTTAGTTCTTTGCACCCGTTGATCTTGGCTGTGAAGCTTCTCTGGATCCCTTCCAGCTGTCTAATATCTGTTTTTTTATATGGGGATGTTAGGACCGAGCAGTATTCCAATTTGGGTATGAACAGGGTTTTCAGTAGAGGAATCATTACATTCCCATCCCTTCGTTTAAAGGTTCTCAATACCTGTCCCGGTATTCTCTTTGCTCTGTTTACTGCTATCTTATTTTGTGTTTCAAATTTCGCATCATCTGTCATTACAACCCCTAAATCTTTTGCTCTGGAATTTCTCTGAATTTCTTGTCCATTTGGGGTATAATATGCCATGGATTTTAGGTCTTCTTTTTTTCCGTACCGTAACAGCTGAAATTTCTCGGTGTTAAAAATTTCATATTGTCTTCCTTCCAATTGTAGATTCTGTTTATGTTGGTTTGTAGAGATCCTATATCTTCTGGGTTTCTTATATTTCTACTGATGTTTGTGTCATATATATATATATGTGTGTGTGTGTGTGTGTGTGTGTGTGTGTGTGTGTGTGACAGTAACTCAGAGCTGGGCACTTGCGTTTTTTTGCCCGTTTTTTTGCGGTACTGCGGTACTGCGGTACTACCGTGTTGGTCGGTACCGCGGAAAGTACCGCGGGAAATTTGAATGCGGTAGCGGTACTGCTGTACTTTCAGCGATCCTTTGCGGTACTGCGTTATGCGGTACCGGTTTGGTAGTGCGGTAGTAGTACCGCAGTACCGCAAAAAAACGGGCAAAAAAACGCAAGTGCGTCACTGTGTATGTATGATACAACTCAGAATGGTCTCCTGAGAAACTTTTATGTTACACACAGACCGTGCATATATAACCTTTGGTTAGCTTCCGCCCGAATTGTTCATTCTGACGAAGGTCAAGCTTTTCACTCCACCTTAGACCTACAGTTTAACGTGGAATCCGAACCACGTCCCATCAGCAGCCCAGCGTCTTAACCACTAGGCAACCTAGGGTACCCATTTATCTACGAACCACTTTCTTTATTGTGTGGAAGGATGAACAACTGGGTTTTTGCTGCGCGCCGGCTGCCGTTGGGTCTCGAACCCGGGGCCGATGGATTCGTAGTCAGCGACGCTAACCACTACAACACTACACTACATATATATATATATATATGGAAATGAAAATGAAAATGAAAAGGTTTATTGGCAGACTATAGTCCATATGACAAATATTATTAATACAATGACAGTTCATATACTAAGGATAGAAATATATACAATTGATTAGAAATAATACTGCACTGTCGAAGTTAAGTGGAGCTACAGACAGACGTTTTCGTACCAAGAAGTCCATAGCTTAGACTTAGAGGATAAATGGCAGGACTCATGGATAGCTTGGATGATCTGGTTGGTTGATTTTTTAATTCTTTGCATTAGACTGTGTTGAGCACGTCTTGTTACCTCCGAGAAGCTCGGGACATTGCGGGTAGCAAACATTTGCGAAGCTGGGCATCTCGGGGGTAATTTATGTAAGAGTCTAAAAGACCTGTTGTAAGCAAATTTAGGGTTCTGCCGGAACCTTTTTTATAATTCACCCAGAGTTGCTGACTGTATATATTACTGCAAAAAGTACGAAAGAGTGTGTCTTTAGCTTTACTTGTACAGAAACGAAAGTTCCTTATGGTCATATTCGCTTTAGCACACAGGCTTCGAGATTGTTTTCTTATATCCGAGTCATCACTCAAGGAGCTGGTAATAGTTTGACCCAAATACTTAAACTCTTGTACTTCCTCATTACTTCACCATTCATTTTAAACCTTATATCAGCTGGCTGATTACAGCCTTTAGGATGAAATTGCATAACCTTAATTTTTGTAACATTAAAAAGAATATCATGTTTCTGCGAATACACTTCGCAGACATTTAGTAGCCGATCCAGACCTTTAACAGAGGGACTTATTAACACCAACTTTATATATATATATATATATATATTTATTTATTTATTTATTTATTAGTTCAGATAGCAGCAAAATACAAATAATATATTCTGAAGGGTTATTCGTTTTATTTGATGCAATTAATAAACTTGTACGTGTCTTCCATCATTAGTTATAATTAATCTTATTCTGCGTCTAAATTCTGAAAACACATTTTCCGACACAGATTCAGGGATCGACATGACAGCATCACGGATACGATGTTTTAGCTCCTGAAGATCCCTTTGTTTGTTATGGTATCCTTTTGTTTTCTAAACGCCCCAAAGATAGAAGTCCAAAGTGGATAAATCGGGAGAGCGAGTGGATCGTTTTGTAGGTGCTCCCCAACCAATCCAACATCCTGGAAATGTTTCGTTCAAAAATGTTCGAACGTTTTGAGCAAAATGTGGTGGTGCTCCAACTTGTTCTTTTCAACAAGCGGGAAGTTCATCTCAACTATAGAATAAAAAACTCCTCTAGCATCTTTAGGTAAGAACCGCCAGTTACAGTTCGTAACTATAAGGTTCAAAAATATAAAGTCCATAGATGCGAGAACATGACAAAGAACACCAGACATTTATTTCAGGGGAATCCTCACGCTCATAGATCTCATGCGGGTTGTGTTCACCTCAAATCCTACAGTTATGGCGGTTTACTTTGCCTGAAATATGCAATGTAGCCTCATCACTAAAAATTAAATTTGGTAGAAAGTGTTCATCTGATTCTACCCCTTCCATTGCATGTGTTTATTCTGGTTTCATAATCTTACTCTAAAAGTTGCTGGGGCGCCTGCACTTTGTAAGCTTTAAAATGTAATCCTTTACAAAAGATTTTGGACAGAGGAGTGCGGTATGTTCAACTCAACCTCTCCTCTCCTAATTAACTTAGGGGTTCTGGTAAATGCTTCACGAACTGCATTCATTCTTTCAAGAGATTTGGTCGGCTTTCCAGGAGAGTTCCTTCTCTAACGCAAGGGTTAATCAGTATTTTCAGTCTTTCATCTACTCAACCAGTCAACTCTGGAACAATCTTCCTCAATCCATCTATCCCCCTGTCTATGACCTCCAATCTTTTAAACGCAAAGTGTCTAGGCATCTCGTAAATCCTCGACCTTGATTTTGGTTTTCTTCTTTTTCTATGGGAGGGGTGTTTTTGCAGGCATTCGCTCTTGTTCCCTCCTTTCTGCATAATACATATATATATATATATATATATATATAGAGAGAGAGAGAGAGAGAGAGAGAGAGAGAGAGAGAGAGAGAGAGTATCCATAAAACAATCGTACATATTTAGCTTATTTCAAATTGAATTTCTACATCCTGTGTATATATATATATATATATACTACTACTAGCTCTAGCTGATGAATTTATGTTAACACAAGAAATAACAGAAAACACAAGAAAAAACAACTGCCTAGATTTGATGTTCACAAACAACAGCAACCTAATTGATAATGTGGAAATATCCCCAACTATAATATCGGATCACAACATTATTGAAATAACCAATATAAAAGCAAGAGGAAAGGAAAGAACACGAACAACAGAAAGAAGCAAATTCGAAATTTTTAATTTCCACTCCAAAGCTATAAACTGGGAAGATGTTGCATCCAGCATGGAAGTAATAGATTGGAAATCCATCTCCGAGACCAAGGCAACGGAAGAGATGCTAATGACCTTAGAGGAGAAGACGCTGGAAATTGTGGAAAGACATGTCCCAAAAATACAAACAAAGGGGAAAGAGAAACAGGTTCGAGAGACAAAAGAGGTCTGTAAGAGGTTGTAAAGATAACAACAATCAGGAAAATATTAAGTGATAAACTGCAGAGTATCGATTGCGTCATACAGGAACTAATTGAGAAGCATACAGTAGCGATAAAGGTTAACTCAAGTACTTCTATAATTTTGCAAAAAGAAAGTCGAAAAACTATGCGACTATTGGACCTTTGAAAAACGAAGACAGTACTTTATCTGATGATCTAACAGAAGTATCCGAAATATTAAGAGCTCAGTACGAATCATTTTTCAGTATCCCAAAAACTGACAAATTGATTTGCGATAGAAACGCGTTCTTTGAAGAAGAACCACAAGGGGAAAGTATAACGGATTTCGACTTTACGACGGATGATATTACACAAGCCATAGGGAAACTAAAAACACACTCAGCGGCAGGACTGGATAAATGGAATGCTACACTGATCAAAAACTGCAAGAGTGCAATCGCTGAGCCCCTATACTGGATGGAGACGATCACCAGACACGGAAGAAATACCGGGCATCCTGAAGAGCGCAAATAGTCCCAATATATAAAGAAGGAGATCGATCCGAGGCCAAACACTATAGACCAGTGTCGCTTACATCTCATCTCACTAAAATATTTGAAAGAATAGTTAGACAGAAAATCTATGGCTTTTTGGAAACTAGGAAAAAATTCAATGATAACCAACATGGGTTTCGGTCAGGCAGATCATGCCTATCACAACTAATGGAACACTACAACAACATTATTGATGCAGTGGAAAGTATGAAAACTATGATGTAATATACACAGACTTTGCCAAAGCGTTCGACAAGTGTGACCATGGAATCATAATACATAAACTGAAATATATGGGAATAACAGGAAAAGTAGGGAAATGGATATATATGATAACTTCCTTAGTGAGCGGCGGCAAGTCTTACAGTACAAGGAGTATCTTCAGAATCAGAGGTCCTCAGCTCAGTACCACAAGGAACAGTATTAGCTCCACTACTCTTCATAAGCATGCTAACTGACATAGATGAGGACGTTACCAGAGACAGCACAGTAACATCCTTTGCGGATGACACAAAGATCAGTAGAAAAATAAGAAACCCAGAAGATATAGGATCTCTACAAACAGACATGAACAGAATCTACAAGTGGACGGAAGACAACAATATGAAGTTTAACACCGAGAAATTTCAGCTGTTACGGTACGGAAAAAAGAGAGGACCTAAAATCCATGGAATATTATACCCCAAATGGACAGGAAATTCAGAGAAATTCTAAAGCAAAAGATTTAGGGGTTGTAATGACTGATGATGCGAAATTTGAAACACAAAATAGATAGCGGTAAACAGAGCAAAGAAAGTAACTGGGCAGATACTGAGAACCTTTTCTTCTACTGAAAACAGTGACCATACCCAAATTGGAATACTGCTCGGTCTTAACATGCCCATATAAAAAAGAAGACATTAGACAGCTGGAAGGGATTCAGAGAAGCTTCACAGCCAAGATCAATGGGTGCAAAGAACTAAACTACTGGGAAAGGTTACGCGAATTAAACCTATATTCACTGGAAAGGAGAAGAGAGAGATATACCATTATTTACGCTTGGAAAATAATGGAGAAACTAGTCCCTAATCTTACTCTGAACCCTGTAACTCCCGAAACAACAGTGGAAAGTAGAAAAGGAAGACTGTGTCGTGTTCCCAAATTAAAGGCGAGACAGGGAACATCCTAAGTTAACCCTGAGAGAAACTAGTTTTGTTGTGAGAGGACCAAAACTGTTTAATCAGCTGCCCAAAGACCTAAGGAACACGAATGGTGTTGCAGTGGACATCTTCAAAAGAAGATTAGACGCCTAGCTCAGAACATCCCCAATGAGCCGGGCGTACCTGGCTATGTGAGGTGGAGAGCACAAGAAACCAACTCACTACTTCACCAGGCCAACTCGAGAGGAGGGGCAACGAGCTTGAACTTCGTGAAATTTGAAAGGTTGGAAGGTATATATATATATATACTGGTCAAAAAAAGAAACGCAATTAGCTTGCATATGGTGTAAAATTTAAGTTGTTAGTGGTATTATCACAGTTTCAAGATTATGGTTAAATGTTTGTTCAAATCTTTTAAAGCCATTTAGTGCATGTTTTTAAACCTGACTAATCCCGGCTAAGACGCCATTTTGTTACAAACAATAAACAGAGATTAAATTGAATGTATTCTTTATGAAGGCATGCATTTTTTCTTTGACTTCACAGAATACACACTGCCCGTTGAGAAAACCAAACTTTTTCCCGCGATTGAGGCATGCCACGACTCTCAGAGGTCAACAGAGGTCGTGCCTTGGGCATGTTGGATGCAGGCATGTCTGCTGCCCAAGTTGCACAACGAATGCATGTGCATCCCAGCACAATCTCTAGGCTTGTTAGACGGTACAATGCCACAGGAAGTGTTCAGGACCTGCCAAGACGTGGGCGACCTCGTGTGACGACCCAACGCCAGGATCGCCACATTGTACTGCAGCACCTGCGTCATCGGCAGCGGAATGCTCGTCAGACAGCCAGAGAGAGACCTGGTATCCACAACAACAGAATTAGTGACCAGACCGTCAGAAACCGACTCCGTAATGCAGGACTCCGATCCCGCAGGCCTTACAGAGGTCCTTTTCTCACTGATGCAAGAAGGCAACGACGCCTGCAATGGGCCTATCAGCACCGTGACCTATCGTGGGCCTATCAGCTCTGACTGACCAGCGCTACAGGGATGAGATTCTTCACCCACATGTTCTTCCATTCATGAGGCAACATCCAGAATTGGTGCTCCTGCAACAGGACAATGCCAGACCTCATGCAGCCAGGATAGTGCAGGCGTACCTGCAGGGACAACAGGTGCAGACCTTACCATGGCCAGCCTTCAGCCCAGACATGTCGCCGATAGAGCACGCATGGGATGAACTTGAACGGCGAGTTCGCAGACATCAGCATCAGCCGCAGAACATCAGGGAACTGACCAATGCAATTATTGAAGAGTGGAGGGCCATCCCTGTTGCTTTCCTGCAGAGACTGTTGAGGTCGATGAGGGCCAGACTCCAAGCCTGCATTGTGGCTAGGGGTGGCCATACGCGTTATTGACTGTTTGTTATGTTAAAGAATCATTTACCATATACTGAGTCCTCATGTTTATTAATAAATCTCAAAAATTGCGTTTCTTTTTTTGACCAGTATATATATATATATATATGGGAAAAAAGAAAAAGATAATACGTATATGAATATATCGCAAAATAAATGGGACCTTTTAGATGTGCACCCATTTTCAAAAAGTTTTAAAGGTTTGAAAACCAAACAAGAACGAAACAAAATACTGTCCCGAAGTAGACGATGCAAAGTTCGCCGTCACAGGACAAAACCTCTTTAATTAGACGCCGAGAGGTGGAAGGAATATACAAATAGTGGACGTTTTCAAGAGAAGAATAGATTGCTTGAAAGCTATCCTTGATTCACGGCGAGGTTCTATTGTGCTAGTTACGAGGGGAAACCAAAGAGAACGAGTGTCCTTCCCATCAGGCCAATTCTCTAAGAAGGAACAAGGAATTTCATGATGAGAAGAGAGAGAATTGCGTCATTCTCATATTTTTTATTGAAGTGCCAACGTTTCAGCAGAAACACATTTTCGTCTCTCAACAGCCAGCAGATGAACTCTTTAGAAAAGCACATCTTTTTCTGTTTTATCACGAGAATTGTGTTATATTAACCATATATATATATATTGAGAGAGAGAGAGAGAGAGAGAGAGAGAGTAAATACGAAGTACAATGCGAAAGAGTATACAGAAGTCTGCCACATCACCTCAGCGTCTCATAGCCGAATAGATATAACGCAGCTCCGAGATTTCGTGTCTTCTGTGACAAAGGTTCGAATGCTACAAAGGTAAAAGAAACTTATTTATAAAATAGTTAATGTTGAAACCTATTTTATTGTGCAATATGTTGTTCTTAAGTGACATAAATAATTAACTTGCATGTATTTACGCTATGTTAATGAAAATGAGCTAGAGTGGAATATAATGTAAATTCCCTCCAATAGATAGCGCCACCCATTAAGTAATATAAACTGTATTTTTAAAAAGCATCGTTTGATAATCAGGTAAACAACGAATTTTAACAATCCACCAGACATTGTAAAATTTGCTTTTAGGAATGTCAGTTTAAAAAACCTTAAGTCTTATATTAACCGAGGAACATTTGGAAGAGAATTGACAAAGATGGCTTTACAGCTGATATAGAACCATGGTACCCTTGCTAAAGATATTATTTTGTCAAATTAACAATATTGTTTCCTGAGTGTAGCGTTGCTGGCTACGAATCCACTGGCTTGAGTTCGAATCCCGGTGTAACCGGTGTACCAACTTCTGTTGGGCTAAAGTTACTACTCAGATTTACCTACAGAAGAAGGCACCGGGAAACCTACTCAGTTATTGTTTTTCACGTATTTAACAAACCTGCTGAAAAGCAGGTTAATGTTTAAATTTTACATTCGCAGTTATAACGCACAATTTACATATAAAAAATTTTCATAAACACTCGATATATATATATATAATATATATATATATAGATATATATATATAACCCTCCCTAAAAATATATTTTATCTTGTAAAATTTAATATTTAAAAAAAGTACTAAACGTCACTTCTGAATTTTTCTTTAGCTATTTTTTTCGTGTTTGAGTCAAATCAAATTTTTTAAAAAATGGATTTTTTTTCACATGATTGGCCTTTTTTTTTAAAGTAAATGTTTAAAAATATTTTGTTCAATTCTGATCATTGCGAGTGAAAGATAAATAGTGAAGGAACCTTGTTTCACCACTGTTTACTTCGGACACACACACACACACACACACAAATATACACAATATATATATATATATATTAGTACGTAATAGGGAAACAAGGCTTCTTTACTGTATAGGTTTCAATATATATATATATATATATATATATATTAGTACGTAATAGGGAAACAAGGCTTCTTTACTGTATAGCTTTCTATATATATATATATATATATATATATGATGAATAAAACCCGAAGGAAAAAAAGAAACACAAAGGGGTGCTCAAGCGCTTTCGTCTAATGACATCCCTCAGGAACACTGGAGTGAAGGACAGATCAAGGCAATATATGGTACAAAAATAAACATACATACATACATATTCACATATATACATATATATATATATATATATATATATACATATATACATATATATAGTAAGCTAGAAAAAAATTGTGGGGAGCCAACATTATATGTCACAGAAGAATAAAGAAATAAAATAAATACAAATATAAATTGAGAAAAAATTAATTACAAAATAGTGCCTTAGTGATATATATGTCACAGCCTAAATAATCATAAGAAATAAACAGGCAAATAAAAAAACCCATAATATACATACATACATATATATATATTATATAATACATATACATATATATAATATATATATATATATAAAGACACTTTTAGCACTTTGGCCGACCTTCAATATAAATTCAAATGGCTTTTTTATGGAACAGGTCACAAAAGAATAAAGAAATAAAAATAAATATAAATATTGTAAGTGGAGTCTACCAATTCAAGCTCAAGAGGGAAGTTTTAAAATCGATTTAATAGTATGCTGCCAAATTGGATATATATATGTCAAAAAAATAAAGAAATAAACCAAAAAAAAAAAAAAAAAAAATTAATTATTAAAAAATAAAAAATAATTAATAATAAATTGAAAGATAAATTTTAAGAGAGGCACACCAATTTATAAGGGAACAATTACCACATATGCATATTATAGTCACAAACGAATAAAAAAGTACAGTAAATATAATTGGAAAACAAATGATGCCTAGATGATATATAAAGACAATAAAACTATATATACAAATATATACTTTAGCAGAGTATTTTAAAGAAACATATTGAAGTCACCAGACAAAATGAGTGTCCCACCTTCAAAATTTAGGCATTGCCAAACGTAATGTTTTGACTGTTATTCCCCAACCGTGGATCCAACCTTTGTTTGATGAAATTTACAACGAGTTGCGTCGAACTTCTTCACTTCGACATTTTGGATCGCAAAATTAAAAGTCTCATCGAAATAGTCAGTGGAGTAAAAAAGCAAGCTCAAAGTGTGTTTTGAACCTTTCTTCGAAAAATTAGTGACGATGCAAAAAGTGCCCTTGGATTTGGTATGTTACCTTTTATATTGTTAAAAACCTACTGCTTTACAAATTTGTCATAGTCTTGCTCGTTTTGAAAAACAGTGTAACCTTCCTCAGTTTTTAGTTAACATAGTTAAAGGCCTGTCTATGGTGCTGCGAATATTTCTTACGAAGATAACTTTCCTAAACGTTTCCGCAATAGCCTTTCACAATTAAAAAAAGATAGTGAGCTCCATATTACTAAAGCAGACAAGGCTAACACCTTAGTCATTATGGACAAAGTGGATTACATTGGAAAGATGAATGAGCTGCTTCAGGACCCCGCCACATACGTGAAACTTAGGAAGAACCCACAGGATGATGTCATCAAATCATTCAATAGTGGCTTGAAACGCATTCTCAAAGATCATAAGGATTTAATTCCCCTTTTTTGTCCACTTCACCTGCTCTGCCTTATCTTTATGGTCTTATTAAAACCCACAACCGGGTAACCCTATGCGCCCTATTATTAGCTCGGTGGCTCTATTACCTATAAACTCTCCAAATGGCCTTGTTAATGTTTTGTCCCCCATTCTTGGAACTGTCTCTGATCACACGTAAAAATTCCATGGATCTCACTGAAAAATTGAATAATGTTCGCATTAATACCACGATAGATTGATCAGTTTTCGACGTTTGTTCATTGTTCACAAAGTGCCGATTGATGATATGCTTGACTTTCTCGCCAGAGAATTACATAATTATGATTTACCATTACCTGCACACACTGTTTTGGAGCTTATTAAGCTTGTATCAAGGATTGTAAATTCACTTTCAATGGCGAGCATTACAACAAGTTTTTGGGATGGCCATGGGCAACCCTTTGTCGCCCCTTCTCTCCATATTTTATATGGAGTTTTTTGAAATTACTTACATTCCCGAGAATCCTGGGGTTGGCATCCCTTGGTTGCGGTACGTCGACGATATTTTGTGTATCTGGCCCATGAATCGTGACCTGGATGACTTCCTCCTTCAGTTAAATGACCAAGTCCCTCCATTAAATTTACTTTAGAAGTGGAACAAGACAACTCAATCCCGTTTTTGGATGTGCGTGTTTCATAGGGATAGCCGGGTTTTAAGTTTTAGTATCTATCGGAAAAAAACAAACAATTTGTCCTACGTACACTTTTACTCTGGACATGACACCCCTATTAAAAAGGCCATATTTTCCTCAATGTTTCTCCGCGCTCTTAGGATCGCCAGTCCGGAATACATCGATGCCGAATTGGAAAATATCAACGGTATTGAAGTGAGTTGTGTTACCCATCTGCGTTCATGGAATCTTGTCTTAATAAGGCTAAACGAACCTTCTATCGTGTGAAAATAACACTCGCACCTTGTCAAAGAATATTTTAGTACTTCCATTTCCCGGGCTTCTTAGGCATTGCTAATGTACTTAAACTTTGGATATCAGTGTTTTTTTCATATAACAATATTGTGAAAAACATCATAGTAAAAAATAGCCTACAATAATTTAGGCATTATCTATAAAATTGGGTGTAAGCAATGTGATTCCTTTTACAAGGTCAGACGGAAAGGATTGCAAAACGCGTGTAAAACATCATCAATATTCCGTTAGAACGGGACAGTTGTCCAGTGCCCTTTTTGTCCATTTGTCAGAGTTATCCATTGTATTGATTGAATAAGATGTTTCAGTTTTGTTTCACTCTAGCAACATTGTTAATAGAAATATTCTTGAGTCGGCTATAATTCAATTACAAATAACCTTAACATGAGTAAGGTCTGTTTCAACTTGATCCCGTTTGCTCTGAATTCCTTCAGAATGGATTTAAACAAAAAGGGAGTTTTTAAATCTTTGGTAAAAAATTTGTTTTGTCTGTTGTTTCCCTTACAATTTTATTTTTCAATTTTTTGGCTGTATGCGTGTATGTGTATTATGTATGTGTATGTGAGTATGTGTGTGGTCATTGCAGTTAAATGTGTTTGTATGTATATGTGTGTATATGTATGTATGTATGTGTGTATATGTATTATGTATGTATGTATGCAGTTAAATATATATATTATATATATATATATATATATATATATATATATATATATATATTATATATATGTGTATGTACCTTACCTTACCTTACACCTCACAAAGGTTTCTGCGGGATGATTTCTCATTTCGTGAAGGTCAAGCTTGTTATTATATATATATATATATATTGTGTGTGTGTGTGTGTGTGTGTTTGTATATATGTGTGTATATGTCTATATATATATTTGGTTATGTGGGTATACATGTGTACGTGTATTATTTGTAATTTTTCAATTTATATTTATTTTTATTCTTTTTTCTTTTGCGACCTACCGTTTTCTCAGACAATAATTATAAAAACAAATTTTGTAATTTTTTTTTCCTTATGCATATATATAATATATATATATTCTGTATATATTGCGTTTATATTTCGTATATATACCGTATATATGTTGTATATATATTTTATTGTTCTTTATATATCATCTAGGCATCATTTTGTTTTCCA
>JAJOZX010002367.1:80000-90000 GCA_023014485.1 Bathynomus jamesi
AATTAGAATTTCCTTCCGCCATAGATTTAAGGCTTTGCCGTCGCCCTAAACTCTCTTATATACTCCGCTTTCATTTCTCTCGCGCGCTCAAATTTGCTTAATAAAACCCGCTTAGGAGTTCACTTGCCCTTTTTCGACTCGTATATTTGTCGATTTGGTTCATTTTTGAAGTAAAAAGGGGTCAGGCGCTTTTGTTATAATTTAGTTCATGATCTATTTTCGCCAAATTCTCATGAAAGGATGTATACCACTTAGAGCTTTAGTTTTATAAGAGTGTTCATTTAATTAGTGCGGTATACAGAGTTACAGGCACTAACGTTACTTAGAACAACTATTTAGAAAACTTATGTGGTTTTTCTTCAGCTAAATTTTCCTTTCGAAGCCCTAAATTTACATTTTTAAGATAAAAGTTTGTATTTTAGTAAAAGTATATGCAAATTTTAATATATAATTTAAGATTTTTAAGTTTATTTATATTTATGTTCAATTATTATTATTATTATTATTATTATTATTATATTGTTATTATTATTATTATCATCATCAGCAGCATATTTTCACACTTATGAAGGTAATTTTGTAATTACGTTATTCAGCAATTATGATGGATATGTTAAAATTATCGACACTGTTCACTTAACTTAATTTAGCTATCTTAATTTAAACTAACATAAACTATCATAACCGGCAATAACCTAACTTTACTTTTTTGAACCTTACTGACTGACCATACGAGTGTCTCGCCGGTTTTGTTCTGCTCATAATTTAGGAGATTTTCTCTTTAAAGGTCATTTTTTGTTGATTTTTCATTCTCTGATTATTTTTCCTCACATTACAGTATTTATTCTCTCTCTCTCTCTCTCTCTCTCTCTCTCTCTCTCTCTCTCTCTCTCTCTAATATTTTATAAGCACATGCTTCTGCCAATCTTTGCCGAACTTTACACCCGATCGGGAATTGCTTAAGCGACCTTAAAAAATTGCCTCATGGAGGTCGGTTAGGAAAGAAACTTTTTTCGGCACGACATCAATTTGCTGATTGACACCGTATTTTTACCTCTTTCTGGTCCTTCTTTGATGCTGCGAGAATCGTCGTAAAAAATTTCCTTCTCACAAATGAATAGCGCAGTACGAAGAACCTATACGAGTATAGTAATATATATATATATATATATATATATATATATATATATAATTCTTCTATTTTAGAACATAATTTTTACCCTTCCTTCATCGATCGGTGGTGCTAAGGGGGAGTAGAGCATCACAAATCTACGGAGAGTCCATTATTCCAAAATTCTTTATGGAGGAAAGAATTTTAATTTACTTCTAATAATACTCTAATAAATTAATTCAGAGATGAGATTCTTTTCAGATTTTCACTACTTGAGGCTAAATTAAATCTCTTCTAAAAGATCTAAAATGACGCAAGATCATTTCTCTGTAGGAATTATTATTTATCTTGAGAATATTTTGTTTACCCTCATGACTCATGCGTAGATATAGTCTCCCGTTACTTATGGTAGTTATATCTCGAAGGGATCCTTATTACAGTTGTATAATAACAATAGTCAGCAGAGGTACGACCACAATCCATATATCGTACCTCTCTGATTAAAAAATTTGCGGTAATATACTCAGCTGTGCGACATTTCGTCAGCATGACACCAGTCTACCAACAAGTATTCATTAGGTTAGATTATTAGATTAGTGTATAGCATAGGTTAGCTTAGGTTATAAGCTAGTTTAAGTTAGGGCAGTGGTACTCATTGGGCGGCTCGCGAGCCAAATATATATAGCGCATTTGGCTCGCGAGCGGCGCAATGAGTACCACTGCTCTAGACTCAGTCTAGAGCAGGGGTGGGGAACCTGCGGCCTTTTGGGGTACTAGTTGCGGCCTTCTGCCTATTTGACATTCAGAATTCATACCGTACGATAATGGACAGCAACTGATACCACTTTAGGGCTTTAGGCTATTTCATTAGATCATGGTTTCAGCTTCACTGCTTCTTACACATACAAGCCTTCTTTATGGCTTGAACAATAGGAAATATGGCAACGTTGCCAGTTGAAACTGGCAGAGTTGCCTTACGGCTTACGCCTTTACCTATCAACGATCAACTCGACTGGCTGTGGCTGACTGGATGACAGTTACTGACGATTCTCCGATAGTGACACGCACGCTTGTTTCCTTTAAAACTGTAAATCTTGGATCAATTCGTGTACCATTTTTATTTAAAAATCTTCTGGTACCCCAATCATGTCAAAAACTGTGAAAAGAAAATTAAAGGAAGAGAACAGAGTATTCCATGAAGAATGGGAATTGCAGTATTTCATAGTTACTGAGAAAGATAAAATGATGTGTTTGCTCTGCAACGCCATAATTGCAACAGTGAAGAAACACAATGCATATCAGCATTATGCAACTCATAAGAACCACAAGTATGCTATATTGGAAGAAGAACCCGAAAGTTTGCACTTACGAAGATGAAACTTCAAAAGCAGCAACAACAGCAAGTATTTAAAACGATGTCAGGCTGAGGACTGAAATCACTGAAGCAACTTATAAAGTAGCATATATACTTGGAAAAAGATCTAAGCCATATAGTGATGTGGAAATCATAAAAGAATGCATTGTTGAAGTTGTAGCCCCTTTAGATTCAGACAAGGTTAACAAATACAAACAACTACCTCTTTCAAGAAGGACCATAACTGATCGGCAACATGAATTAGCCCTCAATGTAACTGAACAACTTCATACAATATGCCAAAGCGAAAATACTTATTATTCGATTACCGTGGATGAGTCCACTGATATTACTGACTCAGCGCAAGCGTCATTTTTTATTCGTGTTATAACTGCAGATTTTCAATGCTACGAGGAGTTACTGGCTTTGGGTACCCTTACGGGGAAGACACGTGGAATTGACGTTTTGTCTCTCTTCAAAGAAAAATGCCGTGAAGCGAAACTGAATTTATGTAATTTAGTAAGTGTATGCACAGATGGTGCACTTTCCATGAGAGGAAAATGTGCAGGATTTGTTGCGCTACTACAAAAAGAACTGCCAAATCCAGATAGCTTGATTTCCTTTCACTGTATTTGGCATCAACAGAATCTCTGTGCCAAATCTACTGTTTTAAGTGACATATTAAGTAAAGTTATACGTATTGTGAACTACATTAGAACAAATGCATCACGACATCTCGCAATATGCTTATGCTTGATGATGAAACATTCAGTGTGGATCTTCAGTATCATTCTAAAGTGCGCTGGTTGTCACAAGGGCAAGTCTTTGAAAAACTTTTGTCTTTGCGAAAACAAATCACAAGATTTCTGAGGAACTCAATGAACCATGTGAATTGTCAAAAAAGGATTTCTGCAGAAATGCTGCATTTTTGTGTGACGTAATGTCAAGCAAAATTACCTGAATATTTCTTTGCAAGGTAAAACTAAATCCATATATGAAATATGGTAAAAAATCCAGGCTTTTCGGAGGAAGCTGCGCTTTTCCAAAACTATCCTTACCCGATCGGAACTTTCAGCTGAACACTTCCCTGAACTGGCAAATGTAATTGATGAAGAAGATACAAGCAAATCATTAAGGGAATGCGATGTGAAAGAATACACAGCTGTCCTAGACTCCCTAATTGAAGAATACGATGAAAGATTTGAAGATTTTGAGAAACATGACTTCACACTGAAACTAGCTTTCCAACCACACCTGGTTGGTGTCTCCAAGGCACCTGAAGATTTACAGATGGAGTTGATTGAGCTATTAGAAGATAATATCTTTAAGTCTCTATTTGATACTGAGAAGGATCCTGTTGAAATGTGGAAGAATGGCGTTGAATACCCACGTCTGCGCCAACATGCTCGTCGAATGTTGCCTTCTTTCGGCACAACCTACTGTTGTGAATAAACGTTTTCATATGTGACTCAAATCAAAACGCGCTTGAGATCTCAGATGACGAATATTCACCTGGAGGACCAACTAAAACTACGGTCAACGATATTGGAACCAAATGGACGACTCCTGTCCCGCAATAAGCAGTCACAAAAAAGTCATTAAATGGTTTATCACTTTTTCACTTAATATTAACATCATTTCACTTAATATCATTTTTCACTTAATATTAGTTCTATTGTTAATTATTCTCCCCCAAAAATAAATGTGCACTTGCTGAATTTTTTATATTATAAAAGCCCTCACGTATTATCAGTTTGATTTAAAATTAATAATATGTAGATTGTAGACTAAAATATGATATTTTGTTGTACTGTATATGTTAAATTCTCAGCATGCGGCCTGATAGGGTCTTGGTTAAATGAAATGCGGCCTTCCAATGAAAAAAGGTTCCCCACCCCTGGTCTAGAGTGTAGGGCAGTGGTACTCATTAGTAGTATGGGCGCGTTTGGGGAAACAGACATGGATCAATTTGAAAATTTCCCCCCCTCACCGTCCTTCATGAGGATCCTTCACTGTCCTTCATGACGGTCCCTCTTTTATAAGGTGTCTTTCATGGTCTTTCAAAAAAAAAAAATTCATCCTCGCCATCCTCCTTGGAAAAAAGAAAAAGATTCATCCTCGCCTTCCTCCTTAAAAAAAAAAAAAAAAAAAACATTCATCATCGCCTTCCTTCACGAGAAAAATCCTCCTGTGGGGTTCTTTCAAGGTCTTTCATGAAACAAACAAAATCAAACACAGACAAAAGCAGAGTTTGACATTGAATTTTGAGCTTATACCCTTAAATATTAGAAATGAAAACTTAAAATAAATATCAGAAAAATGGTTCAATAGACCTAACGAGAGTATCTACCGACCTCAAAACACACAATACTCGTATTATAATCCAATACCAAATACCCCTTCAAATGTAATTCCATTATCATGTGTTAACAAAATGCGAACATCACGAAATATAAACTCAGATTAAACACGTTTTAAATCAATAACAATTTCTTTGTTTAATATTTGTATTATATGAAGCTAAATAAAAATATTAAATAAAATTAAAATAAACATTTTATTTTCAATTATAGGGGTAACTTTTGCTTTTCCTAATTAAAATTCATTTATTCTACATTAATATGAAATGAAGCGAAATGAAATGAATTGAAAAGGCTTATTGGCAGACTATACCCCATATGAGACATAATATTAAGCTACATTATGTAGTTTAGCCAATATAACTATTATTATTTATCATCAATTACCAGCTTAAACATTATTATTTGTTTACCAATATATATATATATGTATATATGGGAAGAATTTCACAATTAAGCACGTGAAATGAATGAAAGGTGCAGATATATATATATATATATATATATATATATATATATATATATATATACACCGTAAATATACACTATATATTTGATAAGTTTACTGATTCAATGTACAATAGTTACATATTTCTTTCTTAAGTACGTTAATCATAATTGGTAACTCAGTTCTTTATATGACTCACTTGCATTTGAAATGAAATGAAAAGGTTTATTGGCAGACACTACTACATATGACAAAAACTATTATTAAGTTACATTATGCAGTTAGACTAAAATATACGCATTTAGCCAACATAGCTAGTATTATTTACCTTCAATTGCATCTTAATTATTATTAAAAGATTAGGATGAACATGCAGATACATGCAATTTATATTTCATAAATTCAATTATCGATACGTCTTCCTTCATTGCTGCGTAATCAAATCTGTTTACCTAATCTAAACATCCACTTAAACATTATTACTAATATTGATTTATTGTCATTATTGTTATATATATATATATATATATATATATATATATATATATATATATACACGCACACACATATATATATATATATATATATATATATATTATATATATATATGTATCATATATATATAATATGTGTCTGTGTATGTGTGTGTGTGTGTGTGTGTGTGTGTGTGTGTGTGTACACATGTTAAGAGTATTTAAATTAAACATACTGATTTCAATTCCCTTCACAATAAAAGCATCTTTCAAACCTACCCCAATTTTGCTATATATTTCTCGCAGTAATTGTTTTCAGACCATTAGAAGTTAAGTTTAACTTATAAATATACACATAAAAACATAATATCCAAATAAGTAGGTTTGTCGAAAAAAAACTTTCTTAATATTTTCACTCAAAAGAAAACGTCGACTAGGCTTTACAAGGCATAACACTAGTATTTATCATCGTAGCAAAGATTGTTGACTAAATATAGCACCGTCTTTCATGGAGCAATACCACCAAAGTAGTTCAATACACATCTTCAATAATAATCAGCAAAGAACTTTCACTACACGGTCGCTTCCGATTAGTTAAGCAAACCTGAAAGTTGCATACTCTGAAATTCTGAACGCTTTATGCAACAAGAGGACGAAATCGTAACTTCTTTCAAAACTGTACTATTTCCATTATTCTAATTCCATGTATTCTCTGTGATATATATATATATATATATATATATATATATATATATATATATGACTTCTTACTTATGTCTATGTTTGATTTCTACCATTCTTCAACAAAATGTACACCATTTATCTGTTGCAAGCTAGAAGTTGGACGTGGAAGGAAACTGTATTATTATTATTATTATTATTATTATTAGTAGTAGTAGTAGCAGGTATAACAGTAGTTTAAAACTTATCTCCATTTCTACACGTTTGTCTCTTTCAATGCAGTCCTAAATCACCTAAGCTTTCCTCTGAAGCAGGAGTCACACCAAACTATTTTACATCGTACGCTTTCTAACATCTACATACTAACAGAAATGAGGAGCCCGCATATATAAATGTAGTACAATATACGAGTTTAGCAATTTGGTTAATACCTCAATGCTTTTGTATCACTCATTTCCTATCTGTATTACATAAAAATTAGTTAGCTAGTTACCAGCTACTGATCAAAATAATGTAATGTGCAAATTTTTAGTTGGGGACCCGCAACTTAAGCGTACACACACACACACACACACACACACACATATATATTATATATATATATATACACCTTTCAATCTTTTTAATATTCTGTGCGATGATTCCTCATTTCACGAAGGTTAAGCTTGTCGCCCCGCCTCTCTCTTTCTCTCTCTCTCTCTCTCTCTCTCTCTCTATATATATGTATATGTATATATATATATGTGTATATATATATGGAAGTAGGAACATTGCCAGCCGGAAAATTTCCAGGCGGAAAATTGCCAGCCGAAAAATTGCCAGTGGGGAAAATTGCCAGTGAGAATATTGCCAGCCGGAATATTGCCAGTGAGAAAAAAACTAAAATTCACAAAAAAGGACTTATTTATTAAAATATTATTATTTAAAATTTTAAAATGCTAAAACTTGTTAAGGAAAGGAAAGCCTCAAAAAGTATGGAGATTATAAGCAATAGATCGAAGAAATGTCAATTTATCTTCATTATACTGACGGATGACTTTCTCCAATCTGTCATTGATATTTTTGTACTTTTTGGCAGTATGTCTCTCCTCCCCTCTTTCGAAGTGCAATTTCTTGGTCTGAGCTAAAGCCTTTTCGTTAAAGCTAACGAAAATATCACGACTTAACCTAACCAATCGTCAAGGGCGTACAGAGGACCAAACCTGGCATTCAATGAACCTAACCGGGTATTCAATAATTTTACCATAGGTTTCGATATATATATATATATATATATATATAATGACGTAATGATCTTGATGACGTCATTTAATTTTTTAAAATTAATTATTTAATTTATTAACACCCAGGTGCACAACCTGGGGACCTAATCAATATGTGTGTGAAGGTTCATGTTTGTAACTGCTTTCATTTTGGAGTTATGGCTCGAACACACACACACACGCACACACGCACACACACACACACGTCCTTTTTCTCAATTACTTTATTTCTTACTTTCTAAATTTTTACATATTTTTGTCACTGGCAATTTTCCGCCTGGCAATATTCTCACTGGCAATTTTCCCCACTGGCAATTTTCCGCCTGGCAATTTTCGCCTGGCAATATTCCGACTGGGAATTTTCCGTACACGATATATATATAATATAACTATATAAGGATGTATATATGCAGTATACTTAAATAATTATATGCATATTGTATATAAACATGTAAATATAAAATATACATAAATAATATAAAGATTTTATACAAAGTAAATGACTAGCAATAAATCTTGTATAATGAAGCAAACTGAGGAATGTCATCTCGATCTCATAGGGTTTCAATTCCTCTCCCTCAAAAACTGTGGGTAATAGAAAAACGTGTTTTCATTTTGTAATCAGCGTAAAAAAGAACATAAGAATCACCCATATTTAGCAAATGGAGAAAAACTTTGTTGAATAATGTAATGATCTGTTGAATACGTGCATTTGTACATTGGGACAAGACCATAGTTCATGTGACAAATATTAATAATACGAACTGACACTAGATTACATTTGGCAGCTCAAATAGTAAGGATAAAAATGGAGTTAATAGGAAATAGTACAATAATGTCCGATATAGGTAGAGCTACAGTCAGATGCCTTTATATCATGAATTCCATAAATTACGAAGACATATATATATATATATATATATATATATATATATAGTTTTACAGTCATGTACGCTATTATATTCTAAATCAATTATTCAGCCGTTAATGTTCTCATATTTGCTGAAATAAATTTCTAATAATAAAATTTCTATAAGTTTATACATCTCAATTTTGCGTTTATGTACAACACGTTTAGGAACAGTTGGACGGGGAAAACCATATATAAAGATTTCACATGATTTAACTCTACACAAAACAGTTTTTAAACACATATTTGCTCCAACGCTGAGGCTACTGTGACGTCTAGTTATAATACATCATTTACTCAATGAAATAACCACAAGGTTACACTTATTAACTTGTGGCATCTTTCACATGGAAACTACCCAACCTATCAAAAATTACCACCAGAAACGTATAAATTACATAACTCGACACGGGTTAAGCAATTTAGAAACTCTTCTTCATGAACAGAGCTTTACGCTCTTGAGATATGTTAGAAATGAGTAACTTAATGAGACTGCATATTATACCCCAGATAGACGTGGAAAATCAGAGAAGCATGAAAGTGCCCGAACTGTAATAATGACCGAAGATGTGAAATTCGAAACATAAAATCATATAACGAAAACAAAGCAAGAAACCAACTCGCTCTTCAACCAAGTCAGGCCTAGGGGATGGAACACCAGCATGACCTACGTGTGAAGAGAGACCAATACACGGAACATCAACGAGGTATATATATATATATATATATATATATATATATATATATATATATATATATAGTTTATGTGAGTTCGAACAATGATTCAGGGTCGACCTACAAACGATCTCTCTGCAACGGCCCGCATCATTTATATACACACACATATATAGTATATACATACACCAAAGAAAGAAAGAACTTAGCAAAGCAAAGAAAATAGTAATAGTAATACTTCATGAATGAAATTTACGCATACCCAATCTTCACAAATCGGCAGAGACGGCTTTTCAGAGGAGGTATGGGATGCCGTGCCAACTCTAGTTTTTATAATGCTAATATATGAATGTTATTTTATCAACCTATTTTCACGGTTCTTTCTGTTTTTCCCTAAGCACATCCATGCGTATAGCTATATATGACAATAATTTTACAATATAGCTGCTAATTATAAGCCATAAAAAAATTCAATAAAATTAAACACGTACGAAATACTTCTCAAACTTTGAGTTTTAAACATTGTGCTTCACGGCATTATGCAGCTTCCACAACCCCCGTACACACACACACACACACACACACACACACGCACACACACACACACATTAGCCTTCTGAGTCTGGTTCGGGGTCTGTGAACCTCGCCAAAGGTACACCTTTCTTATTGCAGAAATGACACATTCTTACTAAATACACTTTGTTGCGATTAGCATTTGATCAAGTA
>JAJOZX010002367.1:92500-125000 GCA_023014485.1 Bathynomus jamesi
TTGAAGTGATATGGTAATAAATAATAGCTGTTTAGATTGTTTTAAGAAAATGTTGGATGTGTTCATGAATGAGAGTTTATAAATTGCTTAACCCGTATCGAGTTATGTAATTTATACGTGTCTGGAGGTAATTTTTGGTAGGTTGGGTAGTTTTCATGTGGAAGATGCCACAAGTTAACGAGTGTGACTTTGTGGTTATTTCATTGAGTAAATGATGTATTATAACCAGACAATGTCACAGTAGCTTCAGCGTTGGAACAAATATCTGTATAAAAACTGTTTTGTGTAGAGTTAAATCATGTGAAATCTTTATATATGGCTTTCCCCGTCCAACTGTTCCCAAAAGTGTTGTACATAAACGCAAAATTGAGATGTATAAACTTATAGAAATTTTATTATTAGAAATTTATTTCAGCAAATATGAGAACATTAACGGCTGAATAATTGATTTAGAACATAGTAGCGTGCATGATTGTAAAACTATATATATATATATATATATGTCTTCGTAGTTTATGGAATTCATGATATAAAGGCATCTGACTGTAGCTCTACTTACATCCGACATTATTGTACTATTTCCTAATAACTCCATTTCCAAAGCTGGGCACAAACCGTTAATCCGTTAATCGTTAATTAACGAAGTTAACTTTTTCGTTAACGATTTAACTTTTAAGTTAACTTTGAAAATCATTATCGGACTAATTAACTTCCGTTACATTTAACTTCCGTTAACCCAAAAAATTCATAAATAAACGTTTAAAAGGTTCTATTATTTTCAGTGCTAAGCAGGTGCGCAATTAATCCGCCACTGTTAATAGTGATGAACGAATTTCCATTTCCGCAGTGCAAAATCAGGCGATATATTTGTTTCCGTCGCCACAATTTGTGTCTTACCAATATGGTAGTTATTTATGGCATTGGTTTGAGCAAAACATGGTCGACTGTAAAATCAGGCGGAAAGATTTGCCATTTGAGTTGAATGTTTCAACTTCTTTCAAGAAATATCACGAGCATTTTAAGGCACTTTCAATAATATATATGTAACAATTACGACAAATAACTACATTCGTTTCATTTGCAGTCTGTCTCTTGCGCAACATGTTTGTGCTAGTGAATATTTAAAAATAATCGTTGTCAAGTAAGTCATGTATATTTATAATATGTCTGTGAGTACCTTATTGGTAGTCTCCTTGATACATACAGATGCTGCCTTCTTGGGTGAGCAAGTGTTGGTGGACTTGTTCATCAAGTTCAACACAGCCATCCCCTCCAGTGCTGCAGTGGAGCGTTTGTTCTCTATGGGCAAGGACATCCTGAGGGCCAAGAGATCATCCCTGTCTGATGAAAACTTTGATATGCTAATTTTCATGAAGGGCAACATGCATCTCATGGACAAAATGGAGAACGAGAAGAAGAGGGAAAATTAAATTATATATATATTGTGTTTTTCATTTTTTTTATAATAAAAGTTAACGTTAACGGTTTATCGGTAACTTCCGTTACATGTTTAACGAATTAACGGATTAACGGTTAACGAAGTTAACTTTTTGGTTAACGGTGCCCACCACTGTCCATTTCTATCCTTAGTATTTGAGCTGCCAAATGTAATGTAGTGTCAGTTCGTATTATTATTATTTGTCACATGAACTGTGGTCTTGTCCCAATGTACAAATGCATATATTCAACAGATCATAACATTATTCAACAAAGTTTTTCTCCATTTGCTAAATATGGGTGGTTCTTATGTTCTTTTTTACGCTGATTACAAAATGAAAACACGTTTTTCTATTACCCACAGATTTTGAGGGCGATGCAAATTAAAACCCTATAAGATCGAGATGACATTCCTCAATTTCCTTCATAATACGACATTTATTGTTAGTCATTTACTTTGTATAAAATCTTTATATTATGCATAATTTATATTTACATGTTTATATATAATATGCATATAATTATTTAAGTATACTGCATATATACATCTTTATATATATATATATATATATATATATATATATATATATAGAGAGAGAGAAAGAGAGAGAGAGAGAGAGCGGCGGGGCGTCAAGCTTAACCTTCGTGGAATGAGGAATCATCGCACGGAACATTAAAAAGATTGAAAGATGTGTGTGTGTGTGTATATATATATATATGCGCGTGTGTGTGTGTGTGTGTGTTTGTGTGTGGGTGGGTGCGCTTGTGTGTGCGTGTGCGTACATATATATATATATGCCCTTTCCTGAAAGAACCTCTGTGTGTGTGTGTGTGTGTGTGTGTGTGTGTCTGTGTGTGTGTGTGTGTGTACGCTTAAGTTGCGGGTCCCCAACTAAAAATTTGCACATTACATTATTTTTATCACTAACTGGTAACTAGCTAACTAATTTTTAGGTAATACAAATAGGAAATGAGTGATACAAAAGCATTGAGGTATTAACCAAATTGCTAAACTCGTATATTGTACTACATTTATATATGCGGGCTCCTCATTTCTGTTAATATGTAGATGTTAGAAAGTGTACGATGTAAAATAGTTTGGTGTAACTCCTGCTTCAGAGGAAAGTTGAGGTGATTTAGGAGTGCACTGAAAGAGACAAATGTGTAGAAATGAAGATAAGTTTTAAACTACTGTTACCTCTGCTACTACTACTACTACTACTACTAATAATAATAATAATAATAATACAGTTTCCTCCTACGTCCAACTTCTAGCTTGCAATAGATAAATGGTGTACATTTTGTTGAAGAATGGTAGAAATCAAACATAGACATAAGTAAGAAGTCATACTGTATATGTATATATATATATATATATATATATCCCCGCAAGGGGGTTCTAAGCTCGTGCTCTTGAGTGCTCTTTGTGCTCGTTTGTACGTGCTTGTTCCTGGAGGTTTCACGTGCGCCCTCCCGGCCCTAGCACCCAAGGATGATGGGGCTCGACCCTGCAGTCCTTGTCATCCTTGGTCTTTTTCCACTTCGACTGTCCCCTCCACCCTTTCTTTTTCCTCTGTCTTTCCTCTCACTTTTTCTTTGTTTTTCCGCTGAGATATGCCCTTTAAATAGAGGCGAATCGGTTCTTCCTGAACTAAAAAAAAAAAAAAAAATATATATATATATATATATATGTAAAGAACGACGCTTGTGTAGAAGAGCGTTCCGCACAAGATGAGGAGGGAGAACGAACAAATAAAAATCAGGTACCACCCGGGAATCGAACCCGGGATCATCCGATTGCCGGTCAGATATGCTATCCACTTCACCATGGACCTCGATCAGTCAGAAGTCGTAATTCTCCTACATACCAGCAGAAACCAATACCCTAAGGGAGCACCTTCGCATACCGTACATATATATACATTTTAACTGCAAACAACTCACACAGTATAATTAATGTAAAGAACGACGCTTGTGTGGAAGAGCGTTCCGCACAAGATGAGGAGGGAGAACGAACAAATGAAAAATGAGGTACCACCACAAGCGTCGTTCTTTACATTAATTATACTGTGTGTTGTTTGCAGTTAAAATGTATATATATGTACGGCATGCGAAGGTGTCCCCTCAGGGCATTGGTTTCTGCTCGTCTGTAGGAGAATTACGACTTCTGTTTGATCGAGGTCCATGGTGTAGTGGATAGCATATCTGACCGGCAATCGGATGATCACGGGTTCGATTCCCGGGTGGTACCTCATTTTTCATTTGTTCGTTCTCCCTCCTCATCTTGTGCGGAATGCTCTTCTACACAAACGTCGTTCTTTACATTAATTATACTGTGTGTTGTTTGCAGTTAAATATATATATATATATATATATATATATATATATATATATATCACAGAGAATACATGGAATTAGAATAATGGACATAGTACAGTTTTGAAAGAAGTTACGATTTCGTCCTCTTGTTGCATAAAGAGTTCAGAATTTCAGAGTATGCAATTTTCAGGTTTGCTTAACTAATCGGAAGCGACCGTGTAGTGAAAGATCTTTGCTGAATGATTATTGAAGATGTGTATTGACCTACGATGGTGGTAATGCTCCATGAATGACGTGCTATATTTAGTCAACAATCTTTGCTACGATGATAAATACTAGAGTTATGTCTTGTAAAGCCTAGTCGACGTTTTCTATTAAGTGAAAATATTTAGGTTTTTTTTTTCGCCAAACCTACTTATTTGGCTATTGCGTTTTTATGTATATATTTATAAGTTAAACTTAACTATTACTGGTCTGAAAACAATTACTGCGAGAAATATATAGCAAGATTGGGGTAGATTTGAAAGAGGCTTTTATTGTGAAGGGAATTGAAATCTGTGTTTAATTTAAATACTCTTAACATGTGTACACACACACATACACACACGTATATATATATATATATATATATATATATATATATATATATATATAATAACAACAAATCAATATTAGCAATAATGTTTAAGTGGATGTTTAGAGTAGGTAAAGGTTTGATTACGCAGCAATGAAAGAAGACGTATCGATAACTGAATTTATGAAATATAAATTGCATGTATCTGCATGTTCATCCTAATCTTTTTAAAAAGTCTGATATATATATATATATATATATATATATATATATATATATATAGCTATAAACAAATAATAATGTTTAAGATGGTAATTGATTGTAAATAATACTAGCTATGTTGGCTAAATGCCTATATTTTAGGCTAACTGCATAATGTAACTTAATAATAGTTTTTGTCATATGGACTATAGTCTGCCAATAAACCTTTTCATTTCATTTCAAATGTAATAGAGTCATATAAATCAGTTATTAGTAAGAAATTCTCTCCTACAAATTTCTCACTCGCAGGCCTGTGTAATTTATAGTCAATAATTGGTAACAATAATAATAATAATAATAAATATTTCTCGTTGCAGTTAAATCACTAGAAAAAAATTACATACGTTTAAAAATGTTTATTCTTAATTAGTTTGGAAAATCTGGCTGGATTGTGAACTGAGTTACCAATTATGATTAACGTACTTCAGAAAGAAATATGCAACTATTGTACATTGAATCAGTAAACGTATCAAATATAGAGTATATATTTACGGGATATATATATACATATACACACGTTTGAAAATTATTTCACGAAAGTAATACGTGAAAAATATTTACGATGAATAAAACAACGAAGGAAAGGAAACACAGAGTGGTGTTCAAACGCTTTCGTCTAATGACATCCTCAGAAACACTGAAGTAAATATAGAGTTCAAGACTATATATAGGTTACAAAAAAAAAAAAATATATATATATATAGTGGACCTAGTTTTAGCCGTTTAAGGTGATAATGATTTAATTGTATGCAATGATTGATTGCTTATTAATGAAAGGCTATTTGAGTAGATCCATCATACTATTGGAATTGACCGAAATGGCAGCGAGGGTCACCAGCTTGGATTACACCCAAGCAAATTAATGTTAAGGTTATAAAAGACACCTTAGTTTTGTATTTTATTATGAAAATAAAACCTTTATTTATTCACTGTGATATAACAAAGAATTGACAGTAATTAATTGGTAGTTTTACGTTATGCTTATGACATAGACTTAGCTAATAAGATGAAATGTTAATAGCTTAATTGACACGTAATAAATAATGTACTCATTGATGGTATGTAAATGGCATGCGACATGGAACATTGAATGGGCCTAGTAAATGATATAAAGAATGCACGTGCGTTTGGTACATTGAATGGAAAACATGACACTGATTAAGTAGGCTAAATGATTGCATGGATGCACAAGGAATAATTGATGCGGCCTAATAATAATGGATTGAAATGCTTGACACTGATTACACACATATAATTTATATATAAGACCATTACATGATGTTAAGTGATTACGTCAAGAGAATATTTAGTTAACACCCAAATATATGAATTGAACATAATAACGGATGATACGCGGAATTACGGTATTGAAATGACACTTGAATTGGATGACAGGCCTACTGCGTTCTTTCACGAGAGTCAGTTGGAACGCTTGATTACACACTTTGGAGTATAGCCTACCGTTCGGCGGTAGGCTAATGTAGGCTTCACAAGAGTACTTAGAATAGGAGGTACTTATCTTAGGACGATGTAACCCTGTTGAAGGCGGGTTGAAGACGAACCTATTAACGTAGATTCGAGTTGTCGTTTTCCGTTAAGCCTCTCGAGATGATGGATGTCTTTAAATGATCTTGCAGGCGCAGGCCCGTGGTGCTGAATCTATCTCGAGGAATGTGGAGAAACTTGAAGGCCGACCCGGCAAACCGCAGGCCCGAAGCGATTCCGGTTGGGCCTCGAAGGATTGCTTCTGCAGGCGGTCTGTAGATCTTACTTGATGATAAATTGTAGGCCTTGAAGGAAGCAGCAGGCCTCGCCTCCGGCCGAAGCCGGAAGGCGGTTGAAGAGATGATATCGTACAGAGTAGTCTAACGAAATGGAAGCGCTAACGAAGTGAGGAGGAGTGAGAGTGGGTGCTCGCTTTTATACGTAGTTCCTGTGACGTAGGACTTCGCACCAAATCTTAAGACGCTTTGTCCGCGGGTCCTTTAGTTGATAAAGGTTTGCGTTCGCGCCCTTTGGGAAGAAACAGACGTTCCCATTGTTTGACTCTTGCCCACGTGTGTTTTCAAAGACTCTTTGATGATAGCGTGGAAGCAAAAGATTTCTGTCTATTTGCTGGTCTATTTCTTGTCGATCCGCTACATATATATATATATATATATATATATATATATATATATATATATATATAATAATATATATATATATCTATATATATATATAGAAATAAAAATTGTGGGAGGAGCATACAAATTTGTAAGGAAAACTACCAATTTTAGCACTTTGCCCGAGTTCAACACAAGATCAAATGGATTGTTTACAACCAATTTTATAGATAATGCCTGAATGATATATAGGTCGCAAAAAATAAAAAAAAAAATTAAAAATAAATTGAAAAATACAAATTGTAAGAGGAGCATACAAATTTATAAGGGAAAATTACCAAAGTTTTAGCACTCTGCCCTTCTTATCTAAATCCATTCTGAACGAATTCAAAACAACGGGATCGAGTTGAAAAAGACCTTTGCTCATGTTAAAGTTATTTGTAAGTTGGATAATAGCAGACTCAAGCATATTTCTATTAACAATGTTGCTAGAGTGAAACAAAATTGAAGCATTATTCCAATCAATACAATGGGATAACTCTGACAAATGGACAAAAAGGGCACTGGACGCCTGTCCCGTTCTAACGGAATATTGATGTTGTTTTACACGCGTGTGCAAATCCTTTCCCGTCTGACTAATGTAAAAGGAATCACATTGTTTACAACCAATTTTATAGATAATGCCTGAATTATTGGTAGGGCTATATTTTACTATGATATTTTTCACAATATTATTATATGAAAATACTACATTAATATCCAAAAGTTTGAGTATATTAGCAATGCCTAAAAAACCCGGGAAAAATGGAAGTACTAAAATATTCTTTGACAAAGTGCGAGTTCAATGTTTCTCCGCGCTCTTAGGATCGCCAGTCCGGAATATATCGATGCCGAATTGGAAAAAATCAACGGTATTAGAAGTGATAGGTGCTACCCACCTGCGTTTATGGAATCTTGTCTTAACAAGGCAAAACGAACCTTCTATCGTGTGAATAATACTCGCACTTTGTCAAAGAATATTTTAGTACTTCCATTTTTCCCGGACTTTTTAGGCATTGCTAATGTACTTAAACTTTTGGATATTAATGTAGTATTTGTGAAATTCATCCCATATATATATATATATATATATATATATATATATATATATATATATATATTGGTAAACAAATAATAATGTTTAAGCTGGTAATTGATGATAAATAATAATAGTTATATTGGTTAAACTACATAATGTAGCTTAATAATATTTCTCATATCGGGTATAGTCTGCCAATAAGCCTTTTCAATTCATTTCATTTCGCTTCATTTCATATTAATGTAGAATAAATGAATTTTAATTAGGAAAAGCAAAAGTTACCCCTATAATTGAAAATAAAATGTTTTATTTTAATTTTATTTAATATTTGTATTTTACATCATATAATACAAATATTAAACAAAAAAATTGTTATTGATTTAAAACGTGTTTAATCTGAGTTTCTATTTCGGGATATTCGCATTTTGTTAACACATAAAAATGGAATTACATTTGAAGAGGTGTTTGGTATTAGATTATAATAATACGAGTCATTGTGTGTTTTGAGGTCGGTAGATACTCTTGTTAGGTCTATTAAACCCTTTTCCAGATATTTACTTTAAGTTTTCATTTTTAATGTTTAAGGGTATTAGCTCAAAATTGAGTGTCAAACTCTGTCTTTGTCTGATTTTGTGTTTGATTTTGTTTGTTTCATGAAAGAACCCCACAGGAGGATTTTTCTCTTGACGGAAGGCGATGACGAATGTTTTTTTTTATTTAAGGAGGAAGGCAAGGAAGAATCTTTTTTTTTTCGAAGGAGGAAGGCGAGGATGAATCTTTTTTTTTCCAAGGAGGAAGGCGAGAATGAATTTTTTTTTTGAAAGACCATGAAAGACACCTTATAAAGGAGGGACCGTCATGAAGGACGGTGAGGGGGAAATTTTCAAATTGATCCATGTCTGTCTCCCCAAATGCGCCCATACTACTCTCATTGCGCGGCTGGCGAGCCAAATGTGCTACATATATTTGGCACGCGAGCCGCCCAATGAGTACCACTGAGTTAGGGTAATAAGAGTGAAAGTCTAACATACTACATCAGTGACAACTACTCTTCTATACAAAATAAGCCGCCTGTTTCTCTGAATTGTGAAGACTTTTGTTAAGCTGACTAAACGAATATTTATGGTCTGATACTAATTAGTTTGGTCTCACAAAGAATCACTCGCAGGATTTATGTATGTGTTGAACGGAAAAGTAAATGTATGCTGACTATAACTCAATGGTGAATGAGTCACCGGACACTGCTGAAAGAGTCACAAGAACGGGATGTACCCAATAACATACTTAATATACTGATATATTGCGTATATTAAGGATAAATAGGAGTATTGTGTTTTCTCCTTTCTTCAAAACTTCATATAGGGAGAGCGACAAGGGTCTTTCCTCATACCCTCACTTTTTTATGTTTATACATTGGTCAACTGTCCGTTGCATAAGTGAGTGACTGATTGGACGAAGTTCATCTGGCGTCGCGACATCAGGGTCACTGCATATGACTCCACTGTTGCATAAATGATACGCAATAAATAACGCGACTCCCGCTGAGAACATGGCGATGTTAAATTCATCAGTTAAAGAGGCTACTCGGTAATAAATTAACACGGAATACACATACATGAATAATATTAACTTCAGCAGTAAAGAACAGAATGTAGCAGTTTTTAGAATAAATGGTGTAAACACGGAAAAGACAGAAGAGACGTTTAATATAAATACTCTAAATGAAAATGTGGATATAATAAAGCAATATGGTAATTAGAAATTTTTAAGTATATACGTAACCGATTTTGAGGACAATTTTCAAATTCAAAGAGAAAGATAATAATAGTTCAGAAAAAAGTCAGGGTCTTTTCCGTTTGGGGGCTAACAGTAAATTTTAATGAAAATCGGTAAACTAATGTAGTTTCGGTCACTGATTTCAAAAATAACTCTTTGTTTGGAGAAATGAAAAACAAACATGTTAGAGCACTTTAAATAATTAATGTGTTTTAACTAGCTTAAATTAGTTACAGAGGATTGTGTTAAATTTAGCCAGTCACAAACTGCTACTGTTTATGAAAAAGTGCTCTAAGTGTGGGAAAGTGTGTTCCTTTGATAAAAATACCCAGTTCTTTCGTTGCCAAAAGCGTCGGTCAAACGGTAAAAAGTGCAACTTTACGAAGAATACGTTTTTTGAAGGATCCCGGCAGGCAGATCTGTAAAAGTAGCAGAAAAAATGAAGAAGTAATGCCCAGTTAGGTCAATTGAATGCCCAGTTAGGTCAATTGAATGCCAGGTTAGGTCAATTGAATGCCCGGTTAAGTCAACTGTATGCCCTTGACGATTGGTTAGGTTAAGTCATGATATTTTCGTTAAAAACACATTAATTATTTAAAGTGCTCTAACATGTTTGGGTATCACAACTTAACCTAACCAATCATCAAGGACGTACAGTTGACCTAACCGGTCAACTGAATGCCCGGTTAGGTCAACTGAATACCCGGTTAGGTTAATTGAATGCCCGGTTAGGTCAACTGTACGCCCTTGATGATCGGTTAGGTTAAGTTGTGATATTTTCATTGGTTTAAACGAAAATGACGAGAGCAAAAATACATGATAAACAGTTTGGTAGTCCCGATAATACGTAAGTACCCATGTTTGTTTTTCATTTCTCCAAAAAAAAAGAGTTATTTTTTAAATCAATGACCAAAACTACATTAGTATACCGATTTTCATTAAAATTCGCTGCTAGCCCTCAAACGGAAAAGATCCAAAAGTCACCACGCTTTTAAGCTTTACCTAACTTCAGATGCTACACAGTTTACCAATGATATGTTCCGCTTCACAAAATGTTTGCCAGTATCTATGATACGAGAGGTAGGTATAATATAGCTTAATGCAAAGAGGGCTAAACTCTAATAATAATTCATTTATTTATTCAGAGCATTTATCAATCTTACCAAATTACCTCAAAACTGTGAGGTTATTGCAGTAAAAGTATATGCATTCAGTATATCTTATTCCCCTTTTAATTATACAAATTGTAGACAAAACACTTTCATACAGTTGCGAAATAGCACGATAAACTATTTCAAGGCCAATGTAAAAGGTTCAGAGGAAAAGTGCTTATTTTGTCTGGTAGCGAAATTAAATCGTTAGTAACCCCTTTGGGGTCTTTCCTGTTTCATTAACTGTTTCCGATTTTTATGAAAACAACGTAGTATGTACAGTTTTTCACGCTGATTTCAAAATTATAAACAATTTCATCGAGAAATACTTAGGTTAGGTTAAGTTAGGCTTATTAGCATTTCATGTTTTCTAGGACACTGTTTTTCTTTCGGTATTAAGTTATATTCTTGTAAAAAATTTACTGCGTATAGTCTATGCTTGCAGCGGAAGAACAAAATAGATGCGCGACGCCACCGTTTAAAAAATAGCCTAGCCTATGCTTGCAGTGATAGTCTGTGCTTGCAGCGGAAGAACAAAATAGATGCGCAACGCCACCGTTTAAAATTAGCCTAGCCTATGCTTGCAGTGATTACACCGTTCTAGTACTTTTTGTAATATTCTATAATTTACTTTCATTTCGAAAAAACTTATTTTTAGAATCATCGTATTATTTTCAAATTTCTATAGCCTTCGCTGTTTCAAACATTTGCTAGTTTCTGCACATTATAACTTTTTGGTTATATATTTCTCGATGGAATGGTTTATAATTTTGAAATCAGCGTGAAAAACTGTACATATCACGTTGTTTTCATAAAAATCGGAAACAGTTAATGAAACAGGAAAGATCCCACCTTTGTATGGTTACTTTTACCACCTACAGTATTTGCCAAAGAATTTATTGCCGTTTGTTGGGAGCAAAGTTTCCATTCTGGGTAACAACATCCGCTATTTCAGAGTTATTGCTTAGTTTTTATCACCCTGTAATTAATCTTCTCCTTTATCTTGAAATATTTATTTGTGGCACATGTTACGCTATGCCTATTTTGAGAATATATATATATATATATATATATATATTCTTTGTTAATTTAAATACAGTATATATTTAAACAACTTTCTAATGTTAAATTTGCAAACACGCAATTGCAATCTTCTCGTAGCAATTGAGTAATTACTTCTCCGTGTTACAACTCCCACAACAGAAATTGTATCATGCATATGCGATTCGCTTCAATTCTTCAATTAATTAAAACAGGATAAAAATGCCGTCTGTGACGGTTTAAATACCACTAATAAGATAAGGAATTCAATTCCCTTTATAACATCACCACTAAATCCTTTAAGCAAATGAATCTGGAAAAGAAAATATAACAATGAAAACCCATATCTCTCTCTCTCTCCTCTCTCTCTCTCTATATATATATATATATATATATATATATGTGTGTGTGTGTCGTTGGAAGAGAGTGAATTTGGGTGCCTCTTAATATGACAAAAAGGAGAATTTCAGGTCGCGATAAAATTGTATATAAAATAGCGAATAGGATAATAAGATGAGAGATTAGATAATACCTCTTCTCGGTAAATTATGGGCTCCTTTTTTACGAGAGAAAAGTGGTCCAATGGAATTATGTCTCTAATTAGATTAATAAAAACGTAAAGACAGACTTTATTTCGGGATGTTTGCGCCTTTTAAGGAAAGATAGAATCTAAAATGCGCCAAGGGCGCTCACCTATTTAACTATTCGCCGCTATTAAGGTGTTTAGAGACGTTTCTAGACTACCCAAATGTTTGTGTATAATATATATATACACACCGTCCAGTAATCTAATTTAATATAGGGAAAAGCAGTTTCTCTGTGAGCAATAAAGGAAAGTGTGTTGAAGATGCATTAATTTGTAGAAAAACACACATTTCAGGAATTGAGGCTTTTCCCATTATCAGTCAGCTCTAAAAGGTTATTATTATTATTATAAATATACAGAAATGTATATTATAAAAGTTAGCAGTATATGTATTGTAAAGCAAAATATAGAACGGGACGACAAATTTAAAGTTTGATAGGCGTAAATTTTATACTAAAGATGCGAAATATTTCTGTGAACTCTTAAAAAAAGTCATAAAATTAAGAATCTCCCAAAAAAGGACGAGAAAATCACAAAGGCGATCATAGATTCGCGTTCCTGATTTGATGAAACTTTGTTTCATATTTTTCAAATTAAACAAAAAAAAAGTTTAAAATTTTAGAATTTTCCAAATTGTTCAATTTTTTTATATGTAATATCGTGATAACAACAACAACAAAGAGCATTTACACTCACTGATGATAAGAGTATATCAAATTCCCGAAATGCTTCTTACAAGACGAGCAGAATCCGTTCTTTGTTATATTTATTTGTATAATGTATATTCAAGTTTCCTTTCGTGGGAAGACCATACCTCACCTATGACGTAATATACTGCGAGCCTTCGGGGTCCCAATGGAGGCCCTAAGCATACTAATAATACTAATAAACATACTAATAAATAATAAAAAGCGAATACGGGGGTATACTCTTTAGCTGCTCGAGGCCCTAAGTAATTGCTTAATCGGCTTTTACCAAGCGCCGGCACTGATTGAACGTCACTAAATTGAAAACTTAAAAATTTTAAAAGGAAATGCAGACAAAGCAAAGTTTATCATAATTAGCTTAAAACAAAACTCATGCATGATTTCGTGTCTGCAGAATAGAATGTCATCATATCCAGCAAATTATATATATATATATATTATATATTGAGAGAGAGATGATCAGTAACGTATTTGAAATTGTGTAAATTGTATTTAATTATTGTATTTGAAATGTATTTATTTTAAAGTATTTAAATAATTATTTAACTACATTCCGTGTGTATTTGTTATTTATAAATACAGGTTCTCTAAATACATTTGTAAATACATTTCAGCATTCCTTTCCCACAAGCGGAACTTTCACCGAATGTGTGGCGACAGTAGTTAATCAGTGATACATATGGCCAGCCTCACATCTGATGGACTTGGCATTCTATCGACAAGTTATTATTAATTTAAATTAAATTAGGCTAGGTTAGGTTAGGTTAGACTGGGATAGATTAGGTTAGGTTAAATTAGGTTAAGTTAGTTTTTAGAGTGTCGACGTTTTGGTGTTGTCGACGAAATGGGTATAGGTCCAACGTGTGGATGAAAGTTTAACAGTCGTTTTAGCCTGAAACGTTAGACAATGTTATATGTCAGCTAACAGAGAATAACAGTAAGAATTTGAATTATTAACTGTATAAACTATGTTTTTAGAATTTACTTTGTTATTTGTGGTTCTCAGTGGTACAGAAACGTCCGAAATTTAGAATGGACAAATCAGCAAATAAGTAGACGAGAGCAGACACCATTCAGTTGATAAGTGTGCGGACTGTTGACAATGGACCCAGTGGAACTGATAATAAACAAGTGAATGAAACTGCGGATAAACAAGTAAAATATCCATCGTTTGATGGAAAATACTTTAAAATAATTTCCCGAAATTGAAACAATATTAAGTGTGAATACGTCATTTGCCTCAAAAAGACCATTGCAGGGTGCATCACTGCAACAACAAAGTTGTATACGCAACTGAAGATATGTGTAGTGACCACGACATATTTCTATCTCAGTCATGAATCGTTATTTTGTGTAATAAAGGAAGAAAACTAATTCTATCAATCAACCTAATTAATAACTTAATTAATAACATTCTTTGATCTGAAAGATCTGGTGACCTCGGCCAAAGCATTCATCATTGATTATTTTATTAATAACAATCACTTATAACCGCAATTATAAACATCATTCCTTATAGTACCGATTTATGCATCAAACATGGCTACAAACTGGCTATTAAATACATCATTATAAATTGGATACTATAAATTGGTGACTGACCCGGAGTAACATTCGAACATCCTAGCCAAAGCATAAGTGAAATCAGTGCAAACATTTTTTAAGTGACATTATTGACAAACTGTAATTACCATTCAGTTTTCTTCTGCATAAGGAAACGAACAAAATTTGAAAATTTTCGCCATATGGAACAACAGACCAAAGATGTGGCCAGTGTCTTACCCGCATTCAAGGAGGCAAACCCCCAGCTCACATTTCTCCCCGGCTAGCGGTCGACCTACCCCCACCTCCAAGCTTCCCTCGTTTCGAAGTTTCTTGCACATTGTTTCGTCAAAACCTTGTCCAAATATATTCAACGGTTTTCTTCGGCCGCTGTACGAGAAATCATTTGGCAAGATCTCTTTTGACGACACCCCTACTTCTCCAGCGAATTTTTCATCAAGCACGACATGTGTTTTCCCCCCACCCCCACGCCTACGGGAAGGTTTTAAAATGCATTCTTCAAGTAATCAAGCAAGGACACACACATCCACGCAACGTGAGGGCGTACTGCAAGCACAGACACACCAGGCGCAGGGTTGAGGATCCCTTGCCTTCTTCAGCTGTCTCTTTGCATCATTCCATGGATTCACTACTCCTGCTTGTTTCCATGAGCGACGTTTTTTTTCCTTCTTTCGGCAGGAACGTCATTGAGGAGAAATTTACAAGCGACAAATCGGGCATCGCATTTATTTCATTACAGTCCCCCTGCCTCTCTTCTCGTCGCTTTCCTTTTCTCTCCCACTTGCTCTGCGTTCCTGCCTTACCCCAACTCCATCCACTGTGGACCAGCCGAGTTACTCCCTCCCGTCCCACATCCTCCCCCATTCCTCTCTTCTCAGCACCTACCTCATGCCACGTTTTCGACGTTTCGCCGTGCGAGAGCCTTGGCAGACCTCCACTCCTCAGGACGAAAATTTTTTTTATCGCTTGCATGCGAACGTCTCTTCTGTTCTCCCTCACTTCGTTCTCTGGGGAAAGACTACTTGTAGTGACCAACTGAAAATGCAGAGACGTTTGCAAACACCTTAGCAATATGCCATCAACACAATTAGCGATATAACTCATCAACTCAAACACGACCAAGATGACGTCACAGAAGCACGACTAAGATGACGTCACATCGCGAGGATTCACTCAAGGCATGTCTTCATGCCTTGCCTTGCGCTTCAACTTCGTTACAAGGACTTCTGGACTTACCTCGACTTTTCTCCCTTCGAACACCAGCTTCAGTAACCCACGAACTACCACCATGTAAGCATCATTCGTGCAGACCCTGTTTTTGGCCTGGTGTCATTCACCTAACTTTATATAAAGACTAATCATTTACCTCAGGCGTTATTGTTTCAATTGTATACATTAGTATAACTGTAAACGACAGATTTCTATCTCATTCATAAATCGTTATTTTGCGTAATAAAGGAAGAAAACTAATTCTATCAGTCAACCTAATTAATAATTTAATTAATAACATTCTTTGATCTGAACGATCTGGTGACCTCGGCCAAAGCAGCATTCATCATTGATTATTAATAACAATCACTTATAACTGTAATTATAAACATCATTCCTTATAGTACCGAATTATGCATCAAACATGGCTACAAACTGGCCATTAAATACATCATTATAAATTGGTAACTATATATGTAATACCCTTATTAAATATTTAGGATCGAGAAAATGTCTGATGTGCTGGTACTCAAGTACCTCAGGGATCCTGACGGAAAACTGACAACCTTTAAAAATCATTCAATTATAGAGGATACTTTTAAGAGGTTTAGCACCCCCTTCCAGTCATCATCCCCAGTGAAGCGTCTGTTTTCCTTTGATGGGTTGATTAATTTGAAAGTCTGGTGCTAATGAAGGCAAATATGTAAATAGTTAGTTTGATAATAGTAACTACATACAGTTCGAGTGATTTTACACCATTTTACATTATGGAAATTGTGTCATCTTGAAACCCTGATTTTTGTATTAGTATCTCAAACAATGTATTGAAATAATTTCCTTATCTGTATCCTTATCTGTATTTAATTACATTTTCAAGGTTATTTATTATTTAAATAACTTTGAGAGTATTTATATATCTCTGTTATACGAGTATATATATATATATATATATATATATATATATATAAGGCAACATCGGGCGAGGCCAACTCAGACGGTGGCGGAGGTGACAGTCGAACCAGAACCGTCAAAGTCCGAGTCCAATCTCCAACCCAAAGTCCGATTCACTTCTGTATATATTTGCAAGAGATTTCCTCCCTATCTTTCTCTACTCTCTTATTTTAACACACAAATTCCAAATAAGCGTTCCATCGTTATCATGACGTTAGAATTATGACGTTGAAATTATGACATTAGCGTTGGAATTATAACGTTAGAATTATGACGTTCTCGTTGTTCTGACAGAACTGTCATGTTAGGAAACCGTCAACTGATTTGATATATATATATATATATATATATATTACTTCAGAATTAAACTGTAATTTATATATGCATTATGCACGCAATAAGAGAGTTGCAATAACATGCAATGTTCATATAATCTTTACATAATTTTATCTTTATGATATTATTGTCGTAAATACAAGAAAGGTTAAGATTGTTTGTAGTCAATCGATTATCCAAATTAGCATAAACGTCTTTGCACGCTATTCCTCTTTCCTTTATCTCCGGACCCGGAAAGGCCTTCTAAAGAAGGTATTTGTCAATTCGGGTTTTTTCTGCATACTAAACACAAAAAAAAAAAACTTTAAATAAGGAACAAAAATCCCCCCCCCCCCCCCAAAAAAAAATTGGTTTTACTTCAGGTTAAACAAAGTCTACACGAAATTTGAGATGAGTACGATAAATCTTAGCTTGTTTTTGAAACAAAAATTGTAAGGTTTTTTTCAGAATTTTTCTAATGGCAAAAATCTTAATACAATTTGGGCTATTTTTTTTTTCAAATAATTGTTTAAATCTTATAATTAAATTAACGCCTATTTCGCGCGAGATTTTGGTTGTTTTGATCAATGTTTTTTTTTATTTTAATTAGATTATGTTATAATTAAATTTACTCATAACAACAACATAACCATCTATGATATTAAAGATAAAACTAAAAATTATGTTAGTCCTTAGGCAGACTATATATATATATATATATATATATATATATATATATATATAGGGTGTCCCAAACATTCCAATATATTTCTGGTTTATTCCTTACAAGAAATAGATTGGGACTTTTGGAACAGCGTGTGTATAATAGTGTGTAGCGTCATTGGGCTAAGTGTAACGGATCAAGAGGCACATTTTAGGTTTTGTACAATTGACCTTCCTAAATTCAAAAATGAAAACAAATTTTTTTGTGACAAGTGCAACACCTCCTTTTCGGACGTGAAAATCGTGAAAATTGCTAGTTACGCATAACTTTTGGACACTTGCTTTCCTAGGGTTTGAGCTATCATTTGACCCCTTACAATGTACTGCTTTTCAGGAAAAATAGAAAAATTTATTTTTGGAATAAACATATACACTGTAGGTAGGTAGGTAGGTAGACTAGATAGTTTTATTTAGTAAATGATACATTAAAATCTTGTTAATTTTGAATGACGGCATAAAGTCACGGGATTTAAGTACTGCTCTAATGTAACCATCTTGAATCCTTTCCATAAACTGCCCCAGACGCTTCAGTTACCATCCTAACACAGCGTTCTACACCTTGGGAGTGACATGGTATCCGGACAACAAGGGGCTCTTCAGTGATCTTATCGAGTTGTTCGACAGAGAACTGCTTCGTGAGTGGTGGTTCCATTGTGCACTCCTCCACTGGTGGAAGTAAATCTTTCAAATTCTGAGCACTTTGTTTGATCTTTGGTGGCCGAAATTCTCTGACTTGCTGTTGAGCAGGTTTGGGAGCTCGTCAAATGGTCTTGATTACATCGATTGCCAATTTCCGGTTTGCTTGATCTGCATCTGCAAGCATTGCCAGTAGAACATTTTCAGGGTGAGCCCAATATGCATTTCTTCGGATCACAGGCCATGTGACAGTCTTGCTAGCTGGTGGCAGTAATCGTAGCAGCTTGATTTGCTCCAGGAAATGTTTTGGGCCATCTGTGCACCTTGGATGGCACTTGATGCTAAACCACATGGGTCCATAGTGGCACACTTCAAACTGTGTGAGTGAATACAGTTCATCACTTGGCTGCGCCATCGCTACATATAGCCGACAAATTCTGCTGGCAGTTGTAACCCATCTTGCATGGGAGATTGGTCCAGGCTTCTCTCGTAGAAGATCTTCATTAATGACACCAGTCCTTATCGCTTTCATCATTCTGTAGAGGTAGGCTTGGTCACGACTCAATTCAGTAAGGTCAACATCCGGGAGAGTGTGGCCATCAGCAATACATTGAACTCCTCTAGAGGAAAGTGGCAAACTTTCACATGTGGCCAAAGCTTTGCCAATTGGTCCTTTCCATTGAGTTGCAGATTCTGTTGGGCCGATGAGTTCCTTGCACAAGTGGCGCAGTGGAAGTTCATTTAAATGCAGACTACAGATGAACCAGTGCAAAGGACGACCCAGGCGGCACTCTAGCAGGTGTACTGCTCCACTTCTGTGCCCTGTGTTTGTGGCTGTGCTGTCGGCTCCCACTGCAATTATCTTGTGTGCAATACCCATTTCTTCAATCGCATTTTGAAGTCCATCCGCAATGACAGTGCCAGTTCCTCGTTCCAGTGTCAGATGGCTTAGATAGAAGGTTCCAGGCTCTCCGACCAGCACATAGTGGTCCTCAACTTTCTTTGTGCTGTACCATTTGTTCCCCTTTGACAAGTGTCATGTCTTTCCGCCCATCAAAAAATAAAGCAGTGACTTCCACATCGTGGTAAGTTACTGCTTCCTTCAGATCCCTCCGTACCTTCTGCCGTGCTCTCCATACTTTGTGGTGGTCAATTACATTTATCTGATCATCAGAACTAATGATGCCATAGTCAACCAATGTTGCAGTGCTGATAGCTGCAGCAGCCCTGTTCGATACACCATACCGGTCAGCTTCCAAAGCAACAGTGGGAATCGGTGTGATGTTCCTGTCCTCCTGGGCACTATCACCCATCCACTCATCACCAACACTTTCACCACTGGAGTCTGCTTCTGCTTGAGCTGATTCGACCACATCTGCAGAGGATGCTACCTCTTGCCATTCCGTTTTTCTTCTATTCTCTTCTTGTCTTTCTTGCATCCGATCCTCTCTTGACTTCCTTCTCTCCATCATCTGAATCACATTCCTATCCACTCAACTGATCTGCATGATCCGCGTGGTTCTCTGGTCGATCAGAAAGGCATGCTCTCGTCGTGGAACTTTCATTTCTTTTTCACAGTGGCATGCAGACAGATCATCGCATTGGCAAACAGCTATGTCAAACAAATGATTCAGGCTTTCCTCGAACCTCTTGGTTTTTGTGGCCTGCTTGCCTTGCTTCGATGCTTGTGAGCCTTTTTCCATCAATCGGAACAGCTTGGTCTTCACATTCTTGATTGGCTGTGATGGAATGTTAGCACGATTCCAAAGGTCAATGAGTGTTTGGCATACCTCCGGAAGAATCTCCCTGTTGCTGGTGTACTTGTTCTCCTTCAAGAAGAGGAAATGCCTTGCAACTTGTATACGGGTTGGAAGTTCAGACAGCGGAAGCTCTGATAGCGGAGAACCAAGGACAATGTGGCTGGCAGATCCCCGTGTTCTTTGCGTGCTCATTGTACCAGCAAAACTCAACAAGTATTACACAGGAACACTGAAACAAAAATACAAACGTATAAATAAAAAATATATATGATTATGAGTATATATATATATATATATATATATATATATATATATATATATATATAGGCTTGGTTTATTGGTAAACAATAAGTTTACCAATATATATATAAAAATATACTGCACACACACACACACATATGTATTATGTATATAAATATCCATAGGTATATATATACCCTAAAACATATAACAAACTTATAAACAATGTAAAACACAACAAAACAAAGAAATGTGTATAATGTACATATCACAAAACGCACCTTTCGTTAGTACCTTGGGGTTTTTGAACACCCCATCCACAGAAAAAACATTTGTTTCTCTCAAGCGAGCTAGCGTAGAACTAAGAAATTCCAGGGGATGACTCACTGAGAATAATTAGAAAGTTGCCAAAAGTACCATGTCAGTCAGTGTTGCCAAATGTAATTAACAAGAATTTTGTATTTTTTACATGCGAAAAAGGAGGTGTTCTGCTTGTTGCAGAAATTTTTTTATTTCTTTTCTGAAATGAGCAAGGTTGATTGTACAAAACCTGAAATGTGCCTCCAGATTGCTCATGACGCTACACGCTAGTGTATAATGATACAACTTGTAAAAAAAAGTGGAACAGCATTCCGAGTGCTTTCATTAATTTTTTTAAAAGTCCTTGAGGAATGGTTTTCATTTTCCTTGCGGATTCTACCATATTTAATAAAGTTCGCGTGGAAATTATGAATTATTCCCATACAATGTTCCTTCTAAGGTGACCGCGTGTGTGTGCGCACACGGCAAAATAAAATGCGCACAGGCTCAAGCGTATCATGAGTCACGACAGTAAATGAAGTAATTTCAAAAATTTCAGTTTAATGAATTCTATAAAGAACAAATTAAGAAACCGCTTGAAAGAAAATCATTTGGATATGTTCATGCGAATTAAAAGTTACCTGAATGATGACGGATGTATTAATCTTCATAGAGTTTATTTGGGATGGGCAAATGCTAAAGATCGTAGTGAGAAATCATAATCATACTTAAATGAAAGGCACTTTCATTTAATGTTATTTTGATTATATTTTATTTTATTGAATTTCATTATTTTTTATTTTATTCCTATTTTGTGAATGGATAAAATCACGTATTAATCTTGATAGTCTATTTTAAATTGCTAAATGCTAATAATTGTTTTGAGAAATGATAACTAAAAGAGTAATTTTCAATTAATGTTATTTTAATTTTATTTCTTTATTTTGTTGAATTTTATTTTACTATTTTTTATTTTATTCATATTTTTAGAATGAATAAAATGTTTTCTTTTTTAAGAATATATAATATTGTAAACAGTTTTTTAATATCCATTTAATAGTACCGTAATGATCAAGCTATCACCTTATGGAAATAATATTTATTAAGTATTTAATATTTATATATATTTAATTTTCAAGATAAAAGCGCTCAGAAAAGTTTGCACAATTTTTCACCATGAATCTAAATGTATGCACAACGAAAATTTCTTGCGCACACGGACTAAAAAAAATTAGAGGGAACATTGTTCCCATATATATATATGACGGGTCCCGCGTCTTAAGGTACCTAAACGCCAAAATTAAAATTCGCCAGAAATCGCCTCCAAAGTTCAACAATATTCTGGCAATAGTATCTCTGTTATTAATTGAGCTAGAACGTTCATTTTCGGCTAAATTAGAGTTCTAAGTATGCTAATGAAGATGTTGATGAGTTTTTGGAATAGTTTCATATTTTATAATTACATATATATTTTTTTTAATTTTTTGATTTTCTTATCATGCCGAACTTTGGGTGAACTTTTGGCTGGCGATAGAGGTGAAAAAAGTAGTTCGCATATCCCGCGCAAGATGAGAGCGAAAGAACGAAACAAATGAAAAAATGAGGTAACCACCCGGGAATCGAACCCGGGATCTTCCGATTGCCGGTCAGATATGATAACCATTACACCACGGGCCTCACTCAATTTTTACATTATTTTCTCTTAATTTTTAAAAGAAGAAAAGCATTTTTTCTTTTTCAGTAGATCACAGTTCGTCTTTATTTTCTTTCGAAGACCAAAAAGTATGAAAAGTTCGGTTTCCGAATCCACGAACCATTATAATTGGATTCCCTTTCTCATTCCACATATTATGAGCCGATTATATATATATATATATATACACACAGTGTATATATATATATATATATATATACAGTATATGAAGAGCATTTTATTATGGAAAATAACTATAGTAAAAACTGAATTACTGCGGCAGAAATATCAGGCCTGACTATATGGGCAGTCTGGCCGCTCCTTAATGTGTGTGTGTGTGTGTGTGTGTGTGTGTGTGTTTTACTGAAAGCTCTACTGAGCTATTTAGTAGTTCAAAATCATGTAAATGAAAGACACCCTTTTAATGAACACTATATTCGAGTGTTGTAATTTGGGTGCCAAATACTCAATTTCCATGTCCACTCTAATAATAATAATAATAATAATAATAATAGTTAGCGTGTTATTCTTAAAGAAAATTGGAGCCCATCTCAAAATTACTCTATTTCAGTACGAAAGTCAAAGAAATAAAGTAGAGTATAAACCTTTATTTTTATTTTTTTTTTGTCAGTATTCCTATCCTGTACACAATCTATTGCCAGTTAGTTTGATTTGCAATATCGTTCGGGTAATCTCATAGAATAAAGCTCCACCCGCTTTCTGTCATAATCTCAGATTATTCCAAGAACGTCAGAGAACAAATTTAAATCTATAATTCTACACTTTCTCGTAAATTCATCAATTGTCTGTCCACGAAAGTTTTCCGCATCGTCCATCATCGATTTTTGAGATGTAATTTCTTTTTTCAAAAAATAATTCTCCACCTAAAGTTATTTATGAAATGTCTGGATATTGTTCATTTCGACGAGCTGTCTATACAGCATGTCGGGGGGGAGTGGAGGGGGAATGTGCTCTTACCACACTTGGCTGCGGAACATTGCTGTTTTCACGATGTGAAAATGATTGACGTCATATACTTTTTTAATATAATAATAATCAATCAATATTTAATTTCTTACTTTATATATATATATATATATATATATATATATATATATATATGGGATGAATTTCACACTTAAACACGTGAAATGAATGAATGCTGCAAACCCACAAGGAAAAAGAATATTCCCATGAGGCCTATTGTTAGCTCAGTTGGCTCTGTAACCTATAAGCTATCTAGATGGTTAGTTAGTTTATTAACGCCGTTAGTTGGTTCTATTTCTAAGTCACATATTGTAAATAGCATGGATCTTATTGACAAACTGAAGTTTCCTAATGACCCTAATTTCAAATTGGTAAGCTTTGATGTATGCTCGTTATTCACAAAAGTCCCTGTTGATGACCTAATTGATTTTTTAAAAGATAAGATCTCTGAATATTCTTTCCCTGTGCAACACAACACTCTTATTGAGTTAATTAAGCTTTGTGTCAAAGATTGTGAATTTCAGTTTGAAAATAAGTTTTATGCTATTTCGTTTGGATTGGCGATGGGAAATCCCCTTTCACCTGTACTAGCTAATTTATATATGGAATTTTTTTAAAGTAGAATTTTGCCTACGATTGTTAATTTTAACCTGGTTTGGTACAGGTATATAGATGATATTTTATGCCTTTGGCCTAATAATTTGGAGGTTGACTTATTTCTTGGTAGGCTCAACAATTTAGTCCCATCTATTAAGTTCACAGTTGAAAAAGAAAATGATAGAAGCCAATCTTTTCTGGATCTAAAAATTTGGAGATGCTCTAATCAGTTGAAATTTGAAGTCTAATGCAAGCGTACTAATAATAAGTTGAGGATTAATAACGCTTATGTGCATTTTTATTCTGACCATCATCCCTCGATTAAATCCTCTATTTTCTCTGCTATGTTTCTTAGAGCATTGAGAGTTGTCAGTCCTGAATTTTTAGATTCCGAGTTATGCAATATCATGAATATTGGTACTAAATTATGTTATCCTATTTTATTTTTAGATAACTGTCTTAGGAAAGCGAAGAATAGGTATTATAATAATGTAATTGTAAAGGAATTTGAGCGTAAAAATATCCTTAGCCTACCTTACCATGTTAATTTTCAATATCTTCCGACTTTACTTAAAGCAAGTGGCATCAATGTAGTCTTTAAGTATAATAATACTGTTAAATCACGCCTAATAAAGAATAGCCTGGATAATGTTGTTGGTTGTGTGTATTCGATCGGATGTACACAATTTAACTCAGTATATATAGGCCAAACGGGTAAAACGTTAGATATTAGGGTAAAACAGCATAAATATGCGTGTAGAACAGCTAATAATTCCAATGCTTTGACCATATGTATAGATGTAATCATAGCATCAAGTGGGATAGTTCTAAAGCGCTTGTTGAAAACAAAGATATAATAGAAAGAAATATTCTAGAATGTGCATTTATCCATTTTTAAAAAAAATTCAATAACAGTGGGAATGTATAAAATTGACAATATCTTGTTAAAATTCCTTTTGCCTCTCATTAACTCTTGTTAAGTATGTGGTACGTGTTTTGGTTTCCGCTACGTTGTATATATTTATGGGCATCTTGCCTTCTCTCTTCATTACCTGACGAGGTGTAGCTCTGAATACACGAAAGGCCTTGGAATCGTTTTTCATTTTCCTTGTGGGTTTGCAGCATAAATATATATATATATATATATGTAAAGAACGACGCTTGTGTAGAAGTGCGTTCCGAACAAGATGAGGAGGGAGAACGAACAAATGAAAAATGAGGTACCACCCGGGAAACGAACCCGGGATCATCCGATTGCCGGTCAGATATGCTATCCACTACACCATGGACCTCGATCAATCAAAAAGTCGTAATTCTCCCTCTTCATCTTGTGCGGAACGCTCTTCTACACAAGCGTCGTTCTTTACATTAATTATACTGTGTTGTTTGCAGTTAAAATGTGTGTATATATATATATATATATATATATATATATATATATATATATATGGCCGGGTCGAAAAGGGGTCAAGGTCAAGATTTTGCTTCGGTACATATTGTGAGGTTGATCATTTTATAATAGTAGTATCCACACCAAAAATAAAGGCTGTGAGACCTTCGCTACCCCCTACTACCGATACTCACTTTTTTCCATATGAATTTGTATGGGAAATAGGCCAAAAATCGAAAATCGTAAAAATCGACCCTAAATATTAAGTTTTTTGCTTTCGGATGGCCAAAATCGGGTTCTCCGGCACGAATTACATCAGAATAGACCATTCACCAACTTTTTTTAGATCGGGGGGGGGGGGGGGGGGGGTCTTAAATCCGGTGCTGACTCACAGCACCGGATATAAGACCTAATATTACATTATTTTTGTTTTTTTTTCTTTCCAGATTCCTATTTACGTACCTAGAATGTTAAAAGTTTGTATTAAAATACGTTATTTAATTTTAAAATATCAGTAATAAATAAAATATAGTTAAAATCTTATTAAATTAAATTATGGCTACTAGAAAAAGAAGCCACAATCCAGGACGACTAAATCACGCCAGGTGGCTGACTTTGGCTAATCGGGTTCTCCGCCTATACATTTCTACATCAAATCATGATACTAAAAGATCTTATCATATTTGTCATCAAGTTTTATGCCCCTGCGTGGTTTCAAATAAAATCACACCCAAAAGCCACTGAGGGTGCGCGAAATTTTTGGTTTATGACAATTCTTCGAAATTTAGATGTAAAATTCAAGAAAATTATTGAGCCGGTCATGAAAAACAACGCTTACTTCGCTAATCCTGAAAATATACTCTTGTCAATGGTTTCTGACGAACGATTACATATTAGAGAGCTAGCAATTCAAAAGATAATTCTTTCCAGAACTGGGTTTTCAGGAGCCAGAAATTTTGAGCTACCAAGATCTATAAATTTTCTAGCAAATGATTATATTGATTTGATTAATTGGAATGAGCAGATAATCACTCCTCCACCTTTGCTAAATAATTTTACCAATGAGTAATTGCTTCAGATTAGAACTAAACCTCTAGAAATACTAGATTTTCCATGTTACAGCCAAAGCGTTGAACGGGGTGTGAACTTAGTAACTAAATCTAGCCAGGGAAGAATTGGTTATATTAATCGGCATAAATTTATTTTAAATACTTTAGAGTCTAGAAAAGAACTGCCTACTTTTGAATGGAAAGGTCAATGGAAGGAATAAAAAAAAAACATTAGTTTTAGGTAAAAAAATTTATTGAATTTCTCTCTCTTAATTTCTAAATTTCTACAAATAATAGCTAAAAATTTATGTATTAAATTTTTTTTTCATGCATTTTTGTATTTTTAAATTTTTTTTTTCATTAAAAAATAAATCACTGTTTTATAAGCGAACTTTTGTAATAATAAAAAAATTTCGAAATAAATCGCAAATTATCTCGAATTTTATGAATTTTCTGAAAAAACTGAAACCGGTAGGGGGGGGGGGGTAGGGGTCCTCAGAATTAAAAAATATTTTACTAGGGTGTTACTATGATTGATTGAACCACCTCACACTATGTACCTAAGAAATAAAAAATTTCGACCCGGCCTAATATATATATATATATATATATATAGTAGACGCCGTTTATAGTGTCCCACTCGGTGCCAAACCAAAAGGACACTATATCCGATGAAACACTATATCCAGAGTTTGGTCTGTCGAGGGTTGCAAGGTTAAAAATAGTGAATATGTACTGTTTATCAATATATTTACAACATAAACACCTTTATTATGCAATTTCTCATTAAAAACGTTTTTATAATTCAACTGAAACATCAAAACTATGTTCATTTTACATTAAAACAAAACATTTTCCTTCCATGGCCATCTAGTAAGCCTGCAAACAGCACGACATCACAAATACAAGTGTAAACTAGAGCTGCCAAGTAGACTATACTAGCTGAAAAGAGACACTATAAGCGTAATCAGAGACACTCTATCCATAGCAATTACCATGTAAAAGTAACTGTTTCCTAGTTTTGAGACACTATAAGCGGTGAGACACAACATCCGGGGACACTAAATCCGGCATCTACTGTATATATATATATATATATATATATATAATATCATGCATGAACACGAACAATTTTGCATTATCTAAAAATTGCTCCCACCAGGGTTTGAACCCACCACCTCTTCAATAGAATGCCGTAGTGGAATGGCTACAGACCCATATATATATATATACAAGGTGGGTAAAAAAAGTGAGCCCTTAGAGGTAAACTATCATATTAGAAAAAGTAAGGGGACTAGAGCTCCCAAACTTCATAGATGCTTACCTTAGCATGTTGTTCGTCGTAATGAGAAGTTGCTCGATGTGTCCCCCTTCCTGCTCATGCAGGCCTCCAAACGTGGACGCCACTGATCAATACACCTGTTTACATATCGTTGTGACATCTTCTCCCAGCCGAGCAGAATTCTTTCGCGTAGTTCATCTCTGTCTCTTATATTGGTACCAGGGATGTAAACTTTGGACTTCAGGGCTTCCCAAACACCATAATCTAGTGGTGAAAGATCGGGGCTACGAGCCGGCCACATATTGGGTTCGATAAAATCCAGTGTTTCGTTCTCAAGGAATGTGACAGTTCGGTGCGTTCTGCGAGCAGGGGCTCCATCTTGTTGGAAAGTATATCTTTCACTCTATCAAACTGATATTCGACGAATTAGTGGTGAAAGATATACTTTCCAACAAGATGGAGCCCTGCTCACAGAGCACGCCAAACTATCACATTCCTTGAGAACGAAACACTGGATTTTATCGAACTCAATATGTGGCCGGCTAGTAGCCCCGATCTTTCACCACTAGATTATGGTGTTTGGGAAGCCCTGAAGTCTAAAGTTTACATCCCTGGTACCAATATAAGAGACATAGATGAACTACGCGAAAGAATTCTGCTCGGCTGAGAGAAGGTGTCTCAACGATATGTAAACAGGTGTATTGATCAGTGGTGTCTACGTTTGGAGGCCTGCGATGAGCAGGAAGGGGGACACATCGAGCAACTTCTCAGTTTCGACGAACAACATGCTAAGGTAAGCATCTATGAAGTTTGGGAGCTCTAGTCCCCTTCCTTTCTTTAATATGATAGTGTACCTCGAAGGTACATGTGGCAACGCCGCAGTGATAGTCAAGGTACCGCAACTGGGGTGAAGGTAGGGTGGAGGGGGAACAACCAAGTCCAACAACATATAACACAGACATATACTGTATATCTAAAAGACAATTGAATGTGCATTCATTGACATACAGGAAATTATAATGTAATGTCTGTGTTCATAAAAATAAACAATTAACATGATCGTGAACAGCGTTGAACTCCATGTAGTTTACTAGTCTTATACAGTTATACAGTAACTAGCGGAGCGACCCGGCGTTGCCCAGGTGGAAGTTGAACGCTATATACAGTGTATGTATATATATATATGTATATATATATATATAATATATATATATATATATATATATATATATATATATATATATATATATATATATATATACCGGGTGTCCGAGAATTATCTGTACAATTTTTGGCTGTTATTAAAAGTCAACCATGAAGTGTAGAAATTCCAGTCTTGTCCCATTTTACAGAGAATCTCATTAAGTTTTTCTGATACCACGTTTTGACAATTTTTTTAGAAATGTACGCGGGTGACAGACATTGATGATTTAAAAGCAAGAATCACAGCTGCTATTGAGCGAACTGATGTGGATAACTGGATATGCTGCAGCGTACATGGCAACATTTGGAGTATCGATTGGATGTTTTGCGAATCACTAATGGTGCACATATCGAATGTTTGTAACAACGTTACTTTAATAAAAGAAACTTTTGAAAATACAGATTCTAAATAATCTTGTTTAAGAATTTTACGTGTGTTATCAAGAATTTTATTAAAAGATGAAATTGTACAGATAATGTTCGGACACACTGGAATTTCTAAAAAACTTGTCAAAACTTGGTATCAGAAAAAACTTAATGAGATTCTCTGTAAAATGGGACAACAATGGAATTTCTACACTTCATGGTTGACTTTTAATAACAGCCAAAAATTGTACAGATAATTCTCGGACACCGTGTACCTATATATACTGTATATGCCCGGTTAGATTAGTTGAATGCCTGGTTATGTCAACTGAATGCCCGGTTAGGTTAATTGAATGCCCGGTTAGGTTAATTGTACCTCCTTGACGACTGGTTAGGTTAAGTCGTGATATTTTCGTTAAAACTAACGAAAATATCACGACTTTTATGTGTGTGTGTGTGTGTGTGTGTGTAGAGACCGACCGGAAATTCCTTTCCTCACGTCCGCAAACATCCAGGAATCATCAGAAACCGAAAAACACACGTGATTTTCAAGGAGAGAGAAACAAAAGGATATTTGTCTTCTCCCAAAAGCTCGCGAAAAGTTACCATTTTCTGAGCCTATATAAGCTATAGTTCACTAAACTCGCTCTCACTTTCCTTGTTACTCCTCCTCTTGAATCTCCTCTTTCACGTAGCGCCGTTCGACCTCAGCCAGCCTCGGTCCCTCAAGCAACACCTCAACAATACACGAAGCGAATCAACACTTGAGGCGACCTACAATTCTATCACTCTACCGGCGTCATCCTTTCTGGCCTTGGCTTCACTTTTCCTTCACCACAATTCGATCGGCGCCCGTTCAACAAGTATCTCAACAGGCCCTCAGCACATCCTCCTGCCGGTAGGCCAACACGTCTTCAGAGTTATCCACGGCGAAATGCAATATGGTCAAACTTCACGTAGGCCCTCGTAAGTCTTCAGAGTTATTCACGTCCAAACGCAGGACGGTAAACCTTCACATAGTTTTCTTCAGTCTCCAGAGTTATCCACGTCGCAATCGCAGGTCGGTAAGCCTCTTGTCGGCCCTCACTCGGCCTACAGTGTTTTGTTACGTCGCGATAGACTATCCAGGATTCAAAGCTGAAAAGTCCACAAACTCAGCCTAATCGCGTAGGTCCTAAAAAGTGTCTTCAATACGGTTCAAACTAACTGTCCCGTTAAGACAGCAGTAGGCCTATTCAAGTGTTGTACCAATACCGTAGTTTTGTATCACCATGTTATTGTGTTCATTCATATAACTAACTTATTTTGCATCCGACTGTTTATGTGCTCTTTTATGCATTTAATTTTTACTGACCTATTCCATTTACTGTACCATACCGTACTTTCATTATTTCAGTTATTATGGCTTAATTACTTATTCTCTGTTCACCTCTGCATATCTCATTAACCTACCTGAATTAGTGTATTTATTTAACAGTTAGACTGTATAACCATTTCTTATTGCTATTAATTAGTCATCTTTAACATAGCATAAATACCGTTATAGAATTGTTAATCACTATAAATACCGTTATAGAATTGTTAATCACTGTGAACAAATAATTGATTTATTTTCCTAATTAAACAACAAGCTAATTTCTCTTTCCTTATTAAATATTATTTGGTTCGGCTGTAGGCCCAATCTGGTGACCCTTAATTATTCATTTCAATTTAGTTCATAAATTATAGTAAGCCTACTTTCTTGGCCACATCAAATTGGTGATCCGTAGGCAACTATATATATATATATATATATATACACAGTGTATATATATATATATATATATATATATATATATATATATATATATATATATATATATATATGCTAGAGCTCCGCCCATTTTATGTCACTATCTTTTATGACGTGTCTATGATGTCACTATCTTTCAACCAATCCGGAATACAGAGGCCTCCAGCGGCCTCAGATGACCTCAGAGGCCGACGCCCCATAGCCTACGTTCTTCCCCGTCTTCAGTTACCCCTATCCCTCAAGTCTCATCCAAATCTGGCAAGTGGTTTGGCCGGCCATAAGAAATAAAGAAAGAAAGTTCGCAGGCAGTTCAACCGTCACAATTATTAGTATAGATAAGGTTCCATTATGATTACTGCAAGTCTATATGAACAGCTACCACAATACAACTTTTTATATACTAGTGAATTTGAACGATAAATAGACATTACACAACCAACCTCCACACTCCTTCATTCCCCTTCCCCACCCACCAACCTTCTTTCTATTACCTTTGCTCATCATTAGCATATACTCATCCTTTTCAGATGTTTTTCGCTTCCATCCTCAACCTGTTTTCTTCTTCACATCCCCCAATTTGTGAGTGGTGAGAAAATGTTTTGGAAACAGTCGACAATGATACTCCAGTTTTAGCAGCTATTTGTCTTTGAGTGTTGCCTTCTTTATGGATAACAATAATTTTCAACCTATTCTTGTATGAAATTTCTTTATTTGGAGCCATTATACTATCTTACCTGTAAAAAAAAATTAGATGAGACACTTTTTGTATTAAAGTTTAACAAATAAAATGTTATCTTTAAAGAAACTTGCGATTACATGAGGGTATAAACATGTGTGAGTCATTAAATCTATAAAACATGTTATTACATCAAATTGAATAGTATATTTACCAGTAAAGAACTTGACCCTCAAAATTAGCAAAATCAATAAAAACTAGTGGTGTACTGATTCATTGGCATTGGCAGAATCGGCCATTTTGGGGGCATTGACATCGGCCAAATTTAGCTGATTCTCTTACTGATTATTTGAAATTAACAAAATCTATATTTACAGAAAATTGAACACCATAAAACACTATGATAATTTATATTCATTTCAAAGTGTAATTATATAAAAATATTTTGCATTCACAAAAATGGCAAAGCATAATAAGTTAAGTTGTCCATAAATTTACATTTTCTCGACTAGTTAATCTCTAAATATTATAAACTATTGTAATGTAATTGTAATTGGTTGTGTAATGTGACTAATGTCTATTTTTGGTTCAAATTCACTGGTATATAAAAAGTTGGGATCACCTGAAGATCAGGGCCCCATGTATTTTTGTTTTTTGCTTTACAGTACCAAATATAATAATAAATTAAATTGAATGCCCGGTTAGGTCAACTGTACGCCCTTGACGATTGGTT